>CM062820.1:692500235-693087735 GCA_031772625.1 Pinus tabuliformis
GGAAGAGTAGGATCTAACAGATACATCGGGATTAATTTCATGTATCAATTTGCATGTGTTATTCCCTTACTAGTTTTAGCATGCATGGTTATGCATGTGTGTTATTGGTTCTCTTCTTGTCATTGGCATGGGTTTTGCCAGGTGTGATAGTGTCTTTTAGCCTAGCCTTGCCATTTATGGATAGAATTGGTGTGATGGGGTTCTCATGTTTTGGTTGCATTGGATTATCGGATGGATTCGATGAGTGAGGTGGATATCTGAAAAGAAGAACACATAGCCTAGTGATCCCTGAACCGGACTATGGATTGCAATAAATCCTTGGCCTAGTAACCTCTAAACGAGACTATGGGTTGTGGTAAAGACGGATTTTGTGTTGCCTTAGTGGGCCTAGGAATCCTCGACCCGTGAATGGCGGTATATACAGTAAAGCCTAGAGGAGGGTACCCTTGATCAGGCCTAGGAATCCTTGGTCGGTGAATGGCAGGATATATAGTAAATCCTGGAGGGTGGTGTCTCGATTATGGCCTAGTGATCATTGAATCAGATTGTGGATTATGGTAAAGCCTAGGGACTAGGAGACAGTAAAATTCCTCTCGATGTAGGTGGAGAAATCTAGTGGCATCCATGCTCATTCTGTTCTTTTTTTTTGTTATGAGTCTCACATTCATGCTTGGAATATGGAACGGGGGTAATTGGCTAAAAGAAAGATTTGGTTCCGCCAATATATGGTCAGGTGGTTCATCAAAGTCCCAAACCCAGTTAGATTTTGGATTCATTAATAAGAGTTCCTTATCCTTGGTATTTCATATGTAAATTTATTTATTTATATGTGGATTCTATGGTTGTTGTATGCTTATTATTTCTTTTGTTTATATGTTGGTTATGATTCTGTTTTAATGACAGTGATGATGTATGGCTCTCATCATGTTTTGATTTGTAAATTAATGATCAATGAATATATGACTTAATAGATGATAATGTAGCTAATGTGATAAGGCATCAATGCTTCTTAGTGATTCTCAAATAAGTATGAGACCCTATGCTCAGATTTTTTGTTATGACCTGTAGTATGTATATTTGTGACATGTTTGACTAAATGTTTCTCATGGATAGTAGGGGTACAGTTAAGTCCTTATTCAAGTATTTACATTTATATCTTTGTTTAAATGTTACTTTTCATTTTTGGAAGTTTCATGAAGTTTTGGGCGGTGGCCGGAGACCTGGCCCTAAAAAAGTGGCACAGAATGTAAGTTCGTTGGCTCTGAACTAGATGAAAAATACCCCGACACTTGCATGCCCTTACTACGAGAGCGATTGGAGAGCCCCAGTCCCATGCATTCCCATGTCATGGGAGTGACTAAGGCTCTAGGTCAATAAGATGTTGGGTTGCCTCAAGGGTTGGTCACCTAGGAAGGTTGGTTGGCTCCTGGAGGTTCTATAACATGTGTAGAAGGTCAGGTTGGTTGTGTTATGTCAGTTCCACTTCCTTAACAATACATGGGGAGTTGAATCAGATCATAGTAGCCTATCGCTACATGTTTACTCCAGTGGACCAGTTAACTTGGGTAAATGTGGGAGGAGGGTGTTACACTTATTTGCAGCACCAATAAAGCACATGCAAGAAGCAATTTTCTAAAATAGAAAAATAAGAAAAGAAGCCAAATTACACAAGAGGAATCTGGCACGTGTGGAAGAAGAATTATGTGACTAAAGATGAATTGTTTTGTACTACTGCAGGCCCAAAATTTCAGGATGTTGTCCAGTTTGACATATGTTGACTTTGACTTTGGAGGTGACTTGGAGGAGGGCTAGAATTAGAGTTTTTGGTGGCAGTTCTAGTCTTGGTCTTGGTCTTGGATATCTCATTTTCATCTAATCCTATAAGAGAAGGATTAAGAAGAGTATTTTTGGTAGAAACCACATAAGGGAAAATTTTGTCGACGTGTTTCGAACCAGCAAATGTGGTTCATCATCAGGACCATATGAAGATGCAGATCATGGCAAAGGCTTAAATAGAGGGTGATGTAGAGACCAAAAGATCATATAATGGCTAGTTTAAGAATAATAATACTCTAATTTATAATAATAATAATTAAGAAAGATCAAAATACATAAACATTAATAAGAAACAAACAATCCAAGTCAACCAAATACAGGGAACAGAGTCAAAAGTTAAAAATAAATAAATAAATAGGGGTCAAGACCTGATTAATGAGTCAAGATCCTATAACAAAATTGTAATTAGATGAGACTAAAATTAAAACAAAGCAATAAAAAGGGAGGGATTTTTTCTTTTTTTCTTTTTTTAGAGGTGAGAAAACGGATCAAAAGAATATTAACATTAAATGCAAATACCTATATAGAAACAAAAAATTCATAAATAGAAACGTCAAACCTTAAAAAACAAAATAATCTGCAAACAGAAACAAACTAGGAGGACAGGACAGGGACCTAGCTTCTGCTAATATTCCAACCATAGTCTCTATTTAAATTATTGGGCCTTTTTTTGATTTCCAAGGCCTCCCTAAATTTACGATGATGGAAATGACTAACCTTGGCAATGACATGGGCTTGCCCAATGCATATGCTATCCCTAGATTTTTCTACATGTTTTGCTAAAGAAAAGGAGCAGATCCTTCCATGCTTGATGTCAGTTGCATGCTCATGAATCCTTTGATTAATCGAGTGACCAATCTCACCAATGTAGGGAGTCCCACAAGAGCAAGGGATAACATAAACACCTTTCATATTTTTGGGGTCCACAGGGTCTTTAACGGATCTTAGGGAGCTTTGGATGGTATTTAGAGGCCTAAAGGTTGAAGGAACCTTATGCTTCTTTAGGATCCTCGCAATCTTGTCCGTAGTTCCTTGGATAAAAGGGAGATGAACCCCAGAAAAATGATCCTTGGTTTCTTTCTTAGCCTTAGGACCTTTTTTAGCTTTGAGGAAAGCCTTAGTACACTGGTGTCTACTATACCCATTATTAAAGAAAACACTCAAGCCTGCATGCTTTCTCCTCATTGAGATGGTTATCATCAGAAACTCTTAAAGCTCTAGTCATTAAAGTCTTGATAACACCAAGATTTTGTGTTGAGAAGTGATGAGAATTAGCATGAAGGTTGCTTTGTGTGAGTTTTCTTTGGAAAGACTTGATGGGGTTTTTCCCTAGCTTAGAGCCTAGTTTTGGTGTCTCTTGTCTCTTTATTTTCTTGAAACCCTAAATATTTGTATAATTTTTTGATGAAGAACATTTAAAAAATAATAAGAAAAAAATCACAAGTAATTATCAAGATAGAGGAATCAAGACTATTTCTACTACACTTTCTTTCTCAACACCCTTTAGAAATCTAAATATTATTTTCATTTTTTTCCCATGAGTTTCATTTCGTGTAACTTGAAACCATGCAACCAATCATACGTCTTGCATATTGTATTGCAACCAATACTACTTCTTGCATAATGTCTAGCCTTGATGCTATTACATAAAGTTGGATCCAATAATTCACCTGTGCAATTTTTAATTTGTTTTTGGAGATTCATTACTTTTTCTCAATTTAAAACCTATGACCATGGTTGTGCTTATTTGTGCATAATTTTCCATTCTAAATCTTTTCAACATTCCATTAATATACTTCGATTAGGAAATAAATATCCCTGTCTCAGAATAAGAAAGTTGTAATCCAAAAAGGAATGACAATTCATCAAGCATGGACAACACTCTTCACACATTTTGTTCATACTTCCTCGTCATCTACAAATGATCCATAAAATGTCATGGATATTCCACGGGACAGTTTGTCACAACAAGTCTGATTAAATTATATTGAAAATCCAAAATCTATTCTATGAGGGTTATTTTCCTTATACTTACGAATTTTTTAAGTTACTATTTTTATGTGTGAAATATATAAAATGTATAAAAATAAAGAATGAAAAAAAAATATACAATCACTCAAAACAATAATAATCTAGTTCTCCCCTAACCCATGGAGGAGCTTACCTGGAAATCCGATGAAAATGTAAAGTAAATGTGAGTACAAGGTCACATTTTTAAATCCATCAGAATGTCTAAGTCATGGCAGTCTGCTCATGGATAGAATTGAATCGGTGCCATAGGAGTATACGATCAACCTAGTTGCAAATTCCTCTAGTAAAAAAAAAACACAAGATATGATATAGGGAACCCTTACGGGAGAGAACCCAATTAGAAGGTGTGGTTGTTCTGATATCTCTCTCTAAATGGGAATGGAAATGGATGCAATTACAGATGAGTGAGACCTATGTACTAAATTTTGTAGCTATTGTCGTTCTTCATAATTAATATTTTAGCCCATAATGTGTTTGCTATTGTAAAAAATTATAAGGCGTGTTCTTCATGTCCTTTTCAAAACATAAATTTTTTATTTTTAATATTTGAATTCTTGGCTCCAAGAAGCTAAGTCGAACCAGTGATAAAGGCACCCATTCGGTTAGCCAGTATACTATATAGATGATGCATTTGATCTCCTTCCAAATCAAGATTTCAGATCACCTATGAAGTAGAATTCGATCATTTGAGGCAGAAAGGAAAGGATGAGTATGAGGCAAAAGATAGGACGAATGTAAGGAAGAATATAAAGGTTAAGTGCAAGACTGAATCTCTGATAATAGCATATCAAAATATTTGTGGAAGGGTCGAACCTCTAAATTTTTTGAAAGGGCAGCAGGACCAAGTTTCTTTAGGCATAGTATGAGGCTGAAATTCTACCCTAGTAGAAATATCCAAACCGAATTTAATGGGCAGACTTATGATTTTACTAGGAGGAATTTGGACCAATTTTGACCAAGATTTATTTCTTGGTCAGTTTGGCCTTGTGGTTGACTAAATGATTTAGGTGTGTCTCTTGTTGAACTGAAGAGTTTCTCTAAGGAAAAGGTTGTTGGGTTTCCCCCCATGTGGGTTTTCCCAGGGTAAATGTTGTGTTCTTGATTTGGATGTCTCTGTATGATCCTAATGTCTCTTGTTGAATATCTTTTGTGTAATTACTTTATGATGAATGCAAATGAAAGAAAGGTTAAATTAAGAAATCATAAGAGGAAATTATCAGCTTTGAATACCTGCAAAAAATCAACATGGTATCATAGTTATGGTTTAAGAGCAGCATTTTTGACCAAGTTAAAGAGAGACCAAAGTTTTGATCTTCTAGTGTTATAAACGTTCTTGATATAAGAAAAGGGTCAAAACTCTAAGTTCTAGAATTTATTCCATATGTTAAACATCTGAAGGCCTCAGGCCTTGAAGAGGCCTAAATTAACCTCATAGAAAGACCTCAGTCCAAGATCAGAAGGTTGAAAAGTTTCAGGGACTGTCATAGAGGATTGAGAGCCTAAGGAAATGGATGAAGAAGCCTCATACAACTAATTATAGGAGGATAAAAGGACTCAAGATATATTTCATGGGGGTCGAAAAACCTCAGACTAGTCTGAAAGCCTAGTATCATCTGAAAGGTAGCCAAAAATAAGTCAAAATCTCATTGGCACTTATTTGAGATTGTCTCTAGGGGACCTATTTCAGATTGTGATCTTCTTGGATGGAAAAACTAAGATGCCTATGGTATTAATGATCTTTCAAAAATTGAGTTTCACTATATTAGTCAAAGCCACTTGAACTCTAATAGAAAGATAAAGGTTTAGGTTATTCGAGAAGGTACAAAAAGCACCTTGGGTCTACAAAATCTAGGCCAAACCGTCTTAGACCTATTATCAAAAAGTGATCTAAAATAATTTGAGATACCTCAGTCAATGAATATGCCATCAAATCTCTTAATCAAAGGAAGAAGGCTAAATCCTTAGGTTCCTGATCTCAATTCATCTTAGATCTAGGTCACAAAAGAAATCAAAGAATTTTTAGTGCCTCAAACAAACAACCATCAAGCTAATAAGGTTTGGAAGAAAGGACCAAACTCCAGCAAAATATTATTTTTATGTGAATATGATAAAAGGAGGATTAAGTATACAATTAATTCATGTCTATGGAAGTTTTATAATTATTTGTTCATACAAAGGATGAATCTCCATAGCACATTCAATTTTCTATCGATATTTTCTTTAGCAAGGAGAGATTTGTACTAGATTTTAGCTTGAGGTAAGACAAGGTAATGTTGCGTTGAATCCTATGTACAAGCCTATGTAGAGGGATATCCTTTCTAGTTGCAGAAAGCAATGTGTTACCTTGGATATATTTAAGAATTAGTATGAGTCTGTATGAAACTGAATCAAAGCCTAAAACAAGGACTTCAGCTTAGACAACCTCCAAGGGACGTGTTAAACCCAGAAGCCATATAGAATAGTGTCTAGACATTTGAAGGTTGATCTCAAAGTGTTCTCATAAGCCAAAATAAATTGTGAGAAGAAAATATGATGATATTAGGGATTCGTAAAAAGATAAGAGACGTAAAAGAAATTATTTGTCTTACTTAAATGTGTTCTTCAGTAGAAATATTGCCTTTAAGTTTTAGACTCTAGAATGATCAGATCAATTGGAATAAAGAAAGTTGCTTTAGAATTAGAGGGAGCTGAGAAAATAATATTTATAACACTTACATCCTAAGGTTTGAAAACCCCAAAAAAAAGTGAAGAAAGCATTGATGAAGCTAGTTCGTTGGATATTACCTTTGTTATGACAAACCTACAATAAAGAAGAGTTTGATTTCCTCTTCAAGATTGGAGACCAAATTCCTCTGAAGTAAGATGATTCATTTCCTGAACTTGATATACCCTTATTATTTCTATGGTTATGATGAAGGATAAGCACTTAGGTTGAAAAATTCAAAATTAATGTTCAGTTGAGAATACATATTTAGAGTATCATTACAAGTAATATTGAAGTAGTAACCAAGAGAATAGGCACATTACAAATTATGTTGGACTTGATGCAAGAGGTGAAAAATAAATCTATGGTTTATCCTAGAAGACTAAAAGTCTTGGATAGGGTTTAAAACCCTAGATCTATATTAACATTTTCGTTGAAAGAAGAAACCCTAGATCATGCAAGGAAGGAGTGACATCATGTTAGTGATGAGGATGAGGATGGTAAAGCTGCAAGATGGATGCAAGAAGGCTAAGATCAAGAGGGAGCTAACATTTCCCTATAAACCTCAAAAGATGAGTATTTTATATGTCTATTCGTTGATTATTAGTATTGTTGTTTTTTTACTATGTGTTAATATCTTGTATTTGTATCATTTTCTTGGTTGTAATTGTTCTTCCATGACATCCTAGTTAGGATTGCATGTACATATTGAAGGTTTCCGAGGCTCTCGTTGTAGATGAAAGTAATGGAGGAATGAAGCAAAGATTGTGTCAATATGACTCTCCTAAAATCGATGATTTGTGTTAATAAATGAGATATGATCTTAGTGAGAGTAGGTAGTATACCTTGGTTGTGCCAAAATGGAATTCAATGACGAACTCTAAATGGATATACAATATCTATTATGCAGTGAATGGTAGCATATACTACAAAGCAAGGGTTGAGAATAGAAGGTTCTCCCAGAAAGAGGGAGAATATCATGACAAGATGTTTTGTCTAGTTTCCAGGTACACTTCTATTAGAACTATTATCATTGTTTTAAAAATTTCACCAAGTGGATGCATAGGCTGTTTCTCTAAATGAAGTAATTAAGGAAGACAAAGTGTAAATAGAGCTATGTTAGGGCTTTTAGGTGCATGAAAATAAGTCTCATAACTGAAGAAGGATTTGTACAATCACAAGAAGACATTTTCGGCTTGGTATTTGTGGATTGATGGATCAAGGCTGATTCTATATGATTTATCTATAATATAAGCAGAAGGAATCATGTGTCAGAAGGATAATTTGTGGTAGAAAGAATATGTAACAAAGGGAGCGGTTATAAAGCCCTATTTCAGCTTCAAAGGGAGTAGACCTTTGAGTTCAAGATGATGATATGTTAGGCTAAGGGAGTATCCAGAATTACCATAGTAGGATAAGTTTCAGTGTGAGAAGGAGCACCCAGTATGAGTGACAGGAAAGCAGTTGTGGTGATGGATCCAGTGAAGGAAGCAGATAAATTCATGGTTGAGAAAAGGCATGTTGCTCAACATGTGTTGTAGTACTAGCATGGTGCAGTTGGTCATGGAACTATTTATTATGGTCTGATATATTCCTCAAACAATGACGTAAAAATCCAAGGACTCACATATTCAAATATTGTTAAATATAGAAAGAGTTCATCATAATATTACTTTAGTTTGGGCTCTATTATAATTTCTTGGATGATCAAGATGCAGTCATTTGTCACACTCAGTATTTTAGAGGCTGAATATATTGTAGCTAGATTGGTAAGTTGAGAAGTAGTATGTCTTCAAAGGCTACTTGCAAGATTGTCTTAATCAGGTGCAGGTGATGACCATTATGATAGGTCAAAACATAGTGATATATAGTATCGAGACATGGTACAGAAAGAAGCGGTATGACTTTAGTAGTATTCTACAATCAAGCAGATTGTTGACAAAGCCTTTGTCCTAGGATGAAGCCTATATACTTCAAGGACAAGCTTGGAGTAATTGAGAATGTCTCTCTCAATAAGAGAGAGTGATGAATTTTCATCATTCAGGACAGTCATTCTCCATGGGTCAGGTTGACCAGGATCAAGGAAAATGGTCGAGAGTTATAACATTAGGGACAAACATTCTCCTTGTGTCAAATATGTTGACCAAATTAGGGAGAATGGTCCAGCAGAGGAAATTCATTCTTCATATGTCAAGTATGTTAACAAGATTATAGAGAATGGTCAAGTAGAGGACATTCATTCTTCTTGTGCCAAGTATGTTGACTGGAATTAGGAAGAATGGTCTTAGAGGAATAGGATCACTCAATTGAGTGGGTTCCTTTCAACACTTGGCTCATATTACTCTCTAGAGAGGTTGAGTGGTACCTTTTAGCATTAAGCGTAGAATTACTCAGGTAGAGTGTGACCTTTGGATTTGGGACCAGATGACTCAAATAGATTGAGTGTGTCCCTAGGGTTTCACAATGATTCAAAGATATTGACGAGGATGATGGTGACCCAGGACTAGTCAGTATACCATAGGTTAGAGGCGCCAACCAGAATCATGGTGACTAGTTTATGCTAAATATATACGATGTGTCAGGAATATCTACTAGGATTATGATGAGGATGAACCATAGGTCAGAGGTACCGGCCGAAACTATGCTAACTTGTTAATGTTGATGATTTAGCATGTGTCACATTTGTTGACCAGATTATGGTAGTTGGATAATATTGATGTTATTAATTTGCCATGTTTAAAATTTGTTGTCCAAGGTGTTGAATAATCTAGGGTAGTTAGTGTTAATGAGATTCTTCTAGCATGATAACTATTTGTGAGGTGTTTTAACTTTTCTTCTTAACATAGCCTTCATTTTTTATTATTAGAGTGTGTCTTCATTAGTTCATAAAATAGCTACCAAAACAAAGAGGCAAGAATACAAGATGTTTGGCTTTTTCTGAGGGCCAAAACCTCTCCCTCTCGAAGAGGAAAACCCACACAAAATTCTTCTTATAGAGATTCCAATTGACGAACACCAAGACCATGACCCTTGACCTACTAGGCCACTCCAATACCAAGACACCAATCCTCTTCTTGTTGCTGAGATCATCAACATCATTACTCCTTCACAAATATCATCATTCATGCTTCCTTCATTGAGATATTCATGGGAGTATGACTATTGCACCATATCTACATTTGTACTTTGTTCATTATTGTTGCTTCATCATTGTTCCATCTTTACTGCATTCTTACTAAGGTCAGCTCTACTTGTTATAGACATATTTGGGCACTGCAACTCCGATCACATATGTCCATAAACTAGGGGCTTCTAAACCCCTAAAAGTGTTGTTTCATGCCCTAAAGGAACAAGGTCAACAGATTACATCATCTCCCAGAAGTTCTCCATGAAAAACTACTCAGAACTGGTCAAAACAAGACCATACAGACTGCTCCATGCATAGGGTGCGATGCATCTCACCTATTACACACGGGGGGTGTGATGCATACTGGAAAGCCCTTCTGTAGGGTGTGATGAGTGAGAGCAGACAAATGGCAGAAGCAGTTTGCTAGGTGGAAACCCAGAGAATCTTCTAGAAACTGCTCATATGACACTTGCCTCTTTGAATTCGCCCAGGGATGAGTAAGAGATCTGAAATCTCCAAGTGGAACCAAGAACTATTAGTGAAATGACACTAATCAAAATCCTAGAAGCTAACTCACTCTCCTGTAAACATCTATATATGGATCCCTCATCCAAGAGATCCAAAGGCTGGAATTTTGTAATTTGCAAGGAAGTGTTGTTGGTTTCTCTTTGAAGACATTGTTGGGTGATCTTGCTTTGTATGAGGTGAAGAGGGATTTCATCCTGGGAGGATGGCACTGGGTCAGAACAATGGGTTGTAATCCTCTCTTCTACTACTTCTATCAATAACGTTATTTGAGTTTTCCTCCATATTCTTGTATATCTCTGAATCTCGTATTGATATATTCATTTGTATGGTTAATATACATCTAATCCTATATTGTTTATGGTTATAGATCTCTATGCTTTGATGGTATTATGCTGCTTTGACTCTACAGGTGTTCTTTGAAGCGGGACAAGTAAGGAAGGAGTGGTGAATCTCTGTCAAAGGAGGGAGGAAACAAGCAAGGAGCCAAGCGAAATACTGAGGTTGGTACTCTCTGCTTCTCTCCCATCTATCTCTCATAAAGGAAAATGCAAGTAACTTTAATCTGTTTGTTTCTAAGATAGCTACCCATCTTAGTGGGACTAGTAGCTCTAAATAGACACTAGTTTTCTCGATAACAAAATGGCAACTCCATTGGGGAGCGAATAGTTTGTTTGTTTTGTTACTGTTATTTTCTTTATAAACCACAGACAGAGCGTGAAGTCAAGCCAGCTAGCCTTCAAACTACTTTTTCTATGTAACTGCAAAGTAGATCAACGTTGCTTCAGTCAATCTCAGGGTTGGTTTATGGACTGAACATCTAGCTTGCAAACATCCTAAGTGCCCTGGTGGTAGCTCAAATAACCTTATTATATCAGCCCCTATACTTTGTGTTTACTGACAATCATTAGCTTAGCTTAAATCCCTAAACTTAGTTGCAAACTGTGAGCAAAAACCAAGATCAGTCTCGTCCCTGGACCATCGCACTGTCTCTTCTTAGTAGTCTAGATGCATCGCACCTCCCAAGTGTTGTAGGTGAGATGCATCCCTATTTCCCTATGTTACAGGTGTGATGATCAGATGAGATTGTTTCTGCCTCCAGATTTTGGTTTTTTCTTCATTGTCTTTAGCTTTATTCAGTAGTTTTGTTGTCTGTGATCAGTATATCTCTGTTGAAACCATCTTCCTTTGCATTATTCAGCCTCCATCAATAAGAATTGTGAATGTTTTTATGTATTTTTCATCATTTACAGTTCTCTTGTGCAAATAGTAGCTTAATCAAACTGTCGTCTTTTGATTTGAAAGTGTCGCAAGTGTCGTTTTCAGTCAAGAAAAAGAGTATTACAAAGCATTCCTGTTTTAAATAGTCCATTACACTTTTGCCATTGTATTTGATTTGGATCATTAGTATTTCAAGTGTCGAAAGCAATTTTGAATTCAAAATCGCAAAGTGTCGTCTTGGCTTTACTTTCGTTTTTTGAAAAGAAAATTGTTAGTACTGTCGCTTTAAAAGAAGATAGTTCAGATCTGTACTTAGCATTCTTTTTGTCATTCACACATTAAGAAAGCGGAAAACAAATACATGCATGTGCATTTGCATTTAGATTGCTTGTGGGGATTGATTTAGGACAGTGCATCATAGTGTGTGCTCTATGCTCTATGTTGAAATAATTCCGCTTCTCTTTCTTTAGTAGCTAGGATTTTCATTGCAAAAGAAAATAAATTACTGTTTATCATCTTAGATTGCATATTTAGGAATTGTAAATCTACATCACGCGGTGAACCTTAAAGGCAAATTTCTTAAGAAAGATCAACTGCAAAATAAATTCAATGAACAGAAAAACGCTTTGGAACCTAACGCACAACATCTAGAAGTATAGGCTAGAGACGTATTCCGGTGTCGTAAAGCCTGGTAACTATCGCTTTCATCGTAGGTTGGGTGATTCCTCCTCTTTGAGATGACAAGTGCCAGTACAGACTTGTGCTCCCATGTACCGTCGAGTAGATATTGGGAGACCACAATAGGCTACATCCTTTATCCTTAGGAAGCTATTTCTGCTGCCCTATCGATCGCAATGCACTGAACACAGCATTTGGGAAGATTGACTATCATACCGTAAAAATTATTCTGCAGTTTTGCGATTGGTTTGGTAATCCCTCTGTCTAGATTTCCAGAGTATTCACTTTCATTCCTTTTCAGACTCCTTAAAAGAAAATGTCCATCTGAGCACTTGTCACTTTAGGCTCATTAAAAATCGAAGGCGACTAGAGTGATCTTTAGCTTTTTCCCGACTCTTAAAAATTGAAAAAGCAAGTTGTGTCAAAGCGTCATAAAATTCATTTAATTCGGAATAACATTTTCCCCTTTTTATTTTAAGTTGATCAAGTAATCCGCAATTGTGGAAGAAACTCAATCAAAACCCCGTCGTTCACGGAGACTAACAATCAACCATCTTTGACTCCGGAAACGAAACCATTTCGGGCCAAGCGATCTCGTTTAACTAGGTCAAAGTCTCCTAGTTTGTTTGAACCTTGTGTTTCAACATCCTCAGAAACTCCAGTTACTCCAACTATTTCTGGTATCCCTACCTCTACAGAAGAAGTTCCACAGCTACAAGAGGACAGTAGAACTAATCCTACTATAACGGTAAACACATCTATTCCCGAACTAGCTCCATCTAGGACTGATTCGGAAGGTGTTAACCCTCCAACATCTGTTGCTGCAGAGTGTGCACCTTCTTCGGCACCAGAAATATTTTATGGACCTAACGGTCTGCCTCTTCCACCTGGACTGATTGCAATAGAAGAGATTGTGGAGGATATTCCAACCAGTACCCCATTACATTTTGGAACTGGGATCCACCTATATCCTTCTAATTCAAAAGATAGTCAACCTTCATGCAAGTTCTTGTAGAATCACTAGGAAGTCTTTTGGATAGACTCAATATGTCTGAACAACCATCGACATCTAGGACTGTGTCATCCAATACAGTAGTAACAGAACTTTTTGCCACTACTCCGACAATGTTCGTTGGTGTACCATCTGTCCCAACTAGCTCTCAACCACTAGATGGAGTCCACCCAGGGACTATTTCGACAGTATGGTCAGTTCATGTTTGTTCGTCCGGAATAATATCTGAAATTTCTTATGTTGAGTCTCAGCAAATTTATCCTCCACAACAGTATCAATTTGGGCAGTCCAGTCTACAAGGACCAATTTTTCCTTTGAACACTGGATTGCCGCCATATGGGCGGCAGTATGCCTTTTCATTGTTCCCTCCTAGAGAAAAACCATATGAGAGTTCACAACAAAATTTGGGTCAAGCTGGAATTGCATCCAGTGGTTGGGTGCCAATACTGCCTCAACAGCCAAGAGTTTTATATTCAATACAACCAAATCTACCCTTGTAGAATATTCCCACTACACCAGCTATTGTAACAGGGTCGCAAGTACAAGTGCTACCTGTTGTATGTCAACCTCAAGTCTCTCAGGTCGTAATACAACAGCCTCTTATCTCAACGACTTGACCACAATCGTTGATTAGTGGCTCCTTAACTGAAGTGACTCAGGCTCAAACGAGTACTATCACCCCTCATCTTGGTCAAACATCTAGTATTGGGCAACAGCAAATGGCTTCACAACCATGGCTGGTGCAATATCAACAACCGCAATTCCAACAAGCTTACCGAGGACCTGAGCAACAAAGCTTTGTAGGTCATGGGCAACCGTATATTCAAAACGGTCACCATCAATCATATCCTAATGGTTATGCCCATCAGCCTTATCAAAGTTATCAGCATCAAATACATTATGTTGGTATGCAAAGACCCACTGCTCAGGCGATCCCATCTTATCCTGGGTATGCTTCGCCAAACCTGAATCAACAGTTGCCTTTTGTCACAACGTTGGAATTACCAGATCTGAATCGGCTAACAAATGATCCAATTTCTTACGCCCCTTAGTGGACGGTGATTCCTCATAAACTCCCATCACATATTCCTAAGTTCAATGGAAATCCGGGTGAAGATCCGTCGAATCATGTGATGACCTTTCATTTATGGTCTTCATCCAACACTCTCAATGATGATTCGATTAGGCTTCACCTCTTTCAGCAAACGTTAACTGGTCTGGCAGCAAAATGGTACATTGAATTTCCTAGAGCTTCATTCGATAACTTCAGTGCCCTTGCCACAACCTTTTTAACCCATTTTTTAGTTACCCATATGGTACGAAACGGGAACGGAGCTTCTTACCAATTTTAAGCAAACTACAGCCACTCATATATCAGATCATATTCATGAGTGGCAACGTCATCGCTAAATGGTAAAAACATATGTTCCTGATCAGCTACTAGCTGAATGGTTTATTAAGTCATTGTTACCTTCTATTATAGAAGATGTGGCTAAAGGGGGGGTTGTCACTGAAGAGCAAGTCATTGCTCATGTGAAATATCTAGACTTGATTTATACTCAGTCTGGCACGCTCTATGACAAAATCCCTGATGCTCCTAAACTAGAATTTTATGTTCCTCCTCCTCCTAAATCAAACAAAGACTCTCATGCCGACGATGGCATGATAGGCACAACCAGCACGAAAACTGCGAAGGCTGCATCTAAGAAGGCCTGTACGGTTTCCAGTCAAAAGGCAAATGACAAACTTCTTGCCTCGAAAGTTAATGTCGTGTCAACTGACAAAGGCAAAGAACCAAAGCAGCGAGGGGGCAAGAAGAAAGAGAAAAGAAAAAAGAAGAAACAGGACAATTCATCTCCTGAAAAATCTTCTGCAAACCCTTCTGGGCAAAGGAAGCCTCCCGGGCCATGTCACATATGTGATGAGGACCATTGGACGAAAGATTTTTCGTATAAAGCTGAGATTAAGAAATTCTTTAAGAATTCAAAAACCTCTGCGGTATTGACTGATCCGTTTCCAAACCCAAAAACCAATCTGGTTGTTCGCAACAATGCTTCCCTTTCCCAAGTGCTTATGTTGTCCATTTCGAAACAGCAAAATGATGCTTTGATATCGATATGGAATAAAGATTACGGGAATCCACAGCTGTCGAACAACAAGGCTGCAGATCAACCTAGTAGTTCGAAAACAACTTCAACCGAAGTTGTGTCACCCATCATTCCTGAGCTAACAATAAAGCCACCAAAGGGAGTAGTACACAAATCGACATTCAATCCCTGTGCCCGAGCAGCACATAATTATAATATAGTAGAGGATCTGGCCCAATCGTCGTCCACTATGTCGACACTTGAAGTACTGCAAAATTGCCCCTCCCAAAAGCAGGCTTTATTATCAGCAATAGGTGGGATTGACCCAGCGGATTCCAATATTGTGGCCTCTAATCATAAAGGATTTGAACCTCAATTACTAGCTCAACTCGCTTTCCTCATCCAAGTGAAAGCCCTCAACAAAACTGTTCATCGAACAATTATTGATGAGGGGGCATCTACCTGCATTATGTCAATGAGTTGCTGGAAAACTTTAGGATCACCACCCTTGTCAAGATCATCAACGACATTAAAAGCATTCGATGGATGAACATACACCCCGTACGAGATTTTAAGTAACTTACAAGTTGAACTGGGGGGAAAAACAGTAGAAATTGACGTCAAAGTTATCGATGGAAACCTCGATTACAATATCTTACTAGGAAGGCCCTGGATTTATGCCATGGCTGCTGTTGTATCAACTTACTTTAGGAAGATTGCATTTCCTTTCCAAGGAGGAATTACAATCGTTGATCAACAAACCTTTCTCCCCAACAGTTCACAAGTTACAGGAAGCATTCCAATGATCCATGGAAGCTCTCATTCGCTCCAAAATGTCGGAGTAGGCCTACTGAAAGACCCTACCTTGATGGGTACTTTTTCCCTACCGCCTCCAAATAATCTGGCAGAAGTGGCAACAGTAGGAACCTGCAATATGATATCTTCCATTCAGAAGATTTCCGAACATTTTGTTAGCATGGATCATCAACAGGTTTTTCCTCCAAGCCTAATAGAGATTTTGTAGCAATCAATTTTCTCAGCCTGGGCGGCAAACCCAAATCAACGCTCATCGAGTGTTTGGGTGGATAGGACAAAGGAATATGGCACCTCTTCAGATCCTTGGTCACATGTACATTCTACAGACGAAGGAATTATTCAGTCGATGATGATAGAAGAGGCACCATGGGAAGATTACCACCATCGTTCCCATCTTCCAGATTACAACGAAGATTATTCCAACGACCTTGATCATCCTTCAGTTTTTTATTTTCTATCAAATACTGTAAACATGGTGGATTTTGAGCGAAATCTGTCCAATATTGAAGAAACTATTGCCATAAATATCTCGATCAAACCTAATGTTGTAGAGAATATTCATGTCAGCAAATCTTGTTCTTCTTCAGAACTGGAAATATATTGCGCTCTCTTTCGCGAATTCAGAGATGTCTTTGCATGGTCATACAAAGAAATGCCAGGCATTGACTTGAGTATAGTTGAACACGAAATCAAGATGTATCCAGATGTTAAACCGGTACGACAACGGCTTCGGCAGGTGCACCCGAAGAAAGCCGTTGCCATCAAGGCAGAAGTTGAAAAACTTTTACATGCTAGTTTCATTTACCCAGTTCCTCTAACTGATTGGGTATCAAATATTGTTCCTGTGATGAAAAAGCAAGGAACGATTAGAGTGTGCGTTGATTACAGGGATGTAAATCAAGCTTGTCCAAAGGATAACTACCCTACACCCTTCATCGACCAGATAATTGATGAATGCACCGGATGTGAAATCTTTTCATTTATGGATGGATTTTCCAGCTATAATCGAATAAATATCCACCCACAAGAACAATTTAAGACTGCATTTATATGTCCGTGGGGCACATTCGCCTACTGCAAATTACCTTTCAGTTTAAAGAACGCAGGGGAAACTTTTCAGAGGGCTATGAATTATGCCTTCCATGACATCAAAAGCATCATTCAACCATATCTCGACGATCTTCTAGCTCATTCGCGAAAGCGGACTGATCATCTGCGGCATTTGAGAGCTATATTTCTATGTTGCCAACACTACAAGATATGAATCAATCCACACAAGTGTGTGTTTTGTGTCGGTTCTGGTCGTTTACTTGGCTTCGTAGTTTCTAAGGACAGAATTCGACTCGACCCATATAAGGTTCAGGAAATCGTCGATATGCCTCCACCTTCAAATTTGCTTCAGATTCAGAAACTCCAAGAGAAAGTGAACTTTCTAAGGAGGTTCATTCCAAATTACGCCGAACTTGCTAAAGGTTATACGCTTCTTTTGAAAAAACTAGTACCCTTCAACTGGGATCAAGTTGCGCAAGCTTCCTTTGATGCTCTAAAGGAATCCCTAATAAAAGCATCATTAATGTATGTTCCTGATTATCAAAAAGACTTTAACCTGTATCTAGATGCAGCAGATACAACCATCGCAATGGTTTTATTTCAAGAAGAAAATGGAATCGAACATCCTATCTATTATTTAAACCGAAACTTAAATGATACAGAAAGCAAATACTCCTATGTTGAAAAGCTGTCTCTCGCAGCTGTTCAAGCAATACAAAGATTTCGACACTATATCCTCTTTCGCAAAACTATCATTTTATCAAATTGCAACCCAATGACTTACATTCTGTCGCGTGAGTTACTTGGGGGCAAATATTCAAAATGGATAGCTATTTTGCAAGAGTTTGATCTGGAATTCGTAAAATCCAAATCAAGGAAATCTCTACTTTTCGTGGAGTTATTATGTGATTTCCCATCGTCGTCTAACGATTCAACATCCAAAGCAACAATCGTGCATGAATCTTTGTTTTTTATATCATCAAGAAATTCGTGGTATGGAGATACAATCATCTATCTCCAAACCCAAACATACAGGCCTAATACCTCTCGCTCTAAACAACGACGTACTCGATACCAAGAAAAAGACTACATGATCGTCGGTGATACGCTTTACCATCGTGGTATCGATACAGTTCTGCGAAGGTGCCTCACCCATGAGGAGGCAGAAAAAGTCTTAAATGATTGTCATTCAGGCACATGTGGGGGGCATCAATCTGGTTACGCCACGACACAAAAGATCTTACGAGAAGGTTACTTTTGGCCAACAATGTTCAAAGATTGCATAACCGCAGTCAGAAGTTGCCATGCTTGTCAAATCTTCAACCGCAAAACCAGAATACCACCCACACCTTTGCAACCAGTAGTTGTTGTTGGGCCATTCGCCAAATGGGGCATAGATTTCATGACATGTAACCCCACCTCAGCCGGGGGGCATGGGTATATCATAGTCACAGTTGACTATTTTACGAAATGGGCCAAGGTGATGCCTACATTAAACAACAGCGGCAAAACGGCTGCTCTTTTCTTTTTCAATCATGTAGTCTCTAGGTTCGGTGTTCCACAGGCTATAGTCACAGATCATGGATCGCATTTTCGCAATCACATGATGGTTGAATTGGTTGCCAAACTAGGATTTTCCCACGACAGTTCTACTCCGTATTATCCGCAAGCTAACGGACAAGTTGAGGCCATCAACAAAGTCCTAAAGCACATGCTGCAAAGGATGATCGGAGTCCACAAACGGAGTTGGCACCTGATCCTGTACTCAGCCTTATGGGCATACAGAACCTCGGTAAGAAATGTGACCGGGTTTACACCCTTTCAACTGGTGTATGGCCTGGAAGCCATCTTACCCATTCAATGTGAGATTTCATCTCTCAAGCTCGCAATCGACCTTCTCCCCAGAACTTCAAAGGAAGAGGCTCGTTTCTTGGAACTAATCCAATTAGAAGAAACCCATCATGACGCTGCCTTGGCTAATGAAGCCCATAAGAAACGAGTTAAGGCGCAGTTTGACAAAAATGTCAAACCCCATGTCTTCTCAGAAGGTGACCTGGTCTTGCTTTACGATCAGGAATCCGATAAATTTGGAGCAAGTAAGTTCCAATCTTTGTGGATGGGTCCTTATATTGTTAAATGAGTGTTAGCAAAAGGAGTCGACGATCTAGTTTATTACGATGGAATTCCACTGGCACAACCCCGAAACGAGTTGTACCTTAAGCGTTACTATGCTTGACTAAGTGTAGTGACCTTTTCATATGCTTTTGTTACATTTTTGTTTTCGTCAAGAGTGATCATTTTGGTTAGGTAATCCATATTTTGCATTTGTTGCAGATGTCGAACCTATTGGAATCATTCGTTGGATATGTCGATGGAGCTAGTCGTAGTACGCGGAACCTATCTTCTGCGGCCTGGGCCATTTTTTATCCAAGCGGCGAGTTAGTGAGTTTTAGAGGAGTATGTATTAGTCGATCAACGAACAACATTGCTGAGTATAGCGCATTGATAGAACTTCTCTCTGATGCCATCGCACGTGGCATACACCGACTTTTTGTTAGGCTAGACTTACAACTTGTCATCCTACAGCTTACTGGTATATATTTTGTTCAGAATCCAGCTATCTATCATATGTTCCTAAGGTTCAATATGTTGGAAAGGAAGTTTTATTCTATTCAATATCAACACATTTCCATAAACTTAAACACATTAACTGATTCATTAGCAAATTATGTGTTAGATAGACATTTGCAGCATTTATAAAAGAAAGCATTTCAATCAACATTTGCATCAGGATCATATAACTTAACCAAAATAAAGCTCCGAAAATCAAAAATATATATAATTGTTTATATTTTGTCAAAATGTTCTGTGTCCAAGACAAAATTGGTCACATGACCCAAAAACTCAAAAAATGCAGAAAAGCACCCTGGACTAATGGTGCTAGTGATAAAAAGTCACTGCCTGTGCGATCATACGTAAGAGCCTCGTCCATCGACTCAGCACACCAATAGTATGGAGTTGTAATCTCAGAGGTAACTCGCCGGTCCTCACATCCTGGATACCAAGGGTGAAACCCTCGATATGATCCTGCAATACTGCAAGGGTCTTGGCTACATCTATATCGCGGAGGACAGCCCTCCCTACATCCTCTCCTATTGGAATGGCAGCCGCTACCCTCGGGCACACTGCTGGTCGCATGGGTCCAATATCCGCATGAATATATGAGTTTGATTAGTCCTGACAGCATTAAAAGACATAAGAATATTATAAAAACAATAAACATGGATATGGTCAGAACATTTACCTATAACACCCCACTGCTCGCCGGCCGGCAGCACCAAATCTGGGTCACCTCGGAAATCCATCCCAGCATATGGATACTCAGCAAATACCATCTCCTGACAGTCGAACCACTCAAAGAAGGCATCAGAGAATGAAATTTGTGACTGACCAGCATGTTTGGCCATAAGATCGACCCATCTCTACATCCGTGGTTCCATTGGTACAGATGGTCCAAGTGAAATGTACTATGGCTGCATCAGTGGAATCTTCTCCAAGGCGAAGGCGGTGAGAATAGAACCATAACCAAAGTTCTTAGATCTTCCATTCTTCACCTTGGTGAGCTGTTCTTTTATAACTAGAAGTATTGCATCACACCAGTTGAATACCTTTGGTTCAAGGCATTCCAGAGCATACTGCATATAAGACCTGTTGGCCAAATGAAGAGCCACACTACCAACCAATCTAGCAAAGGTGAATAAGTAAGTCCTTAAGGACCGGTCAGTGACATCAAGAATACTGATCTTGCTGTCCCTGCTTGGCTTAGATCCATCTCGACAGAATCGACGAATATAATCCCTCACAGATTCACCTCCACGGGCGGATCCTGATAGTGAGAGAGGGGCACCACGCCTCGATAAACTGGTCAAGAAGTAGATATCCTCAACTATCAAAGGGATGGATTTACCTCAAATATGGAACACTTGGTTGTAGCATCCCATGCATTGATAAAATATTGCAACAAATTGATTTGTTGCCTCATGTTGGATATGCGGAAAAATTTGAGCAAACCACAGTTCCGCATAGCAGTCACCGTACCTGGATCATGTAAAGCAACCATGTCCTCTTCTTCATGCTCGTGTTCATGCCATGTAACAACCATCTTGATCCAATGAATCTCTAAAAAACAAACAAGAGAAGAATTAGGATCCTGATTCAAGCAAAAATTTCCATGAAAAACAATGCATAAACTTGCCCTTTTGTGCCCATCGCACCCCAGCTGTGTATTGGGTGAGATGCATCATGACTGGCCAATGGCCAACTCAGTATGCATCGCACCTTTCGATATACATTGGGTGCGATGGGGAGAGAACGAATTGTTCAAACCCCAAAGGCCCTGAAGAACAGGAAAGCATGCTCAAAATCAGAAAAGCAAAGAATGCAATTGAAGAGCTCAGGGTTAGCTCCTACCTGGTCCAGACAATTCCGAAAATAGTCCATAGAATCTCCTGGATCAGCTGGTGAAAATCAAGGGGGAAAACTCCTCTAGAGCTCCAAGAATCCCAAATTTGAATGAAATGGTAAAAATGAGAGGTAAAAACTATTTTTATGTTACTATTTACGTAGTTCGAGTAAAATATGGTTGTTTGACTCATTTTTCAAGCATGTATTCACATTTCTAATCAATTTGATGGAGTAATTGAATAGGCAGCATGACCATCAAAATAACATAGTGTTAATGGTGAAGTCAACGTCTCTGACTATTATCACGAGCAGTTTTACGCAAAGTTCAAGATCGTTAAAAAATAAACCTCACCACGAGCAATTTTACGCAAAGTTCAAGCTCGTTAAAAAATAAACCTCGCCATGAGCAATTTTACGCGAAGTTCAAGCTCGTCAAAAAATAAACCTAGCAATGAGCAAATGTTTCCATAGAGTTCAAGCTCATTAAAAAAAATGAACCCCACCTTCGGTAAATAACCACTCACATTACTATCAGCTTTTGAACCTTGGTCATGTTCTTACCATCACCTCCACTCTTTTTTACCCGATCATATGCATCCATTTGATTGTTTACCCTTTTGAGGAACAGCTACGACGAGTGATTCTATTAGCCACCTCCTTTACACTACCTTGATTGGAAAGTTCCAAGCCTTTCTTGGAACCAATTGCCATCCAAAAACATCACTCGTTCCTCAAAAAACGAGTCTCCTTTAAGCTCTTTTCATCTGACTCGCAAAATATGAAAAGATTGCCAAGCAATTGGCCTCTCTAGCTCATTAAAGCAACCGGAAGTGCTATCCCTCCTCTAGATTTTAATCTTTTTGGACCTGAGGGATTATTACACAAAAAGATCGAGCACTTGTCTTGTTCGGCTCATTAAAACTATCGAAAAGTCATCCCTTTCATATTATTTTACACTTTTTCGGACTTAAGGGATTACATTACGAAAAAGGACCACTGGAGTTGCCTTTACGTCCCTTTTTAGACTCTCTAAAATTGAAAAGGACCGAGTTATCTTTGTCATTAAACTCGTTAAAACAATAGCGACAAACTTGTCCATGCAGACAAGATCGAGTTTCACTGTCGCTAGGCTCGTTAAAACATAGCGATGGGTTTGCCCGAAGGGCAAATTATAGAACAAGCATATGTTATCCTCCTCAAGCTTGAAAAAAATAAAGAGGTACTGGTTAGCAATGACTGGGGAAAAAGGGAAGAAAACTTTAATAGCTTCATTGGTAGCAGGTCGCTCTTGAACATGACACTTTCACTCCGTCACCATGATTGAGTTGGGTTGGGTTATTTCATTCACCGATCACATCACCATTGGTCCACCGTACCATCCACCTTGGGGTTAACACTACCAATCCATTTCATTGTCATCGGTATGTTCAAGAGAAGTTGCTCAGAGAATTCACCAACCTAGCAACCGTCTCATCCGCTGCAATACCTTCACTCTCCATTTTTCATGACCACCACCCTCAAACTTGTATCATCAAATCATTTTCGCCTCCGCAAAATCATTTGCTCCGTTCCGTGTCGTAGATGTGGGATTCATTAAGGCCCTCCTACGACGTGTCACTTCTTGTCGACATCAGCTCATTATCCAAGAAGTTGACTTAGGGACAACCCTTTCAGTACTTTGAAGCTTGCATGTGTCAATGGCAAGTTTCTCACTTCCGGCAACAGGTTTACATCAATGGCCTTCGACCAAAATATTTTACGTGGTGTTCGACATCAGCTCATGTATTCACACCACGTGAATTGTACTGTAGTACCTTGAGGGTCATCATCATTATCAGTGATTCCTCTCGCGCCTGTTAACAGCTTACATCATTGGTTGGTAATCAGGCGATGTCTTTCCATGTTCGACATCAGAACATCTTTTCACATGGATCGACTTGTACTTCGGGCAAAGATTGAACGAGTTTGAAGACCCCAGATCTAGTTTCATCCATCCGGGCTGCGATATATTCAGGAAAATAAAGACATCAAATGTACATCACAGCTGCACAGATAATCATCCAAACTAAAGGATGATGGCTCTACTAGAATCATCAGTCTACCACACAGACGATTGTCTGTCTTATGTACATGAATATGAATTTATAAAGCTGAGCATGGGAATTCCCACCTCAGCTATATCATGAAAATATTGTGAAGATAACGTATTGTATTGTTTCTTATTACAGGTCACCTTCCAATTCGAAAACCTCGGATCCTCATTATAAAGTGTTTCACCCGACATCAAAAGGATTTACGACCTCATGCTTTAGGGGGCAACTGTTATAGACATATTTTGGCACTGCAACCCCGATCACATATGTCCATAAACCAAGGGCTTCTAAACCCCTAAAAGTGTTGTTTCATACCCTAAAGGAATAAGGTCAATTGATTACATCATCTCCCAGAAGTTCTCCATGAAAAACTACTTAGAACTGGTCAAAATAGGACCATACAGACTGCTCCATGCATAGAGTGTGATGCATCTCACCTATTACACATGGGGGGTGCGATGCATACTGGAAATCCCTTCTGTAGGGTGCAATGAGCGAGAGCAGACAAATAGCAGAAGTAGATTGCTAGGTGGAAACCCAGAGAATCTTCTAGAAACTGCTCATATGACACTTGCCTCTCTGAATTCGCCCAAGGATGAGTAAGAGATCTGAAATCTCCAAGTGGAACCAAGAACTATCAGTGAAATGACACTAATCAAAATCCCAGAAGCTCACTCACTCTCTTGTAAACATCTATATATGGATCCCTCATCCAAGAGATCCAAAGGCTGGAATTTTGTAATTTGTAAGGAAGTGTTGTTGGTTTCTCTTTGAAGACATTGTTGGGTGATCTTGCTTTGTATGAGGTGAAGAGGGCTTTCATGCTGGGAGGATGGTGCTGGGTCAAACCAATGGGTTGTAATCCTTTCTTCTACTACTTCTATCAATAAATCTATTTGAGTTTTCCTCCATATTCTTGTATATCTCTGAATCTTGTATTGATATATGCATTTGTATGGTTAATATACCTCTGATCCTATATTGTTTATGGTTATATATCTCTATGCTTTGATGGTATTATGTTGCTTTGACTCTACAGGTGTTCTCTGAAGTGGGACAAGTAAGGAAGGAGTGGTGAATCTCTGTCAAAGGAGGGAGGAAACAAGCAAGGAGCCAAGCGAAAGACTGAGGTTGGTACTCTCTGCTCCTCTCTCATCTATCTCTCATAAAGGAAAATGCAAGTAACTTTAATCTGTTTGTTTCTAAGATAGCTACTCGTCTTAATGGGACTCACAGCTTTGAATAGACACTAGTTTTCTCGATAAGGCTACTGCACCATCATTATTGTTGCATCATTATTACACCTTATTGCATTACCACCGAGATCTTCTTTAGACCACCACCGAGACCATGACTGAGTTTAGTAGGTATGCTGAGACAAAGTATCCCTGATATCCTTCTTCTAATATGAGATTATGATTGTGTCTTCTCTTGCACTTTCATTGAGACTGTAATCAAGTTCTCCTTGCACCAAGGTCTCCTACATCTATGCTGAGACTATATCATTGTGACCCTGTAACTAGACCGAGATTTTGTCCTCATCTGAAGGTGCAGAATTATGAACAGACCTTCAAAAAATGTTATCCAAAATTGTCTTCCTGCACCTCCTATACCCATCTGCATTTGCAGTGACTTGTCTGAAAATCTGAGCTTCTTTTGTAACCTCAGTAGGCTATTTATAGTTGTCACGTCTCTATAGATAATCCAACATGATAGTGAAGTGTTGGCTCACTTCATTTGAGCCAACATGACTGATCTTTATGTCATTTTATTGGTCGACTTGACTACATTTGATTCCGTTTTGTTTGTTGCTCTTTTAAATAGGATTGTGCTTTTCTTGGAGGGCTAATATACTCACTACATAGACTTATATTCATTACATATATGCTCAAGAAGAGATATTTACATATGTCTTTGAATTTCCGAGTACTATGGAATGAGCAAGAAAATCATTATTATAATTTATAAAAAATAATATTTCTTTTTCTTGATAAGTACAAAGATCAAAATTTCATTTGTAAATACTAAACCTAGTTACACTTTATTCAACACTCCCTATTAACTAGGGAGGTATTTATAATGGTACTTTGTCATTCTCAATCTGAATAATCTTCATAAGAGGAATCGGAATGGTAGCCCATCTGTTATAGCATCATAGTAACCAACATTGTTTATAGCAAGGCCTTGACTAACAGCTCTATCTCTCATAAGATCAGACCATAATGTTGGCGAGTCCAATGATTTATAGACACCTTTATCATTTTCTCTCAAGGTACATACCCACTCGAGTGTTCACTGAGTATGACCTTCTAGGACTCTTCTTATCTTGGGTTCCCAGACCTCAAAGAATATCATTCCTCTTGCCTACTCTTAGCTTGGATTCCCTACACATCCTCAAAGAGCATTAAATGCTAGATGATTACCCAATCCTCCATTCTTTCTTCCTAGATGAAGACAAGACTGTTGTGTCTACCGTGTGTCTACATTTCCAATCACGGCCTTCACCTAGACTTATGAATGTTAGTCCTGGTCTCGTGCATGACACGTGAAATAGAAAAACACAATTGTCACTCCTTTGTAATCAGGGGTGATTCAATCCAAGCTCCCTCTTGATCAGGGACCTGTCAGAGCTCCCTCTTAGCTAGGGACTCTTCTATACATCAGCAACTTCTTCTTCGTGGGTCCTCCAGTTCCTTGATCAACTTCTCTCCTTGATGTCATGAAAATTAGTTTATCTTCTTCCTTGTAGGGAAACATCCGTCGATCACTTTCCTCCTTAGTTCATCATGTCATTCCTTTCTTCATAGAAAGTGGCCTTCTTCATATCTGGAACCTTCGTTATATGACTACCTCTTTCTAATCATGCTTCTTCCATCCACCACATGAATTCTAGTTGTACTTGTATTTACAACTCTTTTTCGAGTAGCCCTACATTATCCAGATATTATTCAAGAAATCAAAACATCATATTAAATCAAATCCTTCTTACGAGATGGCTCTTCATCATGACATATTTTTGTAGGTATCAGCATCCTGCACACATATTGACACATCTCCCAAAGATATCCATTGTCAAGGGTCTTCATCTTTTTCAAACTTTCATCAGAGTCTTCATATCTTTCCGAGAGATTTCCTAGTCAAATCTTCTTGGTATTTTGGATGTTGATTTCCTTCATCATGGTTGCATATCTCATGATCTCTTCCTTCCTCACACATTCCATTCCAAATAGATTTCAATCAGAGTTTCTTCATTGTATTCAACCACCTCATACTTCATATGAGGACATATTGTGTTGATTCATCTAGTGTGACTTGTGCCTTCCTCTATCCTTTCAGAGGATGAGATCATTTTTTTTCTTAATCATGCTTCTTAAGATAGAAATAATGATCCATGTTACGTACAACTGTATGACATGACATTATAATATTAAACACAAGCATACATACCTTATTTTACCTTAAGGTCATCAAGGCTTCTTCCAACAGCTTCCTTGATTGAAAAGATCTTCAATCCCTTGATATGCTTCATGTCATCACATCATCATCTCATGGATTCCATAAGTTGGAGTTCATGTTGAAACACTTGCTTCCTTTATAGATTAGTGAACCTTATGATGAGGATTCCATCAATAATCTTGAGGATCTTGTATATCCCCAACTGGTAGATGTTTCATTTTTTACTTGATGTATGATGAGCCTTGTGCTAGATGCCTTCTTCCTTTCCTTCAATGTCTAATGAGGTTCCGAAGACCTATATCCTTCATGATTCTCATGGTGATGTCACGAGCTCTTGTTTCTAATGCTTCCATGATGCCATAATGCATCTTATTCTCTTAGTAATATTTATAACACAAGATTTAGGAGCTTATGATATGACTCTTTTGTGAGGGACACCATCTTACTCATAATAGATATTTGTGACTCCCTCTTTCCTTGAACCCTTTCTCCAGCTTCATCAATATTTCCAGTTATATGAGCTTCTTTCTATAAACTTTCCATAGCATTGAATCTTAGCTATCCTATTATGTCTCTCTTGAGGACCAAACTTGCCTTTCCTTTCTGCCTGTGTTTGAGTTCTTTTAACCTTCAATATTGTTTCCATCAACTTGTATTTATTTATTTAGCATAGAGACCATAAGTTGTCAAATAATATAACCTTCTTATACCATGGATAGTTGTTACCTTGATGATCTTGGTGCAATATAGATCATTGATGGTTATCTCCATTCCTGGATCTTGTAGATGAGACCTTATGAAGATATCCTACATCCTTTGATCCTTTTAGTTTCATGTAGATCAAACTTCATGTGACCTTCTTCATTTCACCTTTTGAGAGTGAGTTTTTCTTTGATGTCTCTAATATTTCTATATGAGGGGATCTTTCTTAAGTATCCCTTTCCATGAATTCAAAGGAGACCTTTTGATGACTTTAGCTACTTAGAGGACTATGCCTATCTTCCGTGTTCATGCAAGGAATCTTGATGACCCATCCAACCTATAGATTTCCTTGCAATCATGAAGTCATTTAACCAAATTTATAAATTGAAAAGATACTTACTTGTCATGTGAAGATGAAATCTTCACCTTGATTTCTTTTATGGTGGTTGAAGAAGATATATGAGGGCTTCTTCTTAGATGGTCTTCTTTCAAATGAGAAATCCTTTTCTTAATATAAAATGGTTGCTCCTTTTGATAGGGATGATTTGTTGCTTCCTTGGATGATCTTTTTCTCGGAAACCTTGAAGATGACAATGCCTTATTTTGTAGGGTAGGTCTGAACTGCTTCAATATTTTCCAAGATGATAAGATATTCATTTTGAGGTCCTTTTAGTTTCATAGCTTTGTATATATCTTGATGAGAGTCTTGGTGGTATTTTGTTGATGATGATGTGGAGACACAAGTTCTTGATGTGGAGTTACTTTTTTGTTGTAGACTGCTTGTTGTAGACTTGATTCTTTAATCTTGACAAAACCCTTAAACTTGTTTTGATGCCCTTCTTGAAGATTGATCCTTGTATGTCTCTTTTGTTGCCCTTCCTTTGACTTCTGAACCTTAGCTCTAATACCATGTTGAAGAATCTAGGGCAGTTAGAGTTAATGATATTCTTATAGCATGATAACTATTTGTGAGGTGTTTTAACTTTTCTTCTTAACATAGTCTTCATTTGTTATTATTGGAGTGTGTCTTTGTTAGTTCATCAAATAGCTACCAAAACAAAGAGACAAGAACACAAGATGTTTGGCTTTCTTCCAAGGCCAAAACCTCTCCCTCTTGGAGAGAAAAACCAGCACAAAATTCTTCTTATAGAGATTCCAATTGACAAACACCAAGACCATGACCCTTGACCTAGTAGGCCACTCCAAGGCCAGGACACCAATCCTCTTCTTTCTGCTGAGATCATCATCATCGTTACTGCTTCACAAAGATCATAATTCATGCTTCCTTCATTGAGATATTCATGGGAGTATGACCACTACACCATATCTACATTTGTACTTAGTTCATTATTGTTGCTTCATCATTGTTCCATCTTTACTGCATTCTTATTAAGATCATCTCTACTGCAACATCAACACGGTTGCATCATTATTACACCCTGCTGGATTACCACCGAGATCTTCTTTAGGCCACCACTGAGACCATGATTACAATTGGGATCATGACTATGTTTAGTAGGTATGTTGAGACAAAGTATTCCTAATATCCTTCTTCTAATATGAGATTATGATTGTGTCTTCTCTTTCACCTTCATTGAGACTGTAATCAAGTTCTCCTTGCATCGAGGTCTACTACATCTATGCCAAGACTGTATCACTGTGACCATGTAACTAGACCAAAATTTTGTCCTCGTCCGAAGTTGCAGATTTGTGAACAGACCTCCGAAAAGTGTTATCCGAAACTATCTTCCTACACCTCCAGTACCCATCTGTAGTTGCAGTGACTTGTCCGAAAATTTGAGCTTTTGTGGTGACCTCAGTGGGCTATTTATAGTTGTCACACCTCTATAAATAAGCCGAAATGACAATGAAGTTTTGTGTCACTTCATTTGAGCCGACATGACTAATATTTATGTCATTTTGTTGGCCGAATTGATTATATTTGACATTGTTTTGTTTGATGCTCTTTTCAAGAGGATTGTGCTTGTGTTGGAGGGATAATCTAGTCACTAGGTAGACTTATATTCATTACATATATGCTCAAGAAGAGATATTTACATGTGTCTTTGACTATTTGACTTTCCTAGACCTATGGAATGAGCAAGAAACTCATTCTTATAATTTACAAAAAGTAATATTTCTTTTGCTTGATAAGTACAAAGATCAAAATTACATTTGTAAATACCGAACCTAGTTACACTTTGTTCAACACAGAGTATGGTAATTAAATGATGTTGATGTTGATGAAATGTTATAACCTTTTCTATGAAAAATTTGTCAACATGAGAACATCTAGACAGCCATTATGAATACCTCCCTAGCTAAGAGGGAGTGTTGAATTTTGTAGCTATGGTTATTCTTCATAATTAATATTTTAGCCCTTAATGAATTTTTTATTGTCAAAATAAGAATTATAAGGCGTGATATTCATGTCCTTTTCAAAAGTGAAATTTTTAATTTTTAATATTTGAGTTTTTTTCTCCAAGAAGCCAAGTTGACCCTCCTCCTAGTCAAGTCAACCCAATCATAAAGGCACCCATTCACCCAACCAATCTACTATATATATGAGCCATTCGACCTCCTTCTAAAACAAGATTTTGGATTATCTCTGAAGTATAATTTTATCATATGATGCAGAAAGGAATGGATGAATATGACCCAAAAGACAAGAAGAATTTGACGGTTAAGTGCAGGATCGAATCTTTGATATCGACATATCAAAATCTCTATGGAATGCTTGAATATCTAAACTTTGTGAAAGGGTAGAAGGACCAAGTTTCTTTGGGCATAGTATGAGGCTTAGATTATGCCGTATTAGAACTATCGAAACTGAATTCAATGGGAATATTTATGTCTTGACTAGAAGGAAATTGGACTAGATTTGACCAGTATTTCCTTATGGGTTAGTTTTACCTTGTGGTTGACTAGATGATCTAGGTGTGTCTCTTGTTAAATTGAAGAGTTTCTCTAAGGAAAAGGTTGTTGGGTCTTCCCCCGTGTGGGTTTTGCGAGGGTAGATGCTTGTGTTCCTTATTTGGTTGTATCTTTATGATCCTAATGTCTATTGTTGAATATATTATATGCAATTAATTTACGATGAATTTAGATGAAATAAATATTAAATTAAGAAATCATAAAAATTAATTATCAGTTTAGAAGACCTACGAAAAATCAACATTGTGGCCCATGGATTGCTACAAAACACAAATCGTCTCACGTTTCTCTATGTATATCAACCCTTAGCCATTCTACTTATCTATGGAACAAAATGCACTCAAAAAGAATGTAACTCATTTTCCTCCTAGTGGTCTCGTTATAAAATAGATCAAAAGCCTACAAGTGTTTAAGTTTGATTCACTAAATTGTGAACTAGAGTTACAATATTGACCCTTATAGTCTTATTCATCATGTTCATGTGGGTATCCTCTTTTCCATGAATAAGGGTGTGGAAACCATTCCTATTTACACCATTTACACACACACACACATATATATATATATATATATGTAATTTTAAAAAAATCAAATAAACCCAAAACAAACACGAGATAAGAATACATAAATTATTATATGCAGGATATCATGCTTACATTTTATTAGCAACTAAGTTGTGCATTCCAAGTGAGTGAATTACAAGGTAATAATAAGTAGGAGGTTTGGTTTAAAATTAGACGCTCATTGAATAATGATGACCAACATAAGAATCATATGATAATTCAAGGCACATATATCAACAGTCAATAATTTTACAAATCTATGTCATTTCCTTAAATTTTACAATTCAATAATTTTTTACAACAAATAATCAATTAGGAGAATTTTTTGAAAACCATTAATATCATTCACCAAGGGAAATAGAATATTGATCTTAGGTCCACAGATCCTTGTGCTCTGTTAATTTCTTCCTTGCACATGTGTGGAGTTTTTTGCATCCCCGTTGAACATTTCTGACTCACCAGTTGACCTCCCAACCTACTCCTTGGGTACTCTTCTTCCTAGAATACCCTTGAGTTGTGATGGGGTTGTACAGAAGAATACAAACACTATCAAGTGGAGCACTTCTACTAAAGAGTTTCCCACTCAAAGAGCCTCCACTTCCACCAAAATCACTATAGAAATCCATAGTCACTCCAAGCACACAATATAATTACGATCATCATCCAACAGTAGGGAAAAAGATTCCTCTTCTTTCATATCTTGCTCCTTTTATAGGAGGCTTCATATATTACAATTGTCACTTCATGCAAAAGCAATTACTTTTATTAATCCAATAATTGGATTATTCACCTATCCATGTCAACCTCTCACTAAGGCTCTTCCAAAATTAATGCAATGACCCAGATCAATTAATTTTGTAACAAGCACTTCATATTAACTATCATACATTTTCCAGAATATTTCCATGTAAAACTAGAACCATAAATCTATAAATTGCACAAAATCTTATTAAAAGATCACAACATGAGAAACAATGAGAAATGCAACAACCAAAATCCAGCTTTATTATATATAGATAGATGCCAATACAATAGCTGGGAATGACCCTTCGGTCTCCAAACTGAAACAGAGAAACAATCTCTACACCTATGGATTCTGAATGAATCCACCAAGGGGAGATGGGTGCTCGCCCAATCTCTCTAAATCACTCAAGGGTTTTCGTCCTAGGGCTACCAATGGAGTAGAGAACCGGGTTCTCAACTTCTCATACATGAAACAATACTCAATCCAAGATATCCTCCAATGGTCTCCTCCTCCTCTTTTATAGATTTGATGGACTCCTATAGAACCTACGATTTTAATATTATTTTAATCATGGGGCACTTCTCCCTCTTTTATTTCAATTAAAATATTCGTTTCAATGTGGGAAAATGGTAAATTAGCCATCATGTCTCCCCAAGTCACTAAAACTCCCATCTAACCATCCCATCACATAGATATTCTCGTTCTGGTTCCAATGAGCTATTACACTAAGGTGTTCTGCCACGTATTCCTCTCGGAATGCCACCTTAAGCATAATTAATTGAGTCAAGCCCACTAATAACTCAGTTTTCTGAAAGTTGTCGGAATGCATTGGAATGAAAGGAAAACTGTGCGGATGATGGAATATACCAAGTGAATGTCATTGGACCTCATAGAAACTCCTCAAAACTCCATCAGGACCCCTGATGACATAACCTGCTCCACGGACCTGGCCATCCCCTGCCCTAGAAATCCACCCTGGCTGTACTATGAAGAAGAATAAAAATGGGGACATTACAGTCCTCTCGCCCCAAGATTTCTTGCCCTCAAGCAATCCAAATCTATGGACCAATCTGGTGGCCCAACGAAACTAAGACCCATTTCCCGGATCCCATACGAACCACTGGTCCACGTCACGCCTCCAAGTTATCAAAATATGACTGGATCCCCCAATACCTGGATCCCAAGTCCATCTATGACTCAACCTGCTACTAGTAGATCCACCTGGATCCCAATGCCACCATGCCCAATATCTATCGAGCCCCTTGGCTCAGACTGTGCTCTGTCTCTAGCTAAGGCTGCTACTCCACGAGGCGAATATCAACTCATCAATTCTCTCCAATCCAATCTTGGGCATAGGCCAAAGTCATCTCTACTTGGCTAATGTTGGTCTATTACTACTTAAACATTGATGAACTATCGGTCCACATCCCACTGTACAATGAAACATAGGGTAACCCCCTCATCTAAGTGCCCCTATTAGACTGTGCCCTGAACTAAGGTTGATACTCCATAAAAAGGATACCAACTCATAATCTCCCGCCAATCTAAGACATGGACTCTGATGTAAGGAACAAGTCTACTGTGTTGATGTTGGTCCATGCTCAACTTATGCTGCCCTACCTAGTGAGTCAGCAACATCCATCGAGAAAACCCTGCCTCTCTCCCTGTAATGGGTACAAGTGGCCAAACTTTGCTGCAAGCCCTGTCTATGTACTCCTGGAGAGGGCTGCTACCTGAAAATGTTGCAGCTCAGCTGGTTTTCATTACATTTGTTTGCACCTCATCAATGGGTAGACCCAAATATGGATGCATTGCCATCTCCCTCACCTAATAGGAAACTCCACGCTCCTCCTGCAAAACTTTCCTGTCAAACCCAAACACCTCTTGAGGACATGCGTCTCCCACCCTACTAGCTGTCTGTACATCTACCTGCTCCTCATCGATGGCTGACCCCAAGGGTGGTTGTCGATCCTCGGTCACAGCCTCAACATGAGCCACTAGCTGAATCTACAACACTGACCCATATCGCACATTATGTGTGTCATTTGTCCCAAGCTCCTCTATGTGCTCCCTATGTTGAATCATTAGTCACTCATCTGCTTCGGGATCTCCTTCCCTCATGGGAACAAACAATTTCTTGTCATATTCCTCTACCACACATGGATGCACATCTGGGCTACTGACAACAACTCCACATGACTGCTCGTGCTCCTCAGAGGTATCATCGTATGAACCCATGGATTTGTCCAAAGAAGTATCCTCATCCTGAAAGTTAGAAGGAATCTCCTCCTACTCTACCCTTTTCATTTCCTCATCATCACTCAAGCATGAGTGGTCAGTTCCCCAAGTTCCTTTGCAGACAAAGCAAAGTCCCTTCCTCCTCAACTCATTCTTGTTGCATGATCCCCCAAACCTGAGTAGCTCCTCTCTGGTCAACTATCTCCTGAACAACCCAAGGTTATGCTCAACCAACCCCTTGGTTAGTTCATAAGAAACAGGTGAGACCAATTGTTCCCTCCTCCAAACAGACAACAATGGAGACTGTAACTCCCGGCAAATGGCATCACAACCTCTCATACATGATGACAGGATGTACTGCATGTGTGTTATCACTGTGTCAAGATGACGTTTCCTAATGCTAAAGAAGCATTGGAACATCTATAGGATCAAATCATCACACTCTAGATCAAAGATGATTTCATAAGTCCTAGTCATATCCATAACTTCTAAAATTTCAAGATTCTTCCTAAAGGTAGAGCATGTACTGATGTCCAAGTCCTAAAAAGTATCGACCATCATCTTGAAAACTCTCCTCATAACATCATCACTGTAAGGATCTATAGGGGCGATTAGTCTCATGATGTTACTGAGACAAGATGCAACTAGAAGTCTAACCCCTTCACACAGCTCCTCCAAGAACTTGGGTTGTATGAGAGCAAGCATAGCTGGTTTGAGTGCCCCAATCAATTTCTTCCCCTCTAACTGGCTCACTTTGGAAATGATTGCATTTAGTTTATCAAGTTTGAAAAGAACTTTCCATGTGACCCTCATGCACTTCAAATATGTCCCAAGTGTAAATATTTTGTGTCCCATCTTCGGTCCCTTCTGCAAATCTCTTGGTTGATCCTTCTGAAGAATGGCATAGACCTCTCTTGAGAAAGGTTTGTTGTTTTGCTTTATTTCCTGGTTTGTATTGAAATTCATTGAGATACTACCGTGTTGATTTAGGAGGTGTTTCAAAAACTCCATCTAGACAAATTTGAGACATTCTCGACCCACAATAAACAATATATACCACTCTACTATGACATCAAGATAGCTATAACCTCACTTTGCCACACAATACTTTGGTTGCAACATAAAAACCCTAGCAACAACTTAATTGACATTGAGGCAAGACTTAGTTCATGACATTACAAAGATTAGTAGTATCCTTACAAGGCTTGAGCAAATAAAAAGGGCATTGTCACACATACACAACTCTATAGCAGGACTCGTCCATGACAATATAAAATTCTGCCTAGTTCTTATCTGCTACACGTATCCAAACAAACCCAGATCTGAAATGTTTGTATAATGGTTATGCCATGGTTCTGGTACTTTAAATAGTTTCTTGCAGGTTGACTGTAGGATTTTGATTGCTATATATTAGCCAACATTTGAATAAATTGCAAACCCATTACTTTTAATAAATGCAAGGCTTGGGGAGATAAAATAATAATAAATAATATATATATATATATATAAAATAAAAATAAAAATAAAAACAAAATAACAAATAAAATAAAATAACAAATAATAATAATAATAATAATAAATTAATTAAATAAAAATAAAAATTAAATTAATTTTTCTTTTTTTAACAAGATCGGATAGTGGATATATTACCAAAAGTTGTGATGGAGCAAGCTCCTATTACAATCAACTGTAGCATAAGTGGAAACTAAGTCGTGAGAATGTGCTCGGAACGCAGTCCCTTCTCCTGTGCTTATATTCAAAAATTCATAGTTTTCTATAGCTATTCTTGAATATTGTCTAACATATTGTCCTACTAGTAAAGCAAATTTACATAACATTGATTCTCTGGTATTTTTCATGGTTTCTAGAATGAATACTCCTAAGAGGGTTGATTCTTCTTGTCTTGAATTCTATTTGGTTTGCTTCCTTCTTTTTCCCCTTGGATTGCTTGTTGTTCCTTCTGTTGTTGTGTTGTTCCTTCTACTTGTTGTTCCTTCTGTTGGCTATTCCTTCTGTTGTTGTGTTGTTCCTTCTGCTTGTTGTTCCTTCTATTTGTTGTGGTTGTTCCTTCTGCTTGTTGTTCCTTCTGTTGTTGTGTTGTTCCTTCTGTTGTTGTGATGTTCCTTCTGCTTGTTGTTCCTTTTGTTGGTTGTGGTTTTCCCTTCTACTTTTTGTTCCTTCTGCATGATGTTCCTTCTTTTGTTGTGTTGTTCATTCTGCCTGTTGTTCCTTCTACTTATTGTTCCTTCTATTGGTTGTGGCTACTTGTTGTTCCTTCTGCTTGCTGCTTGGCATTCCTAAGTGTGAATGACAGGGGGGAGAGGCGCTGATGGGGGGGAGGTAGAGAGGCGGAATTGGTTGCTAGAGGGGGAGAGAGGTTGGTGGCTGGAGGTTTTCACAGCACAGATGGTTGGAAGCTTGACATCTCTCTAGAGAGCCTTGAAATGAAGATCTCCTCTATGTCTGGGTTTTATTTCAAAATTCTGAGTACAACACTCAATCTAAATGTTGAGGCCAATGAATGCAGATCTGCCTATTATAGCTTGGTTAAGGCAGAGGATGAAGCGAGCAAGGTCCCCCATTGATACTAAGGTTTCCTTGAGGTAGCAGACAGCCTTTATTTTCCAGGGAGTCTGCTTGCTTGTTTAAATCCCGCAAAATGTGGTAAGAGTCAACTCTGTCAAAATCTTTCAAAGTGTTTCGATTCGTTGTAGAGTTTTTTTTAATGCAGGATTACAAAAATGATCTTCATAGTTTAAAAGTTTAATCATAAGCTCCGAGTCTCCGAAAATTTGAATTATTTTATAACCTATCTCCTTCACAAGCTGACGAGCTTTTAAGAGACTGTAACTCTCTGCTTGATTGTCTGAGCTAGTGCCTAGGCCCCAACTGAAGTTGGTTTAACGCGATCTATCCGGGGAAAGAATCAAACCCCCTGCACCTGCAGTTCCTGGGTTCCCCTTGGATGCTCCATCAAAGAATATCGTGGCTTTTGAGGTCCCCTACCACCATGTGTGAAAGTCACCTTCAGTGAGTCACAAGCGCCAAGAAGGAGCATTCAGCGTTCTGCTGACTGAATCGTTCCTCTCTCCTGTCGAGCAGGATCCTAGCCACGCAGAAGCTTCTAAAGGTAAAGAGGAGGTAGGATCTGATTTACCTACAATTTCCAACAAGAGGGATTTCATTTGGGTCACCACTACCACTGAATTCGGAAGCTTGTTGTTGAAAACGCAGTCGTTTCTAGCCAACCACACTTTCCACCAAAGGCATTTTGGAATAGCTTGCCAGATGTTCCAGACTGCGTTTTTAGCTTTTTTCTCTGGATTTCGGTCTTTCCTTGAGACGTAAAGAGAAACGAAAGATGTCTGGGAGGGGGAGGGAGCACTAAGACCGTGAAGGGCCAAATTCCAGACTGCTTGTGTGAAATCGCAGTCAACGAGTAAATGATCAGAGGTTTCAGCAGTAGAGTTACATAAGCAGCATCTAAAAGGGCCGTGGAACCCTCTTTTGTTCAGATTTTCACCTGTTAATGCCTTTCTATGCATGAGTAACCATGTGAAGAAATTCATCTTTGGTAGGCTAAAGGGGGACCAAACTGATTTATAGAGCTTCGATGTCAGAGAAGGGGCATGAGTATATTGTAAAGAGGAGACACCTTGAGCTGCTATGTAAATTCCTGTTCTTCTTCCACACCCCCATTTGTCCTTGGATGAGCGATGGACAGGGGTGAGGCCAAAAAGAGTTGTATGCAACAAGTTTTTTTGAGCGTGAAGAGGTTCTGGGACCCCTAGAAAAGTCCATCCTGCCCAATTCCCTTTGTTGTCCCAAGAGAAAATGTCTGCAAGCCGAAGGAGACCTTTGTTCACTAGCCAGATCTTTAACTCAATGCAAGAATTTAGGGAGGCCAAAGCGGCATTCCCTTGAATAGTATCCTCCCACAGTAAGGTTCTCATACCATTGCCCGGGATTCTGTATAAATGTTGTTGTAAGTGATCAATGCATCTTCTACTTAAATTCCAAATTGTTGTTCTTGTTGGAGTAGATGTTGTTGTAAGGTTTCTCAAGGATCCTCCCTTTAGGTATCTCATCCAGAGGATCTTGTTGACAGGGTGTTTTTTGTCTGCATACAATTGCCATATGATTTTTCCACCAAGAGCCAAATTTTCCAGGCCTGGATCCCGAATCTGTAACCCACCTTCCTGGAGTGGTATTTTAAGGATATCCCATCTTACCAGATGTAACTTGCTCTGGTTTCCCTTACCCTCATTCCATAGAAAATCCCGAAGGAGCTTGGAGATCTGTTCCATGATAGACTTAGGCGCTAGCAGGAGGAAAGACGGGAAGATGGGGAGGGCAGAGAGGACTGCCTTTATCAAAACCAGCTTCCCAGCCTTTGTTAGCCATTGGCCTCCCCAATATGCTATTTTTGCTTTTATCTTGCTAATTACTTCGATCCAGAGGGAGGGAGGGCTTGGTCCCAAGGTTAAGGGAAGGCCTAGGTATTTGATCTTTTCCCATTTGTCATACCTAGGGAATCCCAAGGAGCAAGCGATTCGAAGGATAGTTGGATGATCTACATTCCAACCGTAGACAACACTTTTTCTTTTGTTGATCAAGGCTCTTGTAATTAAGCAGAAGTGTTGAAGAATTTCATTGAAAGCCCTTGCTATCTTAATCGAGGCCCCTCCCAAGAGGAGAGAGTCATCCGCAAAGAGGGCATGATTTATAGGATCCACACCTCTTGCTGCCTTAATGCCTGGGATAGAGCCTACTTCCCTTTCAACTGTTAGCTTTCTGCTTAGGGATTCTACCAACAGGATATAAAGAAAGGGTCGAAATGGGCATCCTTGGCAGAGCCCTCTTGTAGCTTGGAAGAAATCAGGAGGTCTGGCATTGAACAAGGGCACTATCCAAGGTCTATATGTGCAGGCTTTAATCAAGTTGACAAACTCAGTACTAAAACCAAAAGAGAGAAGGATTTTATAGAGGAATGAGAGTTTAACCCAGTCAAAAGCATTTGACATATCCAACTTGATGAGCATGCCTTTTTCCTTCCGAATGTGGCTAGAGTGGAGGGCTTCTTGCACTTGGATCACATTGTCTATGAGGTGCCTTCCTTTGACAAAATCACCCTGAAGAGGGGAGATCAGATTCCCTAACAGACGCTTGCGTCTATTGGCTAAGAGTTTGGCGAGAATCTTGTATGAGGCATTGCAGAGTGAGATAGGCTGGAACCTGTCAAAAGTATTTGGGTTAACTCCTTTTGGGATTAAAGCAAGGAAGGTGGAGTTGGTGCACCCTCCCACTTTGGCTTTCTTTTGGAAGGCTTTTATCATTCAAAGGAGATCAAGTTTTATTACATTCCAGCAAGCTTTGTAAAAATGGATGGTGAAGCCATCCGACCCAGGGGCTTTATCCGGCTCCATTGACCATATGACTTCCACTATCTCTTTTTCAGTAAAAGGCTTCAATAACCCAGTGTTTAAATCTGCAGTGACAAGTGAAGGGATGTTTGACAAAAATTCAGCAGCTAGATCATCATCAGAAGAACCATCCTCATGAAACAATTGCTGAAAATGAGATGTGGTGACCTATTTTAAAAGAGTTTGTCCTTTGATGACTTCGCCCTCCCTGGTGAATATTTCCAAGTTGTGATTCTGAGAGAGATGAGCTCTGCATTTTCTATGAAAGAATGATGTGTTTCTATCTCTAGCTTGTAGCTAGAGGCTGCGAGACTTGAGGTTCCAGTACTCCTCTTCCTGGTGAAAGGAGAGAAAAGAGTTAAACTGAGCGTTTTGTTCGATGAGCAGCTGAGCTTTGGTGGTTTCAGTTTCTTCCATGCCTAGCTGAATCTCGGCTAAAGCCTGCACAATCTTTTGTCTATTGCTCATTGGAGTGGAGAGGGGTTTTTTTTTTGCCCAGGTTTTTAAGGCATACTTAGTGTACTTAAGTTTCTGCTCCCACACAAAGCTGGGGGATCCTTCGATTAGTTGCGACCAAGCTTGAGCCACTATGTCCATAAAGCCCTCTCTTGCTACCCAAAGAGGATTGAATCTAAAGGGAATAGGTCCTAAGTCTTCCTCTTTTTCTAACAGCAATGAGATGGGGTTATGGTCAAATGTTATCTTGGGCAGAATTTTTGAAGAGATTAAATGCTTCCCCTCCATCAAAGAACTTTGAACTAGAAACCTGGTCTAGACGAGCAGCAATGTTGGCATTACCAACTCTATTGTTGGTCCAAGTATAACGACCTTTCTTAGGTTTGAGGTCAAGGAGGTCCCAAGCAAGAATCAGAGACTCCACTGAGACATGGAAGGGATATTTACCCTAGACTCCACCTTTTTTCTCTTTCGGATCTAAAGTGATGTTAAGATCCCTTGCCAATATGATGTTAGGGGGAGTGTAGATTTCTAGGAAGTCTGAGAGAGTATTCCAACAGTCCTTCTTTTCCAGGAAATTTACAGGGACATAAAGATTGAAGAGAGCCAAAGAAATCTTACTTGGTAGTTGTTGAAGTTCTGTGTATATCCAGTGTTGGGTTGCGAAGGAGATTTTCAGCTGAAACATATCCTCTTACCATAAGGTTGCAAGACCCCCTGAAGTACCTCGGGCGCTGGCTGCTTTTCCTAAGTTCTTATTCCACTTCATTCGACTTAAGGATAGAAGAGCATCCTCTTCTATCTTTGTCTCTTGGAGCAGGAGGATATCTGAGGGCTCCATTCTTGATAGATCTTTTACTGCTTCAACTTTGAATGGGTTCCCCAAACCCCTATAATTCTAAGAGACAATCTACATTATTTACCAGGGAAGGAAGGAGTAGGCCCTCCCTTTTTGGGTCGAGCCCTTGTGTTTCTACCTAATGACTTTCAATTGTGGACTAACTGCCCTACATCTTTAATATCTCCACCTCTTCTTCTCTGATCTCCTTACGAGACTTCCTTCCTGCCTTTTTGGTGGATCGCTCAAAAGAGTCTTCTTCAGAAGAACCAGGGTTGTCTATCAGTTTTTTCTTTTTGATCATTTCTGCATAAGAGAGTGGGGATATGGTGCCTGCTGGAGAGCCATGGGTTTCCTGCGGGGTTGCGTCTACACAAGGGATTTCTGAGGTGGCTACTCTAGTTTGTTCCTAAGATCCTGAGTTTATTTATATGTTTGTTATCTATTCAATATACTGCTGCACCTCTCCCTCTTCAAGTTCTGGTTGGTTTTGATCTTCTGGAGGGTTTAGAACAGCAAAAGGATATGTTGAAGTGGTGGAATTTGTTGTGGCTTGAACTTCAGGTAGTCTCTTCCCAAAAGAGGGTCCTCCGGTCTCTACATTCCCTCCTTTCCCTTTCACTCTATTGGTCTACTTGGATGTGCCTACTTTTCGGGCTTGTGTCCACTGTTCGCCCTTCTCTTTTTCAGTTTCTTTCTTTGTTTTCTTCTTGCAGTTTTGAGCAAAATGGCCATAGCTATGACAGTGTCGGCACTTGAAGGGGATTTGTTCATAATCAAGTTCCTATATGTGAGACCAGCCTGTTACGATTAGCTTAATCGCCTCGGACAACCCTATCTCCAAGTCGACTTCAACACATATTCTGGCACACAAATATTGTTCTCTCCTTTCAGCCCTATCAATGTATTTGCCTAGTTTGTTCTCGATGGTTTCCATAGATTTCGAGTTCCAGCAATGAAGAGGGAGGTGGGGTAACCTTACCCAGACAGGAACGGCTGAAGGAATATCCTGGGAAGGATCAAAGTCCGGCGTCCATTTATTCAGATAGAGCCCTTGGGGGCCCATGAAATATGGACCGTTTCGGAAAATAAGGTCTCGATCTTCTGCTAAATCGAAGACAAAAACGTAATAGCCTCTGCCTACCAGATGATTCTGGATCCTTTAGAGACAAGGGGCATCCAGTTTTGCTAGACTCATCCATCAATAACTTTGGGACAGGGCCAGAGGCCCATAAATTGACCAATGAGCCCGCGTTCTGCTAGGTTTAGCGCAGTCCGGCACAGGCGTTCCGCAGGCAGTTCAATAGAGGGGATGGATTTGGCTTTCTTTACAAACTTTTGTTGATTCGGGTTTGCTTTCCTCTTGCCGCAGGAGGCTACCAGACGTTTGAAGGCATCAATCTCAGGAGGGAGGGGAGGACGGGGGCCCCCTCCGGCATCCATGCGGGCAAAACTCGAATTTTCACCAGTTGGAGTTTTTGAAAATACTTAAATTAAATTAAAATTAATAAAAATTAATTAATTGATTAAAAATAAACAAATAAATAAAAATAAAAAATCATAATAATAATAACAATAAATAAATAAATCCCCGGATGTGGGTGATGGCATGTCGGACAGGGACGAGCCACATGCCCAGCATGTGCCGCCCCGTGCCAACGTCGCAGAGTAATGGCTCACCGCCGCCGAGGTATAACATTCAGCAGCCCGAGCTCTGGGCATTCAATGCTGAGCAGAGTGAAACGATCGGGAGGCAGGAAGCAGTTATGGAGGGCGCTGTTCGAGGGAATGTTAAGAGATATTTCAGGGAAGACGGATCAATGCAGATGCATTGGCTTGGTAAGGTTTGGGTGGTGCCGGCTCGGAAAGTCTCTGGATGGGTGGGCGCTCTCCTCCCTCAAAACGCAGTCACTGCAACCTGTTACTGTGAATCTGGTGAACGTCTCAGAGAGGAACAGAACTCCAAGAGCAATTGGAGCGAATTGGAGGCGAAAATTGAAGTCTCTCGCTCGGGCAAAGTCTGCTCCGGGTTTGCTACTTCTGTGCGTGGTCTTTGGGCAGTGGAGTTCCGCCCTGCATCATTTTGGGTACTGTTATCATTTGGCAGTCACTGCGGGGACTTCAAACCCACGCGCTCGGTCCTGGAACAAGCTGAGGAAGACGTGGAGTCTATGGCTCGATTTCGGGAGAGACAACCGAGCAGAAGGGGACCAGGATGAGGTGCTTCTTCTCGCCCCCCTGCAGCAGATGTGCACCATCACTGCTGCTACTGCTACTGCCACAGGAGAGCGAAAGCCACCCCAATTCAAGCCAATCAGTTCATGGAGGTCGGCAGCTCCAGCGGAGGAGAGCCTGTGCTTCCAGCATTTGGCTCAGTCGTTTTCACCTTGGGCAGCTCGAAGGATAGTGCAGGCATCAGTGCACATATCTCAGTCCTCTTCACCAAGGTTCCTGAGGGGAATGAAGATGGAAAGCCACCAGTTTCGGCTGAGCTACTTCCAGAAGGAAATTGTGAGGAGAGTCCAGTGCTGCAGCAATCAATTGAAGAAGGAACTTCTGGGAAAGCACCCAAGCAAGCCCCTCCCCAACTTCCAGAGCAGGAACCTTTGGCCACTGCAAAGGATCCAATGGCAATGTGGGCAGGCATCCCTGAAGGCCAAGGATGGTGCTACGTCGTGGAGGAAGAGCCAGAAGATTGAACCCCAGAAGCACTCTCCAGCCCTCTCTTCTCTCTCGGCTATGGTTTACCTCAAAGGTCTCTCTCGGCTACATTACTGTGTCTGTTTATTTCAGTTCTTAATTATGTCATGTATTTTGCGGTCATGTGTCTGGGCAAGGTTTCCCGTGAAGTTTTTTGAATGGAAGCCCCTGCGTGGGCCGTCTCGCTACTGTATAAGCTCAATCCTGTTTCATGTCCTGGTATAGCCGTGTCATCACTGTCTTTTGTTTTGGTCTGTTTTGGAAGTGTTTTGGTATGTTCAGGAGGTGTTGCCCCTGCGAGGGAGCATTTTGGTGTCAAGCTAAGTCATCCAAGGTGCCACAGTTGGCCCTGGACAGCCTGTCTCTCTGCATGTAAAGTTTACTTGTAAATATAATACAATAGATTAGCTAGTTTTACCGAGAAAAAAAAAACAATAAATAAATAAATAATAAAAATAAAAATAAAAATCTCAATCGGCAAATAAGGCATCCCTCCTCAATCTCACCTCTCTCTTCATAACATAGGGGTGTAGATGTCTCTATGTTCCATTGTGGATTGTGCACAACAAATACTCGCTTAACACTTTGTGTAATTCTACTGGGACCCACGCCTGAGACTCTCCACCTTAGTCAACCGATCCTGTCAGCTACTAATTTGTGGCGCTTTCCACCAAAAAAAATTAATAATAATAATAATAATAAAACATAAATAAATAAATATATATATATATATATATATATATATATATATATATATATATATATATATATATATATATTTAATTAATTAATTAAAAATAAAATAAATAAATAAATAAAAATAAAAACATAAAAATAATAATAATAATAATAAATAAAAATTAAATTAAATCAAATTAAAAATTAAAAAATTAATTAATTAATTAATTGAAAATAAATAAATAAATAAAAATAAAATTAATTAATTAATTAAAGAAATAAATAATAATAATAGCCCCACGGGGGTAGGCGAGTTGGTAATCACAATGCGGTGAAGTTCGTTAGAAAGGCGGGCTTCGTACTGAAGGTCATGAGTTCAAATCCCCCAAACTTACCCTAGAGCTGTATAGAGGGGCAGATGCAGCTCCCAGTGGTTATAGAGGTAGTGGTCAGAATCGACCCCATGTAACGCGAGTCGCGAGGCTGCCCCTATTGTCGATTCCACTATAATCAAAATAATAATAATAATAATAATAAATAAATAAATAAATAAAAATCTCAATCTGAAAATAAGTGCATCCCTCCTCAATCGCACCTCTCTCTTCATAGCATAGGGGCGTAGATGTCTCTATGTTCCATTGCATAGGGGCGTAGATGTCTCTATGTTCCATTGTGGATTGTGCACAACAAATACTCGCTTAACACTCCGTGTAATTCTACTGGGACCCATGCCTGAGACTCTCCACCTCAGTCAACCGATCCTATCAGCTGATGATTCGTGGCGCTTTCCACCATGCATTTGAGGAATTATGCTACCAGGAAGCTCCAATCTGGCTCAAAAACTTTTGCATCTATAAATTGCCACTCACACTCTATTAACAACCACACAAAAAGTTTCACCTAACGTTTCAGTCGTATTTCTCTGCTAATGACAAATTGCCCCTTAAATTTCTTCGTCCCTTACATCCAGCACCCTTGAATTCATCCTTGACTGGTTGGTTCAAAAGCTTCTTATGCGAAAACTTTAGCAGCTGGAACAAATTCGGCATCACCATTAAAATAATTTGATGGCTACATAAAGGAAATATTCAGCTCCATGATGATTGTCAGCCCTCCATACAACGCCTTCAGCAAATGAATGATCACCTGCGGCCTGAGTTAAGGCATGAAATTCGACTGCCTTCAACTGAAAGAAAACACCCAATGGGTAAATCATCCATCCAGACCAAGAGAAAAATCAGATTTTGTAGACGCTTCAGCATGTAACCAATGTTTTTAAAACCAGAACCGGTGACCGGACCGGTCCACCTAATGAACCGGTTTACCGACCGGAACCGGTCTAACCGGGACTGGTTTGGTCTAAACGAACCGGTTTTAGAAAAATACATTAAATAATTATTTTTTAATGAAAAAAACTATTTTTAAGATTTAAAACCATGATTCCAAGCCAATAGAGACAAAATATGCAAAGATTGCTCATTGATATACCATGTAAAGCCTTAAAGGTGAATATATCAAAATGGCACCGAGTGAAATACATATCATCGACAAAATACATAAGCAATGAGGCTCTAAATGGCCACTAGAGTGAAAAAATAAAGCCTACAAACTATGGGGCCAGTGGCCTACTACAAGACTTCAGTCTAGACTCTACATATATGATAATAGTAATACTATAATAGTGATCAACATTATCACTTGAAGTTGAAACTTCTCATGAGTCTCAGTCATCATGATCAAACTCAGTTGGTTGAGTCTCGACTCCCAAACTGTGTAGCCACAAACTTCTCTATTGGTTCAGTGACTTGAGTCTCAAACTTCTGAAGGTATTCTGCCCTAATATGCCCTATTATTTCATTTGGTGCTCCACATGGTTTTACATGGCCTCCTATCCCAGCCAAGTGTTGCTTGAACCTGTTAATACCCCCTCCTTGAATGGATTTTTGGCAATATTTGCATATCATTTTGCCATCAATCATATCACAATGAGCCCATGCAGTATCTCCGGCTTTTGGAGGCATGATGACTCCCTGGATGGTAGATCATAGAAGTGAGAAGTTTATAACACAAAAAAAAAATTCATGGACAGCAGACTCAAATGAGGAATTATCAAGTGCAAATCCTTACCTGGAAATGCAAACTAGCTCCCTTAGCCTCCTCTTGAAGATGGCAACTCCACTGACAGCTACACACTATCTCCAAAATAGCTCCAACTCCAACTCCAAGATGACTACTTCAGCAAAAACTCCACACTCTCCAAGCTCACAAACACTCCAAATCAGTTGTGTGAGACAAATGAGAGTGAGAGGGGTCTCTTATAGCTTGGAGAGGGTGTTTTTGGAGGGAAAATACCTTTACCTCCCCCCCAAAACCCCTAAACCACAAACCAGCCACGCCTTTTTCCAACTTTCGGTGGGCATGCCATAAACCGGCCGGTTTAGGACGGAACCGGCCGGTTTGATACAACCGGCCGGTTCCGTCCTAAACCGGCCGGTTTTTACCGGTTAGGTCAAAAAATCGGGCAAGTGATGGGTTAAACCGGGTTTTTAGGCCGGTTCCGACCGGCCAGCTAGCTAACCGGCCGGTTTGACCGGTTACCGGTTTTTCTGAGCGGTTTTTAAAACTATGCATGTAACCAATTGACCCTTAGCATGCGGCCCTCACTGATCCAAGTGGATATTGGTGGCCACCTGCCAAGTCCACTTGGACCCCCACCATTGTTTCTTTCAGCTTCTCAATTTCCTTAATTGTAGCACAGTTTACTATTTTTAGCAGTTTTTCGGGTCCTGGACTTCTGGAGCTTTTTTTAGGCCCTAAATGACATTTTTTGGGAAAACTGGGAGCAACATGGGTCCATGGACCGATGTTTCTCTTCCCAGAGTTGTAGTTCTTAGATAGAACTTTATAACGAGATATTTTGTGTGTCAAACGAAGATCATATGCCAAAGTTATGACCCTGGGAAGTTGATGTACCAATTTACCCAAACAGGGCCCACAGTTTGGCGTTTCATCTTCTAGGGTTAGGTTTTTGGATGTTTGGGGTTTTTCATTGTTTCTCAACAATAAATAGGCCTTCGAGCCTCATTGTAACACAGTTCAGAGGCATGTAGCTGCCACATCTCTTCTCAGAGATAAGCTACCATCGCCCTAGCTGGTTTATTTCCATTGTTGTTTGTAAGCATATTTCAGTATTTTACATTAATGAAATGAAGTATTATTTCCGTTACATCTCTATGTTTATGGTTATCTCTGTAATTTTTTGCGTTCCTGTTTAAATCTGGATCACTCACTCAGCAACGAATGAACCCATATTCATGCCACGGGACTGTTCACGGCCTCTGAATTTAGGAACTCGGACTACAAATTAAAGGATCAAATTTCCTTCATAAAGTCAATACAAACTCGTCCCAGTCATATGAGGAATTGACATATGCTCTTATTGTTCGGTCTTTGGAATGAGAAATTTTGACCTTTTGACTTGTCCACAGGGAGTAATCTCACGGTTTCTGCACAATAATCAGCTGGAAATCGGTGAGATGCCTTGGTGAGATGTTAACACATGGATAGGTGAATAATAAAAATATTGTTTTTTGCATGAAGTGACAAATGTCATCTATGAATCCTCCTATAAAAGGAACAATATATGAGAGAAGAGGAGTATTTTTCCCTACTGTTGATTGACTATTGCAATATTATTATGTGCTTAGAGTGATGATGGAGTTCTATAGTGAGTGTGGTGCAAGTGGAGGCTCATTTGGTTGGAAACTCTTGAAAATAAGTGTTCTCCTCCACTTGCTAGTGTTTTCTTCTTCCGAACATCCCCATCGTAGCTTCGGGATCCACGATAAAGAAGAGTACCATACGCGTAGGCTAGGAGGTCAACCAATGAATCAACAACGTTCGATCAAGATGTAGAAATATCCACACATGTACAAGGAATTCATCAACAGAGCATAAGGATCAACAAACCTAATATCAAGATTCCAATTTCCTTGGTGCACAATATTAATGGTTTTCAAAAAGTTCTCCTAATTGATTATTTGTTGTAAAAATTTATCAGATTATAAAAGTTAAGGAAATGACGTATATTTGTAAAATTCTTAACTCTTGCTATATATTCCTTCAATTATTGCATGATTATTATGTTAGACATCATTATTCAATGGCTGTCAAATTTTAAAGAAAACCTCCCAATACTTATTACCTTGTAATTCAGTGACTTGGAATGCACAACTTAATTACTAATAAAATGTAAGCATGATATCCTACATATAATAAATTATATATTATTATCCTATGTTGTTTTAGTTTTTATTTTTTATAATTACATATATATGTGTATAAATTGTGTACATAGGAACAGTCCCTATAAATGGGGTTAATGTGGTATGCTCATGAACCATAGTGATCAAAACAAGAAGGTCAACTTCCGAGTGCCATAAATTTTGCATATGGATTTTGTTTGAGGTATTTCTTGCATTGTTTGAAAGGCATATAAGTGTATAATAGTGTCATGGGGATTACGTTTTTCAACCCCAAAAAACTTTAGGAAATGCCTCAAACTAGCTTCAAAAGGTTTAAAACCCAATATCACCAAACTGGGACCCGCTGATAAAGGTTGTCTTGTTAGTTAATTCCTCTCATTTTTCCACTCTAAAAGAATCAAGATGGATGAAAAATAATATAATGATCCAATTCATATCACGCCTCTCCATTTTTTAAGGCTTTTGGTCCTCAAAATATTTTATCGAATTAGGTGAGGAAATTTTTCCTTTACCTTCTCCTTGGAGTACCATTTAGCCTTGAATGGAGTTGTCCTTTCAACCCAATCTTCCAATGGTCATGTTGCCCCTATCTTGTAGTTCTATACCTCTTCTACAAAATTGTATCCTCTATCAACTCTTCATGAGCATCTAGTGCTAAATACTCCATAGAATATAGGTCTCGCTCCTCTTCCTGTTATAAAATGGAAGGCTCATAGAGTTTAGAATTTTCTACATTCACCACTGAGTAAACATGCATGTAAGGGGTTAGAATGATTCTATTGGTACTATCTACCACCTATTCTAGTATAGCAAATAAAACATATCACGTAGCCTTGATTTTCTTACTAATACCCTATATCCTCTCCTTCTTCAATTGTAACCATACTTTGTCTCCCACTCTGAATGACTTCCTTATTTTGTGCCAATCATCCTGGCCTTGTATTTTTCCAGTGATTTATGTAGCATATCCTATAATTATAAATGGATCTTCTTGATATTCGCAACATTGTTTCTACCCTTAAGGCATCCATCTAAGAAAGCATTAAAAACATGTATAAGTATTATAGGGTATAAAATCATGTATCTGGTAGAAATAGGGGGCATTTTTTATCGGAAAGATGTATTGGGAGGGGGTTCAAAAACAGGATCTTTTGTCTCCCCCTCTGAATGACTTCCCTATTTTGTGCCAATCATACTGGCCTTGTAATTTTCCAGTGACTTATGTAACATATCCTATAATTATAAATGGATCTTCCTGATATTCACAACATTTTCTCTACCCTTAAGGCATCCATCTAAGAAAGCGTTAAAAACATGTATAAGTATTATAGGTTATAAAATCATGTATCTAGTAGAAATAGGGGGCATTTTTTTATCAGAAAGATGTATTGGGAGGGGTTTCAAAAAGAGGATCTTGGGAGGTATTTATCAATATCTAATGCATTAGGGGTATTCTAATAAGGAAACACTTACACTAATAGGAGGTGGTGAATCAATACAAGACAATCATCCTGGCCTTGTATTTTTCTAGTGGCTTATGTAACATATCCTATAATTATAAATGGATCTTCTTGATGTTCGCAACATTTTTTCTACCCTTAAGACATCCATCTAATAAAGTGTTAAAAACATGTATAAGTATTATAGGGTATAAAATCATGTATCTAGTAGAAATAGGGGGAATTTTATCGGAAAGATGTATTGGGAGGGGGTTCAAAAAAATGATCTTGGGAGGTATTTATCAATATCTAATGCATTAGGGGTATCCTAATAAGCATACACTTACACTAATAGGAGGTTGTGAATCAATAAAAGACAATCTTTTATTTATTTAAATTTGATCACCACAATAAAGAAATCACATATGAAATCCTTAAATTACAGAACATGGAACACAAGATTTATTTTGGATAAAACCACAAATATTAAACTTCACTTTATAACTCTTCATATGAACAAACCTATTGTTATAATATTTGTAGGAACTAACGTATAAGAGACACCAATCCACACCGCTAAGCACCAACTTAGAAAGAGACACCAATCTCTTCGTTTTACTAGAACCAATCCTCTTTATGTTTGTTGCTTTCTTGAATATGACGTATTCAAGTAATCATACATATTTTCTTCATAATTTTTGTCACACGTTCTTCGCATTACTATTTCTTCTTGATATGCTCCTCTCTATACAGGATGATATTGTTTCTCAACACACACACACTTTTCCTTTCAATTCTTTCTCTCTTTGTACATCACTATGACCCTTCATGAAGAAATGCGTTAATTTGAACTGAAGAAATGTGTTTCACTCGTGTGTTGTGACTATCGTATTTTTGTCTTTTCCCTCTTTACACGTCTTCTTCCCATCCTTGGAAACTTCGTGGTGATAATTTTTCTTTGACGCACTCAATTTCCCTTTCTTTTGGCCTACGTTGTCCAGGTACTATGGATATACATAAGCCTAATCCACAATTCTAGGTTTGAACAAAATCACTTACTTCCATAGATGGTTGTGTAAAACCCCTATATACTAGAGTAGTATGCGTGGGTTCTTAGGAGATATACCCAACATTATTACCATCTTCCTAAATATGGTGGTGTACATTGTACACTTTGCCCCTTTATCTACCTAAAGTAATACCATCGTATCCTTTAGTCCTCTACATACCCAATAGGATAGAACTAGGAATTTATGATAGTTTTAAAATCCTTCCACTTAGTCATTGAAGTATCTCCTTCTAGCCTCATGGTTACCATGTATTTTTCCCACTAGGTGAAGACACGGGCCTCTAGTTTCAAACAAGAAAATGAAAATTTATGTTCCTCCTCTATATGTTGAACACTAAAATCCAACTAGTGGTTTAACTTCAAAGTGTCAAACTCACCTTTATATGTCTTTACGTTAACCTTCACTTACATATTGAACAGGGATTGTGAATGGTTCACAACATTTAAACTAGGTTCTTCTCTTTCATGTTCTTTCCTAGAATCCTCTTAGGCTTCTTCCAGATCCCCCAATTATCCTTTGATTTGATCTATGAGTTTGAACCTACACCTTATCCAATTCTAATATTTTTTACCATTAGGAGGTTCATATTGCAGTTGATTTCTGCAACTTGCTCTTCAAGGTTTAAGAACATCTCCTCTATCAAATCTCAAGGATTATTAATGGATTTGTCAGCCATGGTTGGGGTTCTACAATTTTATACTTAAACTAATATTGATCCCATGCAACTTTCAAAAAAATACCCAAAAACACATTCCTTGATACCACTATTATTTGTAAATTATCTTAGATATTCCACTAGATAATTAGTCACAACATATCTGATAGAATTATACTGAAAATCTAAAATATATACTATAAGGTTTATTTTCCTTAGACATATTGATTTATTAAGTTATTTTTTTCATGTATGCAATATATAAAATGTAAAAGACATGTAAAAAACAAAAATTCAATCACTTGCAACCACAATAATAGAAGATATGATCTAGGAAAAACTTACATGAACCTAGTTAGATGATGGGGTTACTCTCCTCTCTCTTCTGAATGGAAATGGAAATCGATGCAAGTACAAAGGAGTGAGATTTGTGACCTGGGGCTGCTATAGAACATAAACCCTCTCTATTTTCTCTCTATATCCACTCTTAACTACTCTAGTCATCTATGGAATGACATGCACTTGAGTAGAACAAAACACGTTTTCCTCTTAGTAGTCTAGTTATAACATAGATTGATAGCCTACTAGTGGTTAAATTTGAGTCTTTAAACTCTTAACTATAGTTACAATATTGAACTTTTTTAACCTTATTCATTGTATTCATGTGGCTAGCCCCTTTTCTATGCATAATGGATCTGACATGGCATTATCTCAAATCATGGTGGTCAAAATAGGAAGGTCAAATTTTGTGTGGCATACATTTTTAATAAAGACTCCATTTGAGGTCTTTCTTATGGCATTGGAAAGGTATCTAAGTGTAGAAAAAATACATTGGATTTGGCTCAAGTGAGAGTGTTCAAACCCCAAAAGATTCAAGAAATGCCTCAAACTACCTTTGGAAGGTTTAAAACCCCAATTCACCAAACTAGGACCTACCAGTAAAAATTGTCCAGTGAGTTGATTCCTCTAATTTTTTCCACTATGAAGAATCAAGATGGATGAAAAATAATATAATGATACAATTTAGAGAAATAAACCACAACAATCAAATGATTTTCTCTTTCTATCTTGATGTAGATATTATTATCTGCAATTCCTATTTTGAACCCTTGTAGTTATATATATTTTTCAAGTATTGAATACTAAGATCTAGGAACTTGCATTAACCCAAAAAGTGATTTCTTCATTTTGCACCCATCATCCTTATTTCCCAATAATAAAAACCCTACTTACTATTAAATGTATACTTCTTCCTCTAAATTTCCATTGAGAAAGGCTAACTTGACATCCATTTGATAGAACTTAAAATTCTTGGAACACGCAAATACCAAAAACATTCTAATATCTTATATTCTTACAATTAGGGAAATGGTTTCTTCAAATTCAATGCCTTTGACTTAAGCATAACCTTTATAAACTAACATTACTTTGTTTCTTATTAATTGACTATCTTCATTCCACTTGATCCTAAATACCTACCTAGTGTCAATCACATTTTTATCTTTTTTTCATGGAACAAGTTTCCATGTCTCAGACTCCACAATTTGATTCACATATACTTCCATAGTATCAAATATTAAGGGGATAGACCTTAACACATTTTTTATAATCATTGATTCCTAAACCTTTTCAACAAGTCCTCTAATGGTTTTAATAGTTTCACGCACATGAAGGAGCTAGGATACAACATTTTATTCATCTTTCATTCTCAAACTCTCGAACTATCTTCTACATGTTGTTTCCTTCTTAACCTTGTCATCGCCTTCGTAGATATTTTGAACATTTTCCCAAATTTATTTTTTTGGTTTAAATTGCATCACCTTGACAAACTCTATTTCCGGTAAACCACACAAGATAACACCCATGGATTTTGCATTAAATTCACTAGCCTTCTTTCTATCATAATTTGTTGGTGGAGACATTTCCTAATCACAAGAGATTTCCAAATATAAAATACAAGAATGATCTTGGTTGTACAAGGGATGAAATGAAAGGTGGGAAAGGAAATCAAGCACACACAAATAAATACATTAGACATCAAGCAAACTTCTAAAAATAATAAAATAGCATAGAACACAAACTCACGAAAATGGTGGTGGATATCTCTTAAGGAAGAGAGATGGTAGTTACACACATCTGAAAAATCTATTATAAGAGACTAAAAGAATGACCTTTTAGCATAATTAAGGAACCCTAGCGGTCCAATACCCTTACCCTAGAATATGAAGCGCTAAAAGGTTTGTAGGCTCGGAAGTGATTAGATGGTACATCAACTTCCCGCAGGTGCAACTTTTGCATACAATGTCTATTTAGGGGGATAGTGGCCCATTGGAAAGAACCATCCAAGGGTTACACATTTTGGTTGGGACTAGGGTATGTCATGGTAATCCATAGACCCCCGAATCTCCAAAAAACATCATTTAGGGCCTCAAAATGGCCCCAGAATTTTGGGACCCAAAAAAACATAGAAAAATTGCCATGAATATAGAGAACCATTGAGATAGTGGAAGATATGGGTGGCCACTAATATATTATATACACCTAGATTATTCCTCCCCCTTTAAGAGAAAATTATCTCTATTGCATCAATTTGCCTCATTAGATGGTTAGCTTTGAAGATGCTTTCTCTTTTTTTTCACTTTCTTCCCAGGGACAGTTCTGAAATCTCGTTATCAAGATTGCAACTCATGCACGCACTTCCAGCTCATTAAAGCCAGGAAGACTACTTTATGAAAGGGAGAAGCAACTAGAAGTGCACCTAACCTCCAATCCCGCAATCCTATCCCTATACTTATAGAGCTCTTGATGTAGCCTGGCTAGCTCCTCGTCACTCATTATGGGAACAGATGTGCACTTACCCTTTGAAATAAAAGGGATGGAATCACTCACTATTCATATGGTGAGGGTTTATTTTGGCTCCTAATGAGCCACTTTCATTGGTGAAGAAGTTGCCCTACTTTCACAACCTAATAAAGTTGTATGTTTTGTTGGCGAGTATCCTTCATCTTGGTGTCCATGATCTGATTTGTTGTAGCCTGCTCAATGTAGTCAAGATTGAGTTATATGGGAACCAATTTCTCAATTAGCTCGGAGGTGTCAACCAAAGGTGGAAAATACGGTTGAAACAACTCCACATTAGATACTAGGTGTTGGCCAAGGAAAGGATGGAATACTCAATCTAATTTCAACCACAAACTTTGTGATTTTGTAAGGCCCATATTGGAGTTTTCTAAGCTATGTTAAACATAAGGAAGGATTTCATCCCATGTACCTAGAATCAAGATGATGCTTGGAGTTGTACATGCACAATAATCCTATTGACCACTTATGTGTGTCCATCTATTTTGGGATGAAAGATGATCAATTTGGTCAACTTGGTATGGAATTAGACACCATAGGTTATACCAAAAGGTATTGAGGAACCTACTATCCATGTTTGAAATAATGGTCCTAAATAACTCAAAATGAACACAAACATGCTCAAAGAAGAGTTTAGTAGTGGCCTTAGTTATGATACTCTTCTTGCATGATGCAAGAATGGAAATCTTAGACAACTAATCGACAACCAAAAACACACAATCATTACCATGCCTAGTGTAGGGTAATCCAAACATGTAATCCCTTAGACTAGCTCCCATGCCTTGTGTTGGGTAGGTAGAGGTGTGTAAAACCCTAACTTCTTGAAAGTTGGTTTAGTAACCACATAGGCATAGCACGGTTTGATGTATCAATGGACATCCTATTGAAGCTTTGGCTATTAGAAATATTTCTAAGTACTATTATTTCCTTCTCCAAAATGAAGTGCCTTACCATTATATTGTAATGTGCCTTCCAAACTATCTTGTCACACTTGCTTGAAGGAACACAAAGATGGCCCAGATAGCCCAATAGTACATACTAGAGGTGGAAGTCTAGAACTTTTTTACATGCAATAACATTCGGTACATAGTAGTGAAGTTAGAGTCATTATTGTATAATTGAGGCTGCCTATAGGATTCATTACCATAATAGTTAAGAACTGAGGTTATCACCACAACAAGGGACCAATTGAGGTTGTCTACAACATAGTTGGTGTTTCCCTTCTTATACTTGATGTTCAAGTGAAATTTTTGCAAGTATTATATGGACTATTCATGATGGTGGTCATTTTGTAACCTTCCTTATGTCTACATGAATTTAATGTGCCTATGATTAGTGTGGATGATATTCTCCTTCCCAATAACATAATGCTTCCTCTATCAGCTTTCCTACACAATGGAGTACATATCCTTGTCACGGGTGGGGTATCTCGAGACAATATCAAATAATGTTTCATTACAATAGGACAACAAATTTCATTACTAAGTGAGGACCGCACCAATAGTCTAGTCAAAAGCATCTGTCTCAATCTCAAATGGTTGTTGTAGGTCAGCAGCATGAGGACTAGTGCAGAGAAGAGGTGGTGTTTCAGATCCTCAAATGCTTTTTGTTGTGATTTACATGAAGACAAATTTGCTTTAGATCCACCCTTGGTAAACTAACTTAAGGGCCAAGTGATATGAAAGAACCCCAACATGAACCTTTGGTAGAAGCTAGTAAGGCCCAAGAAGCTGAAGAGCTCTATTATAATCATTGAGGTTGGCTAATCCTGGATGACTTGGATCTTGGTTAGGACCACATGCACCCAATGTTCATCCACAATTCATCCTAAATTTTATGCATGCCAAAAGAGAATTTATCCATATTGGCATACAACTTGTGTTGTCACGGGGTGCTCAGGACCTGTTAAATATATTGCAAATGTTCTTCCTAATTTCTACTAAAGATGAGGATGTCATCCAAATATACAACAACAAAAGATTTTATGAACAACTGCAAGGTATCATCCATCATTCTCATAAAAAAAATTGTAGCATTAGACAAGCCAAATGGCATGACCAACCACTCAAAAAGGCCTTCTTTAGATTTTAAGGTTGTCTTCCATATATTGGTTTGCTCAATTGGAACCTAGTGGTAGCTTGACTTCAAATCAATCTTATTAAATAACCTGGAACCCTTAAGTTGATCAAGAAAAATGTCAATCTAAGGAATTGGGTATCTATTCTTGATTGTGATTTTATTTAGGGCTCTATAATCAATAGAGAGTCTCCACGTCCCATCTTTCTTCTACATCGACAAAATTGGTCTCCCACAAATTCAGGAGATTAGTTTAAGGTGGCCCTTTTGGATGAGCTTATGAATTTGATATGAATTTCTTTCCTTATCCTTTAATAAAGAGAATTTATATATTGGGCCATTAGGTAAATGAGCACCAACTATCAATCCAATTGAGTGTTTGAGCTAGAAGTGCGGAGGCACCCCCATAGGTGAAGTGGAGATATCCTTGTATGCTTCTACACTCTTATATGGATCAATCAATCAAGAGTGTATGTTTGGGTATGTGGCACTGTCGAGAGCTTCAATTTTTTGATGACCTTAGTTGAGGTCAGTTTCTTTTGGTTAACTCGGCCAATTTTCATTAAAATGGTCTATTTTAGCTTAAAAATCAAACATATTTTGGTTTTTAAGGGACTTGATCATATCTTGAGGGCCTCCAATGATGGAGCTCGACCAAACTAACTCTCTAAATCAGTATTTTTATTTATGGCTTAAGATTTCATAGCATTTTCAGTTTCAAAACATTTTATCTAAACACCCAAGTGTATGAAGACTTAAGTAAGTTTGTAATCTATAAATTTTAGTCTTGAGAATATGAGTTTTAGTATTAGACTTTCAAAGTTATGTTGTAGCCTTGGACATGGTTATTTCATCAATATATGTACCTTGTTGAATTTTTTAGACTGGTAGCCTTAAATTTGTGCATGCTAAGGCGTGGAGGGCCCCCACAACCTTACCTTGTATACTTCATTTTTCTTGTCATTCATAATTGTTACTTTTGGTATATATTCTTCATGTTATTTTGATGATAGCATATTTTCCTTTTTATATACTTTCTTAGTTATCGTGTATATGCTTACTATTCTATAGTTGATATGCTCATAATTTCTCATAGCTAGTTTATAAACAATATTGTCCATACTTATTTTGTTAATTGTTGATTTTTTTTAATATTTGTCCATTATTATTTTGTTTTATTTGTTGTCGATACTTCATTGTTTAAATTGTTATTCATAAACAAAATTATCATAGAATAATTGTTGCTTATGAAGACAAGCTAATTGACAAGTGAAGCGGAGGATTAAGAGTGTCCATCCACTGTGTTTCTTAGTGGAAAATTCCCTAACACTCTCTTAGCCTCTCACTTAGTGTTGCATAAAAAACATCATAGTTCCTTGCTTTCCAAAATTATTCATTAACTTAAGCATATGTTGACTGATAAGTTAAGTAAAAGACTACCAGAGTGTCCATCCACTTTCTCTCTCACAAGTGGAAAAGGCCCCAATGCATTCTTGATTTCTCAAGTGGTATTAGATTAAGTTTATTGGATTAAATTCCTTCATCAGTTGGAAAGGCTCTATTACATTACCAATCCACCAAACCAAACCTCTTAAAGCATTGTTTCCAATTCTTGTCATTTACAAGCATTTGATTTCAGTATGAAAACTTTCAAATATCCTAAACATGATTATGCAAAATACTATGAGTTGACCTGTGTTTTGGGACTTAGTGCATGCCCAATCATCCAATGGATTTCAAGTATGTGTACTTTACTCTCCAAGTAGTGTGATTAGATTAAGTCTACTTATGAAATTTTTGTTTCATAATTCTTTAACTTACTCTCTTAAAATTTTAGATCTTAACTTTTGCTAGTTGACTTTAGCACTTTGTCTTAGTTTAATGTGACAAACCAACCTAGTCTAACTCCCTAAATATTGTAATGTGCTTCTAATTTTACGAACACCCGAATTGATTGAAATATTATGTCCTGAACTATGTCTATAAATTAGCCTAACATTTTTGGTGCTATTGTTGAGGAAGCACATTTCAAGTTTGAACTAGATCTAGAGGTTTTCTTAAAAAAAAATCATTTCATAATATGAACATCTAGGACATGGAGGAGTGAAGGCAGTGAGATGAGAGGTAAGAATCTATGTATTCACTTTAGTGAAGTCTTCACTATTCCAAGTCATGTTTATATTTGTCTTCTTAAATTATATTAAGTTATAATTGTGTTTATTTATGCATAGATCTAGAGATCAAATAGGTAGGTATATAAAGTAAATACCCCCCCATTACTAATCAATCTTCAACAGTAACATGAACATCAAAAACTGAAAATAAATAAATAAATAAATATTAAATTATAGGAACATATAACATTTAGTGTTGGAAGAATGACCATTGGGCAAATAGAGCAAAAATAATCTACACGAAATAGTTTGACACTTGTGGAAAGACAAGTGTTATTGGCACATCAAACTAAGAAAAAACAAGTACAAAAAGAAACCCCTCCAATAGAAAAGACAAGCAATCCTTCAAACAATTCTTGAAGAGATAGGAATCCATAAACATAAATCGAGTGAACCTATCTCTCAACTAGTCTTTGAAGAACCAGCACTGTTAGGTCCCTATACTACTAGTGTAACCCCTTATTTTTATTAGTACAACCCCCTTATTTTTATTTTTATATTTTTGTGCCCATGTAGTCCCCATATTGTTATTATTGTGCCCCATAGAAGCCCACTGTTGTTATAATTGTTCCCTTACATTATTATTTTTATGTCGGCTTTGATTATATTATGACCCCTTAGACTCCTATGTATAGAAAGGATGTCTTGTCATTTGTATCATCCAAGAATTGTTCATTTGTGTGATGTAAAGGAGGTTTCCCTCTTGAAAAGGCTGAATTCTAAGGTGTTGATATATCTTTTCTATCTTTTTATGAGTTGGTTTCATAACATTTGGTATCAGAGCTTTGGATTCTAGGGTTTAGCTGCTCCAAACAAGCCATCGTGGTATTTTCACTATAACGTTTGCGCTACGAAGTTTCAGAAGATAAAAACGAAACCCATTTGAGAATAAATCGGTTTGAACCTCGGGTCCAAATTTTAGATCTTGTATTGCTATATTTTCGGATCTATGATATGAGGAACTTAAGGTTTTTGCAAGCTCCAGAATTTCATTGCAAACAGGTCATCGTGGAATTTTCACTATAATTTGTTTTCTACGAAGGTTCAGACACTAAAATTAAAACCCATTTGAGCCAAAATCTTGGTGAAGCTCGAATCTGAATTTCAGATATTGTATTGTTATATTTTCGGAGATATAATCTGAGGAAGTTAGGGTTTTTATAGACTCCCGAATTACATTCTAAACAGGGGACCTGGGGAAACTCGTCATAACGTTCTCTCTAAGCATCAAATTGAAATTTCGTAAGAAGCTACAGAAAGAGAATGGACTATACTTTTCTTTGTATTGTTTTTAGGTCCAAAGGTCGAAACAGTAACACGTGGCACTTCGTACAAGTTCACTCTACTGAAAAAGTATATAAGCAGGTCATCTTGGGAGGTGGGGCATAACTCTTTCTTGGAGAATCCAATTTCGATCAGACTGGTGGCATTGGAAATAGGACACAGAGGGCTATTGTAGGAGACAATTTCAAAACTTGGAGATCTGAAAGTACAGAGTTTCAAGATTGAGCTCCTAAAATCAAGAAAAGGCGATATGAGGAAATTGGATGGAAAGGATCCGGTAAATTGGATACTACAGATGGAGCAATATTTTGATCTACATGAAGTGCAACTGTTACAAAAGGTACGTATTGCATATTCATATTTAGAACCAAATCAATTTTTATGGTATAATGCGTTTTTTTCTCGTAAACCACTTGTTACGTGGTCAATTTTCATGGAGGAAATGATAGCACATTATGAGGATACAAAGAGAAACACCTTCTTTGGTCAATTGATAAATCTCAAACAAAAGTATTCAATGGCAGAGCACATTGAGGACTTTCAAAAATTGAATATAAGGGAAAATGATATTCCATAGAAGCAGAGGATTGATGTCTCCATAGGAACTTTAAAGGATAACATTCAACATGAGGTTCGACTTTGGGAACCTGATTCATTGGAGAATGCATTCAGGTTGGCAAGAAAAGTGGAAATAAAAATTATGGCAACAAGGAAGTCTACACCTCACAACTATAAAGATGGAAGTGTTTTTTCTCCTAGCCTCCCAGAACCTACAAGGTTGACACCACAACAATTGGAAGAAAAAAGAGAAAAAGGGCTTTGTTACAATTGTGATAACAAATACATTAAAGGTCATCAGTGTGCTGAGAAGAAATTATTTTACATTCATTGTGAAGAGGAGGAAGAAAAGGATCAAGAAACGTCAAAAGAAAAGGATATACACCAAGAACCAACCACATAGAAAGAAGAAATGAATCCTACCATATCTTGTAAAGCATTGGCAAGAATTACCACTCCTCAAACTCTCAAGATAGAAGGACATATCAAGAAGAAAAAGGTTCAAGAAGTGAAAGATAACATCGAGAAAGAAGAAATGAACCCGACCATATCTTGTAATGCATTAGCGGGAATTACCACTCCTCACACTATCAAGATAGAAGGGCATACCAAGAATAAAAATGTTCAAGAAGTGAAAGATCACATCGAGCATCAAAAAACGAATCCGACCATATCTTGTAATGCATTGGAAGAAATTACCACTCCTAAAACTCTTAAGATAGAAGGACATATCAAGAAGAAAAAGATTCAAGCAGTGAAAGATCATATCGAGCATCAACAACAAGTTCTCCAACTTTTAAAGGATAATGCCACTTTGGTGCATAATCAAATGAAACAACAGGCATATCAACATCGCAGTGAAAGAAGTTTTGATGTAGGCGATTGGGTATTTTTACGGCTACATCTCAAGCAAGCTATTTATGAGAAGGAAATGTTGGCAATACTACATGCACTTAAGAAATGGTGACCTTACCTAATGGGAAGACACTTCAAGGTAAAAATGGATTATGATATTCTTGAATACTTTTTAGAACAAAGATTATCTTTAGAAGAACAGAAAAAATGGGTCACAAATATGTTGGGTTATGACTTTGAAATCATCTACAGAAAAGGGAAGAAAAATGTTGATGCAGATGCACTCTCAAGAAAGGATGAGGATGTGGAAGCATTGTTTTGTGATATTTCTATTATCCAACCAGATTGGATAAATGAAGCAAGGGATGAATGGAAGAAGGATGAAGAAGTGTGGCCACTCATTCAAAAGTTTTAGAAGATCCCAGTTCAAACAATATTGCCAGAACTTGACACGAAAGGAAAAATCATATTGCAACCTGGAGCAGTCACAGAAATAAGAACCTGACAGCTACGAAATCAATCAATTTCAGAGTATCTCATCAAGTGGAAGAACTTACCCACTGAAGATTCCACATGGGAGGACAAGAATTTTTTACAGAAGCATCCAAAACTACTCAAGCGTTGAGGACAACACTTTTTGAAGGAGATGGGTATGTTAGGTCCCTATCCTACTAGTGTAACCCCTTATTGTTATTAGTACAACCCCTTTATTATATTGTTGTGCACATGTAGTACCCATATTGTTATTATTGTGCCCCATAGAAGCCCACTATTATTCTAATTGTTCCCTTACATTATTATTTTTATGTCGACTCTGATTATATTATGACCCCTTAGACTCCTATATATAGAAAGGATGTCTTGTCATTTGTATCATCCAAGAATTTTTCATTTGTGTAATGTAAAGGAGGTTGCCCCCTCGAAGAGGCTGAATTCTAAGGCGTTGATCTATCTTTTCTATCTTTTTGTGAGCTGGTTTCATAACAAGGACCATCCAAAGAAGAACAACCTGAATTAACTAGTGAACCAATAGAACGTGATTTTCATTAGACTAAATAATTATCAAAATTTTTAGAAGAATAAATCGAAAATGCAGATAGAGAATGAGAACGCATGGAAAGAGAAGAGAAAGAAGGACATGAAAGAGAAAGAGAATGAGAAATGCTTGAAAGAGAAAGAGAAATATGAGAAGAATGAGCAAAAATTGGAGCAAAAGGGGAAACCACAATGAAATAGGATCAAATGTGGGAGGAAGAAGAGCTATAGATGCAGAAGAAAAAGACAAATATGATGAAATTAATTTTTGTTTTCCTATTTTAGGTGCACCAACAATCTTAGGTATGCCTAGAAAATACTTTGATGCTTTCTTATTTGAATTTGATATTTTATGTCATACATATGGATATTCAAGTGATCCTCAAACAAAAAAAATTATTCCCTACTACTTTCAAAGATCTATATTAAAATGGTTTATGGGATTGGAAGAATCACCAACAATATATTGGGATTATATGAGAAAAACATTCTTGAGAAAATATCAACCTTATTGTAGATCTCGAAATTTCAAAGAAGACATTTTTAGGATGAGTCAAAAAGATGATGAAATTTCGGAAGATTATTAATCTGGCAAATTTTCGTGAATGCTTTCAAACAAAAAACTCCATTGTAAAAGACCTTTTATTGACGCATATTTTCATGTGAGATAATGAGAAATGTGAATGCTTAAACAACACTTTAGCAAACCATAAACATGAAACAAGAAACAATAATAAGGAAGCACACATAAACACACAATATGATAATAGAGTTTATCCAATGTGGACTACGTCTTTGGGTCCGGTGTCAAGGGTGGGGAGGTCGCGTCCTTAGTTGTTGCAATATGATGAGTACATGATGCAACCTTTTCCACCATAAGGATGAACCCCCTTAATTAGAGTGGCATGTCTCTCCCAGGAGACATTTTTCTATAAGGACTTTCACTCATAAAATATCTCCTTCAACATAAAAAAAATATAAATCTCTCACATAAAGTGGCATATAATGATCCTCCAACAAAGTGGCATACATGGATCTCGGAATCAAATCATCATCACAACAAAATCAAATGAATAAATGGAAACAAGGCACCTTATACCTCCAAGTTTGGGGACGGCCTAAAAATTGGTTACTTGGATGAAGGAATTCCATATGCCATCACGTTCCTTGTGAAAAACCATAAAATATGACTATAAACTCGACCCCTTTTTGACTCGATCAATTTTGGGCTCCCCGGGAATCTTTTAGATTCCTCACAAAATTCTCTTATGGAAACGAGCAAAAAAATTGTTGCTCAAATGAAGAAACGCACTGCACCATCATACTCCTGGTGAAAAGTCGGTTCATTTGGGTATAAACTAGGCATAATTCTAACACCTTGAAAATTCTACCCCTAGGGAATCTAAAGATTCTTCACAGATTCTCCATAAAGAATATTCCCTAGAAGAATATTCCCTTTGAAATTCCCTCAAAATTCATACCTCGCTTGGGCGTGGTTCTGCTCTCGGTTTTGCAGCTCGATTTTCCATTCCTATCCGCTGATAAAAAAAGATACCCAAAATGGCGCACTATCGATATGTTTTGTTGACACATTTTGGTTTTGGTTTGGCTCCGTTGAATGGACCATCAGCCGGTGCGGGTTCAAACCCCACCGGTCCAAATATTTGTGGTTGTTATGTTTCATATGGAAGAGTTGGGTGGTGGGTCCTCCATTTTGGTGGCCCTACCCATTTTAATATATATATTGTTATATAATGTAACAGTCTGAAGGTTGGCAGGTTTGTCGGTCCTGCCAACCTTATTAAATTTTTATTTTTACTTTAATAGTAGGCCATTAAATACTCATTGGATGAATTTTGGGGGTAACCAGAAAATTTAAGTAGGCAACAAATTGGTCAATTCCAGCCATCTTGTAATGTCAAATTATCGCTCCGTTAGTGATTGCCAAATCTAATGGATCTACCATATTTGACTGTCTTCTAAATTTAGTTGGTGCTCTGGTAAATTTAGCCAATGGACCAAGTTGACCAAAGCTTTGACTATGAATATCTTGAACATATGAAGTTAGCTTTTAGTATCATTTTCGCATTTGAATTAGGATGATGATCTCTATGTTTTGGTCCTAGTTTCGATGAAATTTGAAGACTTTGATTTTTTTAGCTTTTTCGGAGCCAACTGGATCATTCCTCCCCACTAAGGATATATTGGTCCTCAAAAATAATGAACACAATCTAAAATTTGTCGTACTCCCCCATCTACACAACAAGTGCCCTAACAAGCCACACTTCCTTCTCCTTCACCTTTGTACTTCAAAGCCATAAGTGATAAAATGACACCTGCATTATATAGAAGCATGTAATACATCTTGAAAAATACTTGTTATTTTAAAATACCAAACACAATCCAAGAAAAACCCCATACTTAACAAGTGTTTATAACACACTCTTTGGTCAAGTTTACACCATAATCATAACATAAACCAATATCCCATCTATCAACAAAAAGGAAAAAAATATCACTATGTTTCTTTCATAAGTGATGGAAAACACTTCATCACTTACACAATCATTTAACAACATGTCATTTATAAAATGTGGCCATGATAAGCTACTATATCTAATACCATGATCCCTCACTCAACAAAGTTAATGGTTCATCTTCTTGTAGTCAATTTGCTTGTTGAAAAACTTCACTAACTAGTTCTTTCGCAGGTGCTTTGTCCTTCTTGAGACATTTCTTTGGATGGAATCTCCAACATGTGGCTCTCTAATGTCCACCTCTATTGCAATGGTTGCAAAATTTCTTCCTCTGCCATACTTTCCTAGCCTTATTCCTTCCATGATGTGGAGAAGGGTCTACATGTCTTATCCTTTTCCTCATTGTCATTCTCTTCCAACACTCAGCAACAACATTGTTATACACGCCACAAAAGTACATGGATTTCTATGCCACAAATTATGCTCATCATTATCAATCTGCTTAGTTGTCTCTGGTACGTCTATGTTGAGCAGAACTTGCCTTAGCTCTTCCTACACAATGCTCACTATCCTCTTTCCTTGATGGATTTGATAATGGTGTGGAAGCTTTTGTTGCCTTCGAACATTCTTCTTAATATATCTCATCCTATGGAGGAGTCTCATGTCAGTTCGCAAAATGTGTATTGTTACCCAACATTTTGTGGGTGATAGCCCTAGGAGAATATTTTTTCTCCAAGATGGTCCTCAGCCGGCATCTAGCAACCCCTTGCAGCCACTAGATAGCTCATTGTGCCATTTCTCTGCCACATGAGCTAGCCATGTGGTCCCTCACCCATCTACCATGATCGTATGTTTGAAGGTGGGCCTCCCGAACCTAAAGGTATGCCTTGTCATTTGGTAATCGAGTATTGTAGTTTGCTTATCATGGACACTTCAGGGCATGAATTAATGGGGGGATTCAGTGGAAATAACGGGTCAGGTATGTGCTCTTATCCCATAGAGCCCTTTTGGATATTAACCTTGGATTCTAGTCTCGTGGGATCTTTTTTATTCACCATTTGGCTTTAGGGGTGTTATTTCACGGGAAACCTTGATTTTGGTTGCGTGGTCTCATTCCCTTATCCGCTCATATTGCCCCCTTTCCACTCATTATTACCTCGTTCATCTTTCTCCCACCTGTGTCCACATTCCTCCACTGGGTCCACATAGGGTTATCTCGCCCCTTCCCATTTCCCACACCTTGGTTTAGGCTTGGAATGATGCCCCGAAGGTTTATGCAGCTAAAAATAAAGATAAAAGCATATTTTGTCACATTCAACTGGAAAATGTACCACAAAATGAAAAATATGGTCAAGAAAAACACATTTAACATGTGGGAAAAATCCAATACATGAGCTCTACCCCATCATCATGGCCATCACCCTGGTTCCTATGGGTTGTATGAGCCTCTTTCATCATATAGGAACCCATGATTGTCCCAACCCCTGGTGGGAAATGAACTGCCCTACCTTAAAAGGGGGTATTCACTATTATATATTATGCATTCATTCTCTTTCCCCTTGAGTCATGATTAGTTAATCAAAGAAAATCATAAAAAGTCAAAAGGCATATGAAAAGGGTGGAAACAATCAAGGTCGGGGCACCTCATGTACCACGATTTCTCCCTCCTATACGTTATAAACCCAAGTGTGGGATTCCCTTTTATTAGCTACCCTTGTACCCCAGCATGTGGCCCGAGGCTGCCCCTTCTCATCCCCTACTTCATTCACCTATCTGTCACCAGCCACCACCTTTTGAAGGATGTACCTTGAATATCTTATCCCCTTTAGAATTAGAAACCACCTAATAGGATTCTTGGTTAACCCCATTTGAAGTTTAGGAGACATTGGCACATCTTGAAGCCAATTTTGGAAGGGCGGGCCATTATGAAGTCCCTACCTATGATTCATGATTGGTAAGCTCATTTACTGAATTTCTTTAATGGCTTTGTCGTACTGGAAGGCTAGCGAATGCATTGCATCTTATGTAGGATTGTAGATAGTCTCTATCTTGGGTTTGGTCTCCCAATACAAGGACTTAATCCTCCAAAGGGATACATTAGCACATGTAGGATGTGCGTTGAGAGCCATGGGTCTCCATAGCAGTAGAAAACACTCCAATGATCCCCGATGATGGTTAGATATGCTCGAGATACTCCCATTGGACGAGGAAGATGCACCTAGTTCATTTCTGCCCAGTCATCCCCACAAACGTATCATGCACTTGGAAGCTAATCCAGGAATTTTAGAATGATGTTGCATCCCATAAATCATAATCATAGCCCTTTTATATGATCTACAAACATCTTCAACTCATTTTGGAGACCCATGAGTTTATTGATGTGCCCCCACACCCATTGGGAGCACCACAGGTTTATTGTTTGGAGAATAAGGGGCCAACCCATTTTCCATCACTTTTGACGGTCCTAATCTTCATTATGGAACCCATTGACCTCATTGGGCCTCTTATATGGCTGTACGACATGCATAGATTATTATTTGACCTCTTGAGAGGCTTTTTCTTTAATTTATGAGCTAGTTTGGTGGGCTTGTCACCAAAAGTTAGATTATTATAACATTATTTTATTTTTGGGGCTTATGTAAGCCAAGGAGTATAATTTGAACTCCTCATTATTGTATAAATACAAGTGATATGAGTTAATTATCTCATCATCACTTTGGATTGGATCTCTTCTCTCTCTTGAGAATTTCACACTTTTTCTTGGAGGATGAATTGGAGGTTTATGGATGAATTTTGATGTGTGGATTTGATTTATCTTATCTTTGAGCTTCTCTATTGTCAAATTGTGGATGGTTGGATATGTTATATTACATGTAACTACATACTTTTAATTGTATTCTTGTTTTAATTTTTCATATACAATGGACTGGGATTTTCGCTATTTTTAGGGCTAATTGTTGCATGCATTTACTGCTTAAATTGTGTAATTTTGTCTCTATATAGCATCTTTCAATGTATGGTACATGTAATTTGAATGAAATATCTTAGGGGTAATTATATCATTGAATTTATCTTGATAAGCCACCACCTTTTTCAAATTGAAATATAAAAGCTGCAAGACTGCCTCTCTTCGACCTAGAAGGCTAGAGAAGTAGCCTTGAGGCCTCCTTGACTAAGAATGAAAGGTCCTCATTCATATTTATCATATAATCCATTCTCCCAAGGCTAAGACACTAGTCTACCAAGAGATGGTCACCTAAAACTAATTCATTTTCACCTTTTCCTAGGTCTAGCCAGGTTGGGTCACCTACAACATCATTTTCTAGACAAAATAGCCCTCCAAAAAGTTTGATATCCTAGCCTCTCCTATGTTGGTGTCTCCTCAAGGAATCCTCCAATTTTGAAGCCATTCTGGTGGTGGAGCTGTTAGAAAATCCAAGCCCTCGCCCTGAGATCAAACTTTGCCATAGTATCCCCAAGGCTAGTGCCTCATAGGATCAATTCAACACCTTTAAGTGAAAATTATTTCTTGGATCCTTTCCCCACTCCTTGTCTGGGTTAAGAATACCATTGGTTGCTAATCTCTTACCTCTTAACCTAGGTAGGGTCCACTTGGTCCCGTGTGGTCCCATTTCTTGAAAGAAAATTCTTTAGGAACCACCCAGGGTACCAGTTTCAATAAGGATTTTAGGGATTGGGAAACTCTTTCACAAGTTATATTTCCTAAACATAACCCTCAAATCCATCCATCCTTCTCCTAGAAGGCATTGTACCTTTCTTAGAAATAAAGCAAGATCTATCTATCAGCCTCTTTTAGAAAGGGATCATTTGGGTCACTCCACATCCATGCATTGATTTATACTTCATTGGTGACTCCATAATATATCGGGTCTCCTCCCATCGGTGAAATTATTTAAATAGTAGGGAACCTTAGTTGAGATGACAGTGGGCTAAGTCTCCATTTTTGGCCCTTGGTTAATCATTTTCCCTTTTCGGACCCCCTTTAGGTCCCTTGCTAGTTTGAGTGGTAACATTTTGGCATCGTTGTCGGGGACACGAAACGTGTGTTTATCGACATATTGACATAACATTATTGACAACCCCATTGAAAGAATGAAGCCCTAGTTCTTCATTAAACTTTGAGGTTGACGCATGCAGGGTGAAGCAAGCATTTTTCTAGGCATCTTTAAATTCACCCTGGTGACTCCTACATGGTTTTCAGGCATATTTCAAATAGGTTGTGTTTCTTTGATAAATTTACCACTTTGGACATTGCTAGCATCTTTGGGCACCCTAATCATCTCGTGGGAAGGATGGTATGTGGGGTGTCCATGTTTGATGGTGATCCACTCTCCGCAATTGACCATGTATAAAGATTCGATGCACATACTTCAAAGAAGAAAGTGGTTTACCAAGATGTCCTTATGTTTTCATTCATAGGATCTCTCGGTGGTCACCATTCATGGTTGCATGATCATGAACCCAAGAGCATCTCATCTATTGAAGAGTTCGTTGATGGCTTTCTTAGTCACTTTCAAGTATGCCCTGCATTAACCATCATCAAGACATTCAGAATCTAAGTAATGAGCAGGAAGACGAGTCATCATTGGGTATGCATGGTGAGAAGGATGATTTTGAGAAAACATGTGTTAGGAAGAATGAGTCTATGGAAGGTGAAGTTGAGACTAACCTTACCTTTATCAAGTATATTATCTCTAATGATTCTCCTTTTGAGAGCCTTGAGGAAGATGACCCCATTAACCCCTTGAAAGGTGACATTGAAGATTACTTCCACATTGAAAGGGAGAAATGAGAATTTGTTGGTCCTCAATTTGATTATGATCCCATTTACAACACCGATAAGGAGGATGAGGATGATATTGGTCTTTCCTTCCCCTCAGGCACTATTTATGATGATATACCCATTGATACCCTTGGGAAGGAGAATATTCATTTTCCTTTGCATAAAGAGGGGCAGTTGGAAGTGATAAATTTTCCTTTTATGAGAGACCCAATCTTTGATACTAATTAAATTGATAAGGCTTCCACTTCTCATGAGTATGATTCTATGTTTGAATCACTTGAGCCTTTAGACTATGATTTTGGGAAGGAAAAACCCTTTGAATACAATATTTATTCCTTCCTTTTTCCTATTGGTCATCATATTGAGTCTTCATCAAGTGATTCCCTCACCCTTGATCATATGATCTCAAGTAACTGTAAGCCCTTCCCCCCTCCTTAGTATAGTGTCAAGGAAAAGCCCTTCATTGATTATACTTTTCCTCCTTGGACACACCCTCAAGGTTTTGGTCACTCCATAGTATCCCCTCTCCAGTGTAATCAACATGTGTAACCTACTTGTGTTTCTCCATCTCGTCGACCTCCTTTCCTACTAATCATAACATGATGAACATCATAATCCATGACGTAAATAATAAGGGAAATGGTGGAAGTGATATGCCATAGATTGCCATCCAAAAAAAGTTTATGAGCTTGGTTTTTTACATCTCTATATTTGGTGGCAAGAGGAGATCTCATGGACTAGATTACATCCTTTTCTTACCTCTTCTCACATAATCATCCATGTGTGGGCATCATACTTTCCCACCTACTGCCACAATATCCTCCATGTGTTTAGGTTTCCATTCACTTTGGGATTTGTTGTATGAGTAATCATATAGGTAGGCATATTTATATTTACTTAATGATATATTGGTTACACTAGATTTATGATTACACTTAATAATATCTTTGCCATATGTATGTTAAGGTAGGATGCATTGCATATTTATTTTCTAATTAGAACTAACATCATATGATATTTCTCATGGTAGATAGATGCATATATGCATGTTTTATTTTCTTTTGATTTTATGTCCTAACACATAGCATGTGTGATCATGATATGCCATGAAATCATGTTTCCCTATGTTTTTCCATCTATTATATTGGCAGGTGACCGTTCTACAATAACCAAGAGATTGTTGGAGTTCTCATGACCTCTTGTTCGAGTAGCTTCGCCCACTTCTTCGAGAGATCACGTCCCAGTTGGAGCCACATGTCACCCACCATTTTGTGGGTGATATCCTTAGGAGATTTTTTTTCTCCAAGATCATCCTCAGCGAACAACCCCTTGCAACCACTAGCTAGCTCATTGTGCCATTTCTCTACCACCTAAGCTAGCCATGTGGTCCCTCGCTCATTTTCCATGATCATATGTTTCTCGAACCTAAAGGTATACCTTGTTATTTGGTAATTGAGTATTGTAGTTTGCTTATCATGGACACTTCTGGGCATGGATTAATGGGGGGATTCGGTATAATTAATGGGTTAGGTTTTTTCTCTTGTTCGCTAGACCCCTTTTGGATATTAACTTTGGATTCTAGTCTTGTGGGATCTCTTTTACTGACCATTTGGCTTTAGGGATGGTATTTCACGGGAAACCCTAATTTTGATTGCGTGGTTCCGCTCCCTTAACCACTCATATTACCCCCTTTCAACTCTTTATTACCCTGTTCATCATTTCTCCCTCTTGGGTCCACATAAGGTTAGCTAACCCCTTCACCTTGCCCACACCTTGGGTCAGGCTTGGAATGATGCCTCGAAGGTTGATGCAGCTAAAAAGAAATATAAACGCATATTTGGCCACATTCAATGGGAAAATATACCACAAAATGAAAAAAATGTTTGGGACAAACACATTTAACACGTGGAAAAAATACAATACATGAGCTCTACCCCATCATCATGGCCATCACCCTCGTTCACAAGTTCTATGCGAGTCTTTCATCATATAGGAACCAATGATTGTCCCAACCCCTGGTGTTCAATGAACCACCCTACCTTAAAAGGGGTTATTCACTTTTATATCTTATGCATAATTATCTTACCCCTTGAGTCCCGAGAAATTAATCAAAGAAAATCATAAAAAGGAAAAAGGCATAGAAATAAGGGTGGAAAAAATCAAGGTTGGGGCACCTCATGTACCAAGTTTTCTCCCACTTATACATTATAAACCAAAGTGTGGGCTTCCCTTTTATTAGCTACACTTGTACCCTAACATGTGGCCCAAGGTTGCCCCTTCTCATCCCCTAATTCATTCATCTATCTGTCACATGACACCACCTTTTAAAGAATAGAAACCACCAAATAGGATTCTTGGTTAACCCCATTTGAAGTTTAGGAGACATTGGCACATCCCGAAGCCCTTTATGGAAGGGCAAGCCATTATGAAGTCCCCATCTGTGATCCATTATTGGTAAGCTCATTTAATCGATTTCTCTAATGACTTGTTATATGGGAAGGCTAAGGGGCGCAATGGATCTTATACAGGATTGCAAATGGTCTCCATCTTGGGTTTGGTCTCCCTATACAGAGTCCTAATCCTCCATAGGGATACAATGGCACATGTACGATTTGCATTGAGATCCATTGGCCTCCACGGCAGTAGATATCACTCCATGGATCCCAAGGATGGTTAGATATGCTCGAGATACTCCCATTGGATGAGGAAGATTCACCTAGTTCATTTTTTCCCAGTTGTCCCCGCGGATGTATCATGCACTTGGAAGCTGATCTAAGACTTGTATGATGATGTGACATCCCCTATAGCATCATCATAGCCCTTGCAGATGATCTATAGATATATTCAAATCATTTTGGAGACCCATGAGGTTATTGATGTGCCCCCACACCCATTGGGAGCACCACAGGTTTATTGTTTGGAGAACAAGGGGCCAACCCCTTGTCCATCACTTTTGAGGGTCCTACTCTTCATTATGGCACCCATGGACCTCATTAGGCCTCTTAGAGGGCCCTATGACATGCATAGATTATTATTTGACCTCTTGAGAGGTTTATTCTTTCATTTATGAGCTAGTTTGGTGGGCTTGTCACCAAAAGTTAGATTATTAGAACATTATTTTATTTTTGGGGCTTATGTAGGCCAAGGAAGCTAATTCAAACTCCTCATTAGTGTATAAATACAAGTGATATGAGTTCATTATCTCATCGTCACTTTGGATTAGATCTCTTTTCTCTCTTGATAATTTCTCACTTTTCCTTGGAGGATTAATTGGAGATTTATGAATGAATTTGGATGTGTGGATTTGGTTTATCTTATGTTGGAGCTTATCTATTTTCAAATTTTGGATGGCTAGATATGTTATATTACATGTAAGTACATGCTTTTAATACTATTCTTGTTTTAATTTTTCATATACTTTGGACTAGGATTTTCGTTATTTTTAGGGCTAATTGTTACACGCATTTACTGCTTAAATTATGGAATTTTGTCTATATATAGCATGCCTCAATGTATGGGCCATGTAATTTGAATGAAATATCCTAGGGGTAATTCTATCAATTAATTTATCTCGATAAGCCATCATCTTTTTCACATCGAAGTATAAAAGCTACAAGATTGCTTCTCTTTGGCCTAGAAGGCTAGCCAAGTAATCTTGAGGCCTCCTTGACTAAGAAACAAAGGTCCTCATTCATATTTATCATAGACGCCATTATCCCAAGACTAAGGCACTGATCTGCCAAGAGGTTGTCACCTAAAATCAATTCCTTTCCACCTTTTCCTAGGTCTAGCCCAGTTGGGTCACCTAGGGAATCATTTTCCCGACAAAATAGCCCTCCAAAAAATTTGATATCCTAGCCTCTCCTGCATTGGTGTCTCCTCAAGGAATCCTCCAATTTTGAAGCCATTTTGACGGTGGATTTGTGAGAAAATCCAATCCCTAGCTCCGATATCAAACTTTTCCCTCGTAGCCTCAAGTCTAGTGCCTCATAGGATCAATTAAACACATGTAAGTGAAAATTATTTATTTTATCCTTTCCCCCCTCCTTGTCTAGGTTAAGAACATCATTGTTTACTAAACTCTTACCTCTTAACCTAGGTCGGGTCCACTTTGTCCTGTGTGGTCTCATTCCTTGAAAAGACAATTCTTCATTAACCACCCAAGGCACCAATTTCAATAAGGATTTTAGGGATTGGGAAACTCCTTCACAAGTCATATTCCCTAAACCTAACCCTCAAACCCTTCCATCCTTGTCCTAGAAGACATTATACCTTGCTTATCCTCCAACCTCTTCTAGAAAGGGATCATTTTGGTCTCCATTTGTTTCCCTTGGTCTAGCATTTTCCCTTTAGGTACCCTAATAGTTTGAGTGATAACATGTACCTCAATGCTTCCAACAGAAGAAGCATCATGTGAAAATGAAACTGTAGAATTATCAATAGTGTTTACCTTATTTGTTGATTATGAAGTAGGTGATGATGGCTTCACTAAGCCTTCATTGCACTTCAACTTTTCCAAGGCCTCTTTTGTGGCTCATAATTGAAGCTGCAATCTCTGCTTCTTGTAGAAGTATCTTTAACTTAAAATTCTCTGCTTGAAGGCTTTGATTGATCTCTTCATTTGAATGATAAGAAGAAGAATATTCACTCGAAGATGGAGATGGAGCTTCATCCTCTGCCCTTTCTTTCTCTTGTTCCTCTTTTTCCATTTTCTCCTCATAACCTGCAAACAATATATCTACCATTTTTTTCCATATTGTAGAAGGCCTCATATAGATCTTGGTTTTTCTCCGTTTCCCTTCTTGTTGCACGGTCAATCCACAATCCGTGGCAAAAAGGTCAGGTCGCCTGATACCACTTGATCAGGGAAATTTTCATGAATTCTTTCAAATAAAAATATTCATTATACATGACCTTTTACTGACACATATTTTCATGTGAAATCATGAGCACTAGAATGATTAAACAACACTTCAGCAAACCATCAACATGAAACAAGAAACAAGAATCAGGAAGCACACATAAACACATGATATGATAACGGAGTTTGTCCAGTGTGGACTACGTCTCCAGGCCTAGTGTCAAGAGTGGGGAGGCTACTTCATTAGTTGCTACAAGATTATGAATACATGATTCAACCTTTTCTAATACAATGATGAACCCCCTTAATTAGATTGGCATGTCTCTCCGAGGAGACGTTCTTCTATAAGAACTCTCACGCATAAAATCTCTCCTTTAGCATGACAAAATAACAATCTCTCACATAAAGTGGCATACAGTGATCTTCCAACAAATTGGCATACATGAATCTCATAATCAAATCATCATCTCAACAAAATTAAATGAATACATGGAAACAATCACTTTATACCTCCAATTTTGGGGACAACCTAAAAATTTGCTACTCGGATGAAGGAACTGCTTATGCCATCACGTTCCTTGTGAAAAACCGTGAAATCTGACTATAAACTCAACCTCTTTTTGACTCAGTCAATTCTCAGCTCCCTTGGAATCTTTAGATTCCTCACAATATTCTCTTCTAGATAGAGGCGAAAAATATGTTGCTTAAATGAAGAAATGGACTGAACCATCATACTCTAGACAAAAAACCAGTTAATTTGAGTATAAAATTGGCATAATTTAGACACCTTGAAAAAATTTCCCCAAGGGAATCTAAAGATTCTTCATAAAGAATATTCCATGGCAGAATATTCCCTCTAAAATTTCCTTGAAATTCGTGCCCCATCTGCACGCAGTTCCATTCTCAGTTCTGCAACTCTTTTCTTCGTTCCTGCTTGCTGGTAAAAAAGATAGGTTTATATCAAATTTTCGTGTGGATGTTCCAATGAGGCCCATTGGACCGTTTTGGTTGGGCAATAAAATAAGTGGGGGTAGGTATGAATTCCAACCTCGTAGCCTCCCCTGAGATGGAACGATGTCAATCTGTTTTTATTGGTTCGTTTTAGTTTTGGTTTTGGTTTAGCTCCATTGAATGGATTGTAGGTTGGCGGGCTGGCCACCCAGTCAACGCGGGTTCAAACCCTGATGGTCCAAATATATGTGATCATTATGTTTTATATAGAAGAGTTGGGTGGTGGGTCCACCATTTTGATGGATCGCCCCATTTTCACATATATATATTTATATAACCTGATAATGTGAATGTAGGGGGTTCGATGGGCCTGTCGATCTTATTAAATTTTTATTTTTTTTAATAATAGGCCATTAAAAACTTGTTGCACGGATTGTGGGGGTCACCAACAAATTTAAGTAGGCAACAAATTGGTCATTTCCAGCCACCGTGAAATGTCAAATTATCGCTCCGTCAGTGGCTTCGAAATCTGGCAGTTCCGTCAAATTTAGTTGTCTTCAAAATTTAGCTTGCGCTCTGCTAAATTTAGCAAATGGGCCAAGTTCACCAAAACTTTGACTGTGAAAATATTAAGCATACAAAGTCAGATTTTAGTGTCATTTTCATCGTTGGAATCAGGATGATGAGCTCTAAGTTTTGGTCCTAATTTCGATGAAATACAAAGATTTTGATTTTTTGAGCCTTTCCAGAGCCACCTCGATCATTCCTCCCCACTAAGGAGATTTTTCTCCTCCAAAAGCATGAACACAATCTACAATCTGCTATACTACCCCATCTACACAAAAGTTTCCCTAATAGGCCATACTTCCTTCTTCTTCACCTTTGTACCTCAGAGCCATAAGTGATGAACTGACACCTGCATTCTATGGAAACCTATAGTACGTCTTGCAAAAAACCCCATAATTTCCAAGAGTTTATAGCACACTCTTTGTTCAAGTTTACATTAGAATCATAACATAAACCCATACCCCATCTATCAATAAAAAGGCCAAAAAATATCACTATGTTGCTTCCATAAGTGATGGCAAACACTTCATCACTTTAACAATCATTTCACAACATGTGATTTACAAAATGCAGCCATGAAAAGCTACTATCTCTAATACCACCATCTCTAATTCGACAAATTTAAAGGGTCATCTTCTTGTAGCCGATTTTCTTGTTGAGAAACTTCACTAGCTGGTTCCTTCAAAGGTGTTTTGTCCTTCTTGAGACGTTGCTTTGGATGGAGCCACAAACATGTGGCTCTCTGATGTCCACCTTTGTTGAAATGGTTGCAAAAGTTCTTCTTTTGCCATACTTTTCTAGCCTTCTTCCTTCCTTGATGTGGAGAAGGGTCTACATGTCTTGTCCTTTTCCTTGCTTCCATTCTCTTCCAACACTTAGCAACAACATGGTTATACAAGCCACAAAAAGTACATGGTTTTATATGCCATAAATTTTTCTCATCATTATCAATCTGCTTGTAATCAAAAGGAACATTGGAATATCAAGGCCTTTTATACCTTTCTTTGTTGTCTCTAGTGTGTCTCTGTCGAGGAGAACTCACCTTAGATCTTCCTGATCAATGCTTACTATCATCTTTCCTCGATGGTTTTAGCAATGGCTTGGAAGCTTCTATACCTTCGATCATTCTTCTTCAATGTATCCCATCCTTGTGAGGAGGCTCATGTCGGATTATTAAATGGGTACCTCAATGCTTCCAACAAGAATTGCATCATGTGAAAATGAAACTGGAGAACTATCATGTTTGTTTACCTCAGTTGTTGATTCTGAAGAAGGTGATGATGGCTTCACTAAGGCTTAGTTGCACTTCAACTTTTCTAAGGCCTCTTCCATGGCTTGTAAGTGAAGTTGCAATCTCTGCTTCTCTTTTGCTTCTTGTAGAAGTCTCTTTAACTCAGCATTCTCTGCTTGAAGACTTTGATTGACCTCTTCATTTGAATGATAACAAGAAGAATATTCACCCGAAGATGGAGATGGAGATTTGTCCTCTGCCCTCTATTTCTCTTGTTCCTTTTTTTCCATTTTCTCGTCATAAAATGCAAACAATATATCCACCATGTTTGTCATTCTATAGAAGGCCTCATAGAGATCTTGGTTCTTCTCCATTTCCCTTCTTGTTACACGCTCAATTCACAATCCCTAGCAAAAATATCAGACTACTCTAATACCACTTGATACGGGAAATTTTCGTGAATGCTTTTAGACAAAAATTTCCATTATATAGGACCTTTTACTGACACATATTTTCATGTGAATTCTTAAACAATACTTCATCAAACCATCAACATAAAACAAGAAACAATAATTAGGAACCACATAAACACATGATATGATAATGGAGTTCGTCCAATGTGGATTATGTCTCTAGGCCCAGTGTCAAGAGTGGGGAGATTAGTTGATGCAAGATGATGAGTACATGATGTAACCTTTGCCAATACAAGTATGAATCCCCTTAACTAGAGTGACATGTCTCTCCTAGGAGACGTTCTTCTATAAGAACTCTCACTCATAAAATCTCTCCTTCAGCATGACAAAATAACAATCTCTCACATAAAGTGGCATACAATGATCCTCCAACAAAGTGGCATACATGGATCTCATAATAAAATCATCATCTCAACAAAATAAAATGAATACATGGAAATAAAGCACTTTATACCTCCAAGCCTGGGGATGACATGAAAATCAACTACTCGAATGAAGAAACTTCCTGCACCATCACATTCCTTGCAAAAAACCGTGAAATATGACTATAAATTTGACCTCTTGCTAACTCGGTCAATTATCAGATCCCTGAGAATATTTTAGATTCCTCACAAGATTATATTTTGGACACCGATGAAAAATGTGTTACTCAAATGAAGAAATTTACTACGCCATCATATTCCTAACAAAAAACTAGTTCATTTAAGTATAAACTTGGCATAATTCTGACACCTTGCAAATTTTTCCCCTAGGGAATCTAAAGATTCTCCATAAAGAATATTACCTCAAATATTTCTTGGCAAAATATTCCCTCTGAAATTCCTTCAAATTTTGTGCCCCACCTGAGCGTGGTTCCTCTTTCGATTCTGCAGCTCGGTTCCCAGTTACTGCCCTTTGGTAAAAAAGATAGATTTATATCAAATTTTTGGGCGAATGTTTCAATGAGGCTTATTGGGTCGTCTTGATTGGGCACTAAAATAAGTGGGGATAGGCTTGGGTTCCAACCCCGTCACCTCCCCCAAAATGAGATGCTGTCAATCTATTTTGTTGGCGCATTTTGGTTTTGGTTTGGATCCATTGAATGAATTGTCGGTCGGTAGGCACCACCCGGACAAAGCGGGTTCAAAGCCCGTCAATCTAAATATACGTGAATGTTATGTTTTATATGGCAGAGTTGGGTGGCGAGTTCACCATTTTGGTGGCCCACTCCATTTTAATATATATATTGTTATATAATGTGACAGTTTGAAGGTTGGAGAGTCTGCCAAGCCCGCCAACCTTATTAATTTTTTTTTTTTAATAATAGGCCATTAAAAACCTGTCGGTGTAGTGTCAATTGTTGCTCCATTAGTGGTTTCCAAATTTAGCGGTTCTGCTAGATTTAGATGTCTTCCAAATTTAGTCGATGCTCTACTAAATTTAGCCAACGGGCCAAGTTGACCAAAACTTTGGCTGTGAATATCTTGAGCATACAAAGTCGGATTTGAGTGTCATTTGCACCATTAGAATAAGGATGAAGAGCTCTATGTTGTTGTCCTAGATTTGATGAAATTTGAAGACTTTGATTTTTTGAGCCTTTTTGGGGCCACTTGGATCAATTACTTAGATAGATTTACATACAACATACAAAATTCAAAACTAAGTAATCTAAGTACTGAATTTACCTAAACAATATTCTTAAAAGGAATCTTGGATGATATGTCCTTAATCTTATGGGGGAAGTGATATTTCTTGATTTCCTCATCATTAAATTATTGAAAAATGCAGGAAATACTCCAAAGGAAGAGTTAAATCCCGTAAGGTACGTGAGATGCCCTCTCAAAGGTGACTAAGTTAGCCTCAAGAGGAGTTACAAGTGCAGAACTTGGAAATGTCTTGGAAAATTTTTAAATTAACCTCTTGAATACTCTTGGATCTTAAACTGATACACTATAAGCTAAAAAGAGGCAAGAAGAATAGTGTGAAGTATTCTTTATGTGTTGTCCTAAATGCATAATAGTATTGAAGTTTGTGGAATTTGTGTTGAGAAACACTTCATGAAGAATTTCCCAACCATATTAAAGATGAAGACAACCTATAGGAAAGAAGGTGAAACCGCAAAATCACTCTACTTTGTTTCACCACCAAGAAAGCCTTGGCAGCCTCAACCTAAATGTATGCCTCAAGATCCAAGTTCATAGTTTCCATATTATCAAAACCCAGTTCAGAATACATATAGTGCTCATTTACCATGGCAGGCCTAGCTACCTCAATAACATCCGAATGAACTTTATCAACAAGGTTGGTGAGGACATGCTTGTAGAAACTAACCTCCTTATCAACAAGCTTATCAACCTTATCAATAATCCTATCAACAATCCTACCAACAACCTTATCAACCATCACATCCCCAATAACGATATCAACAACAATAGCCTTTTCAACAGTTTCAACAACCTCAAAATCCTTACGTCTAATAGCAATTTCTGATACCAGTGTTATGCTCCTATACCAATAGGTATCATATTTCATGATTGACTGATGAAATTCCAAATATGTTCATCCTTTCCATGCTGCAAAGGTTCCATATTTTCATAACAAAATCAAAAAATTAAAAAATTAAAAGAGGGTATGCCCTAAAAGAAAAATCAAAGGGCAAAAAGAATAAATTGGTCAAAAACAAAGAAAATGAACCCCAAAGAAAAGACCAGGAAAGTGTGCTAGTCCAAAATGCCACTACTATCCTATTTTTTGCAAAGAAGTTCAATGTGTGCACTTAGGTGACTTCTGTCACAGTTGATGGATAGCCAAACAGCTCAATCTTGGCTAGTCCATGTTTAAATTTCTTGTTTTAGAGATAGAGAGTGAATTTTGTCCAAACAGTTCAAGCTTGGCAGATAAGTAGTTAGGTAGAGAAGCAAAGGTGCTCAACAGCTAAATCTGAGCCCCTGGAAGAAATAAGGGCAGACTTAGATAGGATTGCAGCTGAAAGAAAAGAAGAGAGTAAGGGTTTGCTAGTTCAAATGCACCTAAGGAAAAGGGAAGAAAAAATGTTAGGTGTAATAGGCTGGGTAGGCAGTTTTGATGTTGCAGAAACAGGTTTGTGAGCAATTTTGTCTTTTGAAGATGGTTTATCTCATGGATATCACAAGTGCCATGGCAAGGTGGCTATAAAACAGATGAAGCATGACTAACTCCCCTCCTCATTTCTCCAAGAACATTTACTAACCTCCTCACAAGGACCTTGAGATCTGCTTAGTGTTCCTAGTTCACTTCATTTCATGAGAAAGACAAAGTAAAACTCTGTTTTTACTTAGGATAATTAAGCCACATTTCTTGTGTAAAAATGCCTTTCTTCCATGTTGCTAAGTTTCCAAAATTCATGACTTGGATCCCTTTTATTTCCATAAGCCTAAGTTTTACTTTTTAAACTTAGTGTCTTGATCAAACCTACCTTTCATATTAACATGCTAACTTTATTATATAGTTCCTATATAATGTTTTCCCTGCCCCTATTATATAAAATACATAAAAACCCCAAAAAAGCGTAAATATCCCGACCCCTGGCTTATTATAGCCATATGCTAATGGTTATGGGGTTAATGGCTCATCCGGGGCCATTAATAACCCTGTGCGCGCAAACCGTGGGATTTATTTAACATTTGGTTAAATAAATAACCAGACCCGAACATTTAACCAAAGTTTGAATACACTGCAAAACATTACAAAACATTGATTTATATGGCGGGTCCCCGCGCCATAGCCCTCCGCCAGTTTCATTCGCCGTCAACCGTCGGATCATAGTCCACAGATCCGATGGCTCCGATGCATATCGCAAGCCCTTTTGTGCCGATCGTTAGTGTCCAGGGAATGGGCGGTATTTCTATCGTACAGAAGACAAGTGGCAGGCACCCGGTATGATCGTTGCCCCCCCCTCCAATACCACCATGGCCCAAAGGCGGTGCGGGGGCCAAACCGCTTACCGCCCATGCTTCCCCCTCGCTGACATCATCCGACACGTCGCCTGCCACCTCGCCTCCGCATCATCCGCCGTGTCATTCACCACGTCACCACCAAGTCAGCCTTCGTACCCCCGCTACACGACAAAAGTTGCGTCATGCTGACGTCACCCGACCGAAGCGCGCTGAAGCCCGCCAAAATCAATTTTTTTCTCAAAAAGGCGTAAAAACGATGTTTTTTGTTCATTTCTATTTATTGTCTCTACGTGACCTCTCCATGTTGTTTCATGTTCAAAGCAGTGTTTAAACCCACCATCCGCCACCAGGCCAAATCAAGCCCACAAACTGGTCTTCTAGCTCGGTCCGCCACCTGCATTTTGCAGAGGGTGCTCATTAAAACAGGTACTTACTAGAATTTCGCTCCCGAACCCTGTTTTTTTAGTTTTCTCTGCAAAATTGCCCGGAGAACCCAAATTTGAATTAAAAACACTATGCTGCCTTCAAACCTGTGCACCATAACCACTGTTTTTACCCATTTTACCAAGAAATCCCGCAAACTCCGTCTCCCTCTGCAAATTTCGCCCACTAAGCTAAATACAAATCGGTCTCGGCCTGCAAATTCTCTGAGAAAACCCCCAGAAACTGTCATTTTACCTACTGTTGCTGTAAAAACCCAAGCTCCAAGTTGAAAAATCACAAGATAATTTGAATAATGGAGGCTCCAGTGGCCCTCAATGTTGCTCCCCTCAATGCACCTCACAAAGAATTAGAGTGGTTGCCCTTAGCTGATAGGGACTTCCAAATACAAGATTTAATTGGTGACAAAGACCATCTGCAAGCATTTTGTGAAATTAGAAACAGTTACCTAAACAAAACTGATCTCTATGGGATATGGGAATCCAATCTGCCCATATACTATCTCCCCTCAGTAAATGTATTTCCAGATATAATCCGCCTGTGTTGTGCCAACTATGAGCCTACTCAAAGAGCAGTCATGACCCCATCTGGAACTGTCCTTTTTCATATAACTCCTGACTCAATCAATGAGATGTTTCACTTCAAACCTAGTCAGCCTCTGACTCCTCTTTCCATGAAATATTTGCTGGACCAAGGCTCTAAACTATCCACTGCAGAAATAGGCCGAATTTCCAAGTTATTCATGAGCCCAGATTGCCAGCCCAGAGATTCACCTCCTTTTCACCATGTCTGGTTCAATGAAGCTGGAAGATTTGTTATTGATATGATATCCTATGTCCTGGGATTTAAGACAAGTGAGTATGTTGATGAGACCATTTTAGCTCTGATGTCCATATTTATTCCAGGACATCCTCCTGCTGTCAAATTTGACTTTGCTACTTTCATTTCCAACAAAATCCATGAACAATTCATGAGTCTAAATAGAGAAGGAGTCTTCAAGTATACATCATATATATATCATCTGTTCTTGTACTATCAAATAGATAGTTTTCAGTTCCCTATCAGAAAATTGGATGCTAAAGGAGAAAGGAGGTCTGTGATATTTTGGACCTCAGTCTTCCATCAAGTCCATAATTCTCCTTATACTTACTGTGAGTTCATTGATTTGTTCATACATCTGGTCTCCTCTCTGCTGATGAGAACTCCTCCTCCCAGACTCTCTGGTGACATGCAGAAAATTTTACAGCGCTCCAAAAGCTACAGAATAGGTGACTGGTACTTTTACCAGAATCACACTGATATCAGGATATATGGTTGTGAGTTGTGCCCCTATAAACTACCAAAATATGTGCCTATGAGACTGTTTTCCCTTGAATACTTCAAGCAATTTATTGGCTCAGATTTGACTCATTTTTATGCTGACAAGAAAAAGGCTCAGCTGAAATTAAGAAACCAATTAGGCCCTTTCATCATTAACAAAAAGGAAGGATGGAAAGATGCTGAAAATATATTGACTGAACAACTCAAATTAAAAAGAATCTTTTGGTGGGTACCCTATGACCCAAATGGATTCTTCTGTGATAGAAAGGTAAAAAATAGGCTATCAGGCTATGATCATTGTAGGATCCCTGAAATAGAGCAGTATGCTAATCAAGATGAGTGGGTAGAGGGCACATTGATAGAACAGCTTACTGAGGAAGAAAATATGGAACAAGCAATGAAAAATCTTGAAAAGACTCTTGACCTGGACTCTTTTGGACAGGTCTCTTTCAAATTTCCTCAGCAAACCAGAGTGGGCACATCATCTGCTACAACTTCACAACAACCTGCCCAAGAAAGCATTACTCCAGCTGCAGGGACATCAAAGGGCAAAGAAGTGCTGGATTCAGAGCAGCACATAATGACAGATCAGCCGGCATCATCAAAACAGCAAGGCCAAGGGGAAATTCCTCCTGCCCAGACCAAAGTACCAGAGATACCAGCATTGCAAACTCCTCTCAATGAGGAAAAGGGTAGAAAAAGGGACCGAGAAGAGGCCACACCTATAAGTGGGCCAGCAGAGCAACCAGAGGCAAAGAGGCAGAGAATAGATCCTCTACCTGAAGAGGAAATCAGTGAGGAAATCATAGAAAGTCCAAGGGGTGAGAGGGCAACTATCCCACAGACATCTCCAGTAGTAGAAACATCCACCAGTTCTCATGGGCAGCAATTGGGGAAACAGCATAGTGTGGAAATTTCCTCAGCAAGGCCACAGAGCAAGCAAGGTTCTGATATTAAAAGAACATTCACAGACATCAAGGCACTGAATGAGCCAATAAGACTACAGTTTTACGATCAATTTCTCAAAATGACCCCCGCCAAACAGCAAAGGTTGATGTCTACATATGATATTAAAGAGGGGAAAATGATCTTAAGCCACTTCAAGCCTAAAGTGCTGCAGCCACAGTCAACAGCTGATTATATTAGAACAAATCTAGAGGCTCTTTCCAGAGAAATTCACCCTATGGACCAGATTGAGTTGCACAAGCAAACTGGTGAAATGGTCTACTCCACATTGGCAGACAAAGCCATACTAGCTCAACAATTGCAGAATTCATTGAACAACACATCTGCCCAACTAGAGTTGGAAAAGGCATCTTCTTTGGCCAAGGAAAACAGGATAAAGTCCTTGGAGGAAATTATCATTGAGCTAGGACATGATCCCAAGGATGCCAAGGGAATAAAAGCATTAATGAAGAAAAAGGAGGATGACATAGCTGCCCTCAAGAAATAATTGAAATTGCCAATTACTATGCATCCACAAACCACAGAGGTTGTGCAAGAAAAAGCAGAAGAAGACATGATGGATTTGTTAATGAAAAAGAATTAAAGGTTAAATGAGACTGAGCAGGAATTGGAGAAGGCACTACAGGAAAAGCAGGGAGTGTCAACCTCCCAGCCATCTCAAACAGCTCCAACAGTTACAACTGCTCCTCCTACAGCAACAACATCAGTCCCTCCTACTGGCCCAACATCAGCAGCAGACAGCAGCACTACCATGACCACTGAGGAATTGATAAAGGCTATGGAGGATTTAAAGCTCCAAGTATCAGAATTGAAAGAAGCCAAAGAAAAATTGGCCAAGTTGGAAATAAATTATGACAAATCTAAAATGACTGTGGTAGAAAAATCAAGGGAGGTAAAAGCATTGGAAAATAAAGTAAGAGCCTTAGAAAAGGATCTCTCCCTGCATAAACCCTTGGCAGAAATCAAAACAATTTTATGGACCAACATTGGCCAATCCCTCACTGATATATGGAAATCAATACAGATAATTCATGAGCAGATTGATTTGGTGACAACAGCTCAAGTAGAAATTCAAAAGGCCAGGGATTTATTGGGACACATGCCTGAACAGGCCAATAGGCTAATATAGTTTTTGAACACTCACACCAAGGAAGAGCTGGCAGCACTGGATATTAGGGACAGGACAGGCACCATTCTAAAAGTCAAAAGAGTTTTGACCATGAGGAACTTTATACAAAATCTGGAGAGGAAGTGCCAGGAAATGCAAGTGGAGATAAATGCTTTCACACAGAAGTTTACAGCTTTGGAGGAAAAGGGTCTGCCCAGTTTATTAACCAATGACTATAGACTGATGACACATGCAGACTATGCTCACAGGTTGAATACATATGTGGATAATCAAGTCACATCATCATCAAGTTCTGCGGGAGAGAAGGCACTCTAATAAAAATGCGTAGACACCAATTACCAAATGACCAATGGTGGCAAAGCATGTTAGAGATCCTGTAGGCATATCTCTGATTTCTTTATATCTTTGGGAAATCAAAAGTTCATGTCACGCACCATAAAGTGAAAAACAAGAAGGGACGAGAATCAAGCTGGAGCAACAGTGTAGTAAAGACGGTCCAGATGCAGCCGAGAGAGCCAGGACAGCAACGCGCAATATCAGCGGAAATATCCACCGGCCGACTCACCGAGAAAACAGTTAATGAATCTCACCAACTGAGCAGCCAACACAGCAGCATTCACTTCTGCATTTATTTCTTCTTGTTCCCAAAATCATTTACTCCTCCTGTAGAGTAGGTAGAAGAAGTTATTGCTAGATATTATCTCATTGAGATATTTTGTAAACATTTTTGTACAAATACCTCCCCAAGCTAAGTATTAGGGGTTGGTGATACATTTCTGGAACTGCGCTGTAAGTTTGAGAACTCTTCTGAATAAAAGGTTGTTGGAATGCGTTGTTGCTGAACTCTCTGGTTATGGAATTGATGGCAGAGGACTATGTTACAGAATTCTCGAATTATTTCATGGATCAATAAGTCTTTTTAACTCATGTTTTACAGTTTCTGTGTTTTTATATATCATTTATGTTCATTATCTGAATGACAGGGAAAAAGAATAACCCAGAACTTGCTTAAATGTACTCTGTGTTCAATCTCTGTTATTGTTTATGTTTTCTTCAGAATTAGCATAAGCAGGAATTCTTAACTGCTCCTGTTTCCCCTGGTTCTTACATCTTGAATACAGCTAAGGAATTCTTAACTGCTCCTTGGCAATATTCATCCACCTTCCCTCTGTCAGCATGATGAAGGATTCTTAGTTGCCCTTCACCCCCTGACTCCATCTCACCTGATTTCAGCTTACAGTTTGTTCCATGGTTAATTATCTTGCTCTGTAGTACCACCCTCTATCAAAGAAACCATATCCAGCAGTTCATCCTCATAGACTCCATTAGCCCAATGGACCGAACTTCTCAGATCACACCCCTGTTCTATTGAAGATCACCATTCAGAAAATCAAACAAACCTTTGTACTTCATAACTAGCCTAATATACCCCAAACCAAGCTAAATCATAAAGAGAGAGCCCTCTCTGGATGCATATTGGCTAGAATCTGCATCTAAAAGATTGGTCTGTGGTTACCTCGGTCGTATTCCCTTTTCTCACAACTTTTGGGGAACAACCTGAGTGATAACAACCAGAAATAACTCATCTCAACAGCTTTATTTCCTTCTAACAAACCTTAACCTAGATCGGCATAATAACCAACGCAGCCAATGGAAAATCCAAATAGTAAAGTAGAAAGATATGTGTATAATACATAAAAAGGAACAATTCTCACACACACAATTGTCGTTATTGATAATATCCACTTTGTTGGGTATGTGTTATATTCTTTCCACGACTAGAGATACGCGCCAATAATAGTTGGATGGACCCAGATATGGTGGGCGGACCTCCCATGGTTTTTTGCATGGTTTTTGCACATGGTTTTGGGAATGATGGTTTTTTTCCCACGGTATTTTGTAGATTCGGTCAAGGAAACTACAATTATGTTCTAATCTAGGGTTAATGGATTGGGGTTCATGAATGCTTCGACATGTATATATATGTACTATAACATTGAAAGGAATATAATGAAAAATCAATCTAGTAGTCCCTGTTTTGGGATCCAAGGGAATATATTTGTCTTATGTTCTCGCCATTATATATTTTTGTATTAAGAATTTTTTTGCATGTAATTTTTGTACAGGGTTAAAACCTACACACTTAAGGTTAGGAAAGGTTTTAAAAAATGAATATCCTATTATTATAGACTATGAAGAAGAAATTGATAAAATTTCAAACAAAATTGGCACATCTAAAACCACAGAAAAATCTAAAATCATATAAACATCTAAAATCACAGAAGCTTGACTGGATTAATCATTAGCAGCTAAATCACCTCCCTTTTCAGAATTCTTGATTATAGAAAATCCAGTAATTCCTCTTGAGCATGCTTTCTTAGATCAAATGAAGAATTTGTTTGTTAAAAATCCTTTATTGTAGACTATTAAAAAATTCCAATCTATGTTAAGACAATTAAGGAATCATGTTTTAAGAAATCTAAGAGAATAAAGAAAGATCTAACTACAATTCATGTCTTTGGTCATTTAGCTAGTCTAATGTTAAAGTCAATTGAAACTAAAAAGTCTATTGATCCAGGAATTCTCGTGGTTACAATTAAAATTGAGAATATCTCAATTTCAAACACTTTAATTGATTTAGGTGCAATAAGTAATGTAATGAAAATGGACATAATGAAATGTTTGAATTTACACATTCTTTGACCAACACCTATAGTAATTGAATTAGGTCATAGATCAAGAATCAAACTAGAAGGTGTAATATAAGATCTCATAATCTCCTTAGATTCCTAGGAATATACAATGCAATTCTTAGTTCTATACCTAAATCCAATCTAGGTGTACATATACTCGTCCTCAGAAGACCATCATTGGCTACATTTGATGCATTCATAAGATGTAGATGAGGACAAATGACATTTTCAAAAGGAAAAGAAAGCAAGCAAATAACATTATATCCCCTTGCCACAACGTTAAATGAATTAGAGCAGCTATCATGGCTTAAATAAATTGACCCAAAAGATGAATTAATTCAACCAATATTTACTACCAATCAAGCTATTTCTTTTGGGAATGCAACAAACAAAAAATTGTTAGATTATTTCATTTCTAATGCTCATATTGTAGAACAATTGAGAACAACATAGTATATGGCTACAAACCATCTTTTAGAATAAAATTTTCAAGAAGATTGTATAAAAAACTCAATGGCTAATTAAAATATTGAAACTATTCAAATCGAACCAAGGAAACTATAAATATCATTTCCACGTTGGAATCATTTCAACAAAACTAATTGATTCAAATGTTAAAGAAGTATTCCAAAGCACTTGCTTGGGATGATATAAATATGCAATTCATTCATCCTAACACATGCATTCATCATATATATATATATAAGAGAAGGAAAAACATATAAGGTACCCTCAACAATGGATGAATCCAATGCTAAAGGAGGTAGTAAATGAAGAACTTGAAAAGTTACTAAAGGTAGAATTCATCTATCTTATCTTTGATTGTCAGTGGGTCTCTTCCTTAGTTGTGGCGCCCACGAAAAATTGACAATAGTGGACCGTCTCTGTAGATTAAAAATAATTACACAAAGCTACCCTTAAATATCATTTTGTCTTACCATCCATTGATCAAGTCCTAGATACCTTAGCCAAGAAGAAATATTTTTCCTTCCTAAATGGAATTAGTGGCTACAATCAAATAAAAATAACTTTAGAAGATCAGGATAAAACCACTTTCACAAGTCTTTGTGGAATATATGCCTACAATATATTATCCTTTGATTTGTATAATGCACCAACTACATTTCAAAGAGAGGTCTTGGCCATTTTTTTTGCTTTACTACATGAATGTGTTGAATTTTATATGGACGATTTTTCTATATATGGTGATACTTTTGAAGAACCTTTGATTAATCTTGAAAAAATTATAAAAAGATGCATAGAAACTATTATGGCCCTTAGCAATGAGAAATTATTTATGTTATTAACAAAAGGAATTGTTTAGCAACGCCATATATCTGCTACAAGAATGACTGTAGATCCATCCAAAATTGAAGTCATTTTTAGCTTTTTTGGTCCATCCAATCAATGAGAAATATAAGGTTTTTTGCGTTATGCAGGATATTATCATAGATTCATAGAAAAGTTTAGTAAGATAACCTTGTTGAGGTTTAAGTTACTCACCAAGGATATATAATTTTATTGGAATTCCAATTGTAAAACTTCTTTTGAAACGCTTAAAGAAAAACTATCCACAACAACAATATTAAGAGGACTTAACTAGTCTTTACCATTTCACATCTTTATAGATGCATTCGGTACAACAGGAGGGGCATCACTAGGTCAAAAAGAGAATATTAAGACCAATGCCATTTACCTTATCAATAAAAATGTAACCCCTAATGATCTCAATTACATTGTTATTGAAAAACAAATGTTGGCAGTTGTGCATGCAGTGAACAAATTCTAACATTATGTTACTGGTTATGAAGTCATTATCCATACAAACCATTCTTCCATTGAAAATATAATCAATAAACTAATTACTAATGGCATTATTACACGATGGTTATTATTGTCGTAGGAGTTTAACATCACTATCATAAATCGTCCCGGAAGGGAAAACCAAGTGGCATACTTTCTCTCCCACCTTAACAACCTTGGTGAGATTGTTTCAATTTTTTATAATTTTACATATGAATATCTATTTGTTATGTCTATTAAAACATCATGGTTTGTTGATGTGACAAAGTACCTGTCTTTGGGAAAGTTACCACCCCACTTTACCTTGAAAGAGAAAAAGAAATTAATTAAACAAAGTGCTAGATGTAGTTGGGCTAAACGAAATATTTTCTGCACAAGACCTAATTTTGTTATTAGACGATGTGCTAGAGACGATGAAATGTTAAAAATCTTAAAATATTTCCATAATGACCCTTGTGGAGGTCATTTTGCAAATAAAAGGACTACCTAAAAGACACTCAATCAAGGATACTATTTGTTATCCATGTTCAAAAATGCCATACAATGTGTTTGAAGTTGTGATAGTGATCAATTGATGGACTAACCAATAACATTTGATGAAATGCACATGCAGCCACAATTGCATCTAGAACCATTTGAAAAATGGGCTCTATATTTCATTAACCCAATCAACCCCATGTCTAAAGGAAAGAGGTACATTCTAGTTTTTACCAATTATGTTACCAAATGGGTAGAAGCCGGAACATTAGCAAGAGATTCAAAAAAGAAAGTAGTCAACTTTCTCTTTGAGAACATTTTTTCCAGATTCAAAGTCCTTCGAGAAATCGTCACTAACCAAGGAGCACAATTCACTTCTAAATTGGTCCAAGAAATAATGGAAACATACAAGATCAAGCATAGAAAACCCACTCCTTATCACCCACAAGCCAATGGCCAAGTGGAAGCTACTAAAACATCTAGAAACAATCATGACTAGGACAGTCCATTTGCATATAAAGGACTAGATAGATAGACTTCCAAAGGATTTGTGGACATATACAACAACTAGGAAAAGTGTTATTGGTTTTACTCCTTATGAATTGGTATTTGGTAAGAAAATTCTCTTTCTTATTGAATTCCAAATCCAAACCTTCATATTAGCAAAAGAATTAGGGTTAGATTTATCATAAGCTCAAAAGGAAAGAATCATTCAGTTAAATAAGTTAGATGAAATCAGGAAAGAAGTGTTGCATCACAATGTTATAATCCAACAACAAAAATCAAGATGGCATTACAAATTCATTAAAAACAAGGAGTTTAAAGTTGGTGACTGGGTGTTGATCTTTGATCCTAAATTCAAGGACTTCAAGGGAAAATTTACCACTCACTAGCTTGGTCCAAATGAAGTGGAAGAAACATTGAACAATGGATCGATAAAGATAAAGATGATTGACCAGGAATGAGTATTGTTTGTGGTTAATGACCATAGACTAAATCTCTATAACAACCCCCCCAATCATGAATAATTTATTTCTCTAATATTTTAGCAAGGCAAGATGCAAGTTGTGGGTATTGGAAATAATACTCCTACCCCTCCTCCATTCATAAATTTATTTTTCCATATAGAATAAATAATAATAATAATTTTAGTTGTGAAAATCCAAGTTCCTGGAACAACCTGAACTTGAATTTTCATCGGAAAACCAAGCAATTGGCCAATGAAAATTCTAAATAAAATATCTATCGAGTAGATTCACCTTTGTTTCAAAGTTGTGAGTACTCTCTAATGATGATTAGATGATAATTCAAGGGGAGTACTTCAGAAAAGTTTTCAATTATTGTACACAAGTTCAGATATTTATTTTTAGAGGATGTATATAAGTTCAAGAGAATGTTGTAGACAATATTTATATGCATTACTATCTTTGCTTCCAGAGGTAGTAATGTTGTTATAATACTGAGGTACTACCAACATTTTATCCACCTTCTAGACAACCATTCTCATCTTTGAAGAATCTTACAAATGGCTTGTTCAAGATGAACAAATTCTTCCAAATGTGCAAAAAAATACAAGATCAGGATCTACTAAAGACAAATAAATCCACCAACAACAAGTCAGTCCATGTACAATAACAACAATCAAAGAAGAAAATTGAAGAGTACAAGAAACACCATTACATTTTTTCTCTTGGAATTTGTAAATAGTTATGAGTTTGTTCCCTATGCTCAATGATATTACAACTTTTGGATAAATCATAGGTAATATACCTCCAAATCTCAAAGCTCAGAATGAAATACTTTTAGGACAACTTTGGTAAAAGTGATTTAACAATTGAAGGAAGAAAATGCATAGTTGAAAGAAGAAAATATGAAGCTTCATCGAAGAAAGTACTCAAAGCCAAGAATGAAAGCCTTAAGGTAAAATTGATTTAACATAAGCTACATAAAGAACCACATATATCATAGGCATCAAAAGAGGTGAATACAAGTTGCTAAGATTTACTTTTTAATGCTTTTAAATTTTGTTAAAAAAAATCATTTAAAAATATGATGATAAAAATACCTTTTGTGTGCCACTATCCCTATACATTTTGATGGTTAAAACTGTTAGAAACTAGGATAATACTGAGGGGGGCGAATCAGTATTCTAAGAATTTTAGCAATTTATTTCACTTGTAACAATGTTAGGACACCAATACATACTTCAACAATTCATCCACATGAGCATGACTTGAAAAAATATTAGTAACACAAGGAACACACAAATTCTTCAAACTGCTCTTCAATTCCTTCATAAGACAAGCTACAACTTGTTATTACAAATTTCTCTGGCTACAACCAGCAGGAAGATACAACTCCCTGGTTTATCAACGATAATTAAATGGATCTACAACCCCAAATATTTACCAACATCTATTGGAAGGAGCTACAACCCCTGATCTGCAAGTTACAACTTGCTTAACATCAATTATTCATTTTTCATCTATTTTCACACTAGAACCATGAATTCCGCCTCGAAAATAAATTATTTTTCCCTTTAACACACTAACCAAAAGATCTTCACCATTTCTGATTACTAATAAATCCACCATCACACTAGCACCTTGCTTCACTTCAAAGTCTTGCACCAAGTCTTGCAGAAAGTCTTACAGAATTCCTCAATCAATTCTGCTTATAAATAATTTGGCTTGATATTTTTGGCCTCTTTGCTTTTCTTTCATTCTTGCATGAATTTTTATTTCTAGTTTTCTCTTGTTTATTTGAGTTTTCTAAATGTGCTCTCGAATTTTTAAATCTTTGATTTGCAGTTCTAAACTCAATCTGTGAGTTTTTCTGTTAATTTCGGACAATCTAGCACTTATCAGAGTTTAACAGATCTTTTACTATAATTAGTGGGATCTAAATTTGGCTTCACTGCAAATTCTTCCACTTAATTTGTCTATTCCACTAATAATAGCCTTTATCCCTATGTGTTTGCCCCTTGTCTATTATCATCCCATAAGACCTCGTGTTGTGACCTTTGCCTTGGTCTTTAAGAGCTTAACTGCAATCCCTTTGTATTTTAAGCCCCAAGGTATTATTTCATTTATAACTCTTTCGCGCCCTTGGTCTTCTCATTGCACGAGACCAAGTGTTAGTGCTTGGTTCCCAACACCTTTATCCCGATGCAAATAGACTCTGCCCCTTTTATAATCCGTCGGGGTCTTCCTTATGGGATGACATGTCTCAGTAGGGTCTCACTGCAGTAGAGGGATGAGTTGGCTTTGAAAATGGCTACATCATCCTTATGCCCAGTCAGCCTGTCATTTCCTCTGTGCACTACCCAAAACCTTTTGGGGTCCTATCAGCGGGATGGCATCATGCAGATGTATCACATGCCATGTGTCACTTCTGGAGTCATTTGTGTCACCCAGAAATGGCCCACTTGGGTACCTGAAAACCCTGGATATGCATTCCATGTGCCCACCCCTCATTGAGCCACATCATCATCTAGTTGTGCACCTTCGTCATCTTTGCAAGCCAATCAAATGCTGCCATGTTTGTGTTATCAAAGGAGAGAGAAAAGGGTTCATGAAGCCTTATTTTGCGATTGATTTCTTCATTAAATTATTTTAATAAAAACCATCAAGTTCAATCCTATATCATGTTGCCACATTGCTCAACCTTTCTCCACGGTCACAAAACAACTTTTCATTTGTGTGCCCCACCCAAGTTGTTTGTAGTTTTGAGGGGTGGAATGGGCGGCGAGGCGGGGGGGGCAGGAGGGTGTTAGCGCAATCAACCAGAGTCATTGATCTTGTGATCGACGGTTTGTGGAAAAAGATTTGCGCCACCCCCTGCCTGTTAATGGTCGAGCTTGCAATACCTCCAATGGGTCGATAACGAGAGATCCACCGAGTGACATGCCTGAATGCCTTATAGTTAACTTTTCTTGCCTCTGTCGAGATTAAACGTATAGTGGGATATGCCAAGAGCCAATGAAAATTATTTTTGATGATGTTATCAAGCCACCTCCACTTAGTTAATATCATCCTGCTTGATCCTTAGTATGATATTTGAAAACCCATTGGGGTTACTGTATCGAGATGTCGTGTATGGGGGCTCCACCTTGGACCAATGAAAAACCTTTTTGTCATTGTTTTGTCTGTCCATGTACGCTCGACGCTTTGGATAGCGGCTCCACCAATATTTTCGTTGGGTTTGGAAACTCTTTCAAACTAACACACGCCAAGGGTCCTACAACCACTTTTAACTCTACAAATGTGAGTTTTGGGGCTTCACCTTTCACTGGCTATCAGTTGATCCCAAAGGCCATTTCCGAACTTCCACACACCACTAGAAATCTCTTTCAGAGCTCTATATATCTACTTGAGTTCCATCTGCACCTATGATGAGTTGTTACACTAGAAATTATTTTAAAGGCACTGCACTATTCTCCACTAATGTTGATCTTCAGTCTTCTTCTTGTTCCTAATCCTGAACACCTATGTCCTCCTTTGACATCTTTTTCCATCTGTTGCCATCAATGGCAACATATTTCTAACAAAAACCTTAATTTTTCTCAATTTTCAAAAGTCAATAACACATTGCCTTCAAATCTTACTTTCATGCTATAATATCATCTTTCATTTTAACCTTTTCTTTTTCTTATTTTATAAACTCATCCTAGCCTAAATCTCTAACATTTTTAGCCTAGACCTCTAAAAAGTAAACATTCTACATTCTAAGTACCCCTAGTCTACCTTATATACCAGACAAACTTGTAGGAAGGCAAGTTGTCATAGACATGTTGAGTTTGACAACCAACAAGAACTTTCACATTATCCTTTGCTTATTAGGTGATGTAACCATGGAGACGACTACTAGTTGTAGGGAGTCAGTGCCTAGGATATCACTTAGAATTCATGAAAATTTTAAAGATTGGTTGGAGGTAGACTATAATAAGTGAAAAATACTCATGAACATAATGGCCAATTTTGGGGGTTGCAAACCTCAAACTGAATAGGATGGAAAGAAGCAAACTATAAGAAACGTGGTATTAGTAACTTAAGCAAACATAATTTAATTTTTCTACCTTGAGAATGAATAATTGAATGGAACTAGAAAACGCAGAATGTGAATGAATTTCCTGAAAAAGAGAGAGCCCATATTAAGGTGCTCTATTCAACTACAATTACCATCTAAAACAAATAGTCACATAGGCAAATTTTTAATTTTTATTCAAGTAATCTTGTTGCTACAAATATCAATTTTAGTGGAATAAAAATATTTTATGGAACAATAATGCATAAAGAAGAATGAAGTAGACTACAAATTTTCTCAAAACAAGAGTCAAAACTAATTTGCATTAACTTCTCTCTGAAAAATCTCCAAATCTTTGAACCCTTTCTAAGTGATTAGTTTGGACTTTTATTTTCCAAATCAAAAGTTGTCTTTTTAGTTACTAATGTAACTGACAAAAATGTTGAACTGTCAAGACTAGCTATCTTTTAAGAAAATTAAATAAAAAATTAAGTCTTCGAAGTTGTTGTGTCTTGGTTCCACTCGACCCAGATTCCACCAAATGGGTTGCATTAACATTTTATGTTATTAGCGTTATACACTTCTACCACTTTGCTTCATAGAGATAAAGGTAAGCTGCCATTTCTTTATAATCTATATCCAAATTCGTGTATTTCTCGTGATTTGGATTTACCAAAAAAAGGCTTTTAATTGCCACAAAAGATGTAAGTCTCATTGCAAATAATTGAAAATGTTCTGACCCTTCAAAAAAACCTAATAAACCTACAACTTTGTTGTACTTGTTCTTTGTAACTACCAAAGAATTCATATACTACATGTTCATACCAACAAGATGGAAGCCCAGCACTCACCAACTTATCAAACCTGTTATTAAATGTTGAGATGCTCTTCTTAACGTCTTTACACTGAATCTGGCCTTGATTTTTGAGAGAAATTGTCCTTAATATTTTTATTATCTTTGCAATTGTATAGGATCTATCTGCAACTCTAAAGCCCTTAATTCATTCCATGTTCTATCATTCAAATATATAATGATCTGATTTGCCTTTTGGAGTTTTTCACCTAGCTCATTTTTATTTTGTTTTATAGCATGCTCAGTTTTAATAAGTAAGGTTTTTTGTTCTCTAATAATGCTAATGTATCCCCAAATTGTTTTTATTTCTTGTATGATTTCATCCCAAATCAACCATTTGGCCTCCACTAGGGCACCTCCCCTCTCATTTTAGTCTTCAATTTATTTATCTCATCCAGTGTTGACTATCTCTCAGCTGACAATTTGTTTTTTCTTTCTTCCACAACTTTTGATAATTCTTCTTTACAGGTTAATTGCCCCCTTAGTGTTATTTCTTCATTTCGTTGATACTGAATTACTCTCATTGCATCACTTAATGGGCTTAAAAAATATTGATATTTGGAAGAGCTTTACTCAATTGTTCAGAAGGATCTAGAGGAACCTGAATATCTAAAGAAATAGAAGGAGAATCCTGGATAGCATCACTTTTAGCAGCTTCATTTAAATCTTGAATGGCTTTCTGCAACCAAGATATTTCTTGATTCCTTTCAGTGATCACCTTTAACAATTATCCTTTTTCTTTTTCTACTTATACCAATTCAGTTGTTTAGACATGTTTTTTCTATGGCATCTTCAACTACTTCTTCAAAGCCTACATTTTTGTCTCCTTATTTGTATAAGAGTCTTAATAGCATCTCTGACTATAGGATCAACTCCCAATTTTATTATCAATCCCTTGAACTCCTCGATTTGTATTTGCTTAGTTCTGGAGTTGAATTTTTCTTGTTTCAACTGGTCAGTCACCTTTTGGAGTTTTATTTCTGCTTTAGACACAATCAAGGAAAGTTTAGTAATGTCATGATATAGCATCTCACCATATTTTTTGTAACGAATAAAATATACATAAATAATGTTAAATAGTATAAGTAATAATAAGCATAAATAATTATTAGTTAAGTAGTAATTAGGTTGAAGAGGCATGTCTAATTGAGACATGACTCTTCATGAAGAGACACTTGCCTAATATATAAGCAAGCCTCTCGTTCTCATTTGTAATTCATTCTTATTCTTATTCACATATTTAATATATAATATTTGTATCCTCATGGATATCTTGATATTCCAAGTTTTCTGGAATAATTAATTTATAGAAGGAACTTTGTTCGCTTCATTTGGTATCAGAGCAGTTCGGTCCTCTAGGTTGCTTAACTGGTGCACAGAGCTCGTTCTCTGATCCAGGTCCTTGGCTATTGAAATTCGTCAACTATGTTGTCGTACAATTGAAGCATTTTGCTCAGAATTTGGGAGTTTCTCCTTTTCTCTGTTTTTCTAGGCCTTTGGCCATTAAAATTAAAATTAAAATAAAATTCGCTAGTTGACCTTTGGCCATAAAAAAAATTTAACTAAAAAAAATATATAAGTAAAAATAAATAAATCAATCAAATTATAAAAAAAATAAAAATAAAAATAAAAAATCACCTGGTAGAAGCTCATGGTTTTAGAAACAACCCATGGTAATTGCCCATGGTATTTTAAAAGTAAAAGAAAAAAACAAAAGGGATACAAAATCTCATGCCAAGTGATAATTAAAACTTTTTACGTGGAGAAGCCCGTGGTTTTAGAAATAACCCATGGTAATTGCCCATGGTATTTTAAAAGTAAAAGAAAAAACCAAAAGGGATACAAAATCTCTTTACGTGAAAGGTAAGTTTTACTTTTTACTTAAAAAGTTTGGTGAACATCGTGACCTTGTCATATGAAAAGACGTGACCTTTATATTTATTAAGTGTGGTGACATCATAAAAGTTTATATTAAGTGTGACTTTTATATTAAGTGTGGTGACATCATAAAAATTTATAATATTAATTAAAAAAAAATTAATATACAAAGTCCAAATTCAAAAGTCGGGAAGTGCCACATTCAAGTCAAAAGAGGTGAGATATATAGTATATATATTAATTTAATATAAATTTAATATATACTTAAAAGGATTATTAAAAAAAAAGGGAACAAATACTGATCGAGTGAATATGACAACTCAAGAAGACAATTCAGTTAAATAAACGACACACTTAGATGTTGCAGTTCAGCCAATGAACATCCCCAGTGAATGTTTCATAACCAACTCAACGACATCTTCGCTAGAAGAAAATCTAAAAATTGGCACATGCCCAATAAAGGAAATTAAAGTTCCTTATCGGCATCCAAATCATGAGAATGGACAACTCAACCAAGCTACTTACTGGAACCATTCAGACCAGAAAAAACAAACTGATATTCCATATAATAGTGATGTACCCTCAATCCAGTCTTATGCTAATAAGTCGTTACACAATTCCAGTGATCAAAATACTATACAGAAGATTAATCTCGGATGGTGTGATCCCTTCTCAGTGCGACAATTTTGTTTGTCACTAAGAAGATCATATCAACTTGTATTGACGAGGATGACTATTCCGAGCGAGAAAGACGTTCGAAACCGAAAAAGAGATCAAGACTTTTTTCATCGACAAGCTTTGAGGACAAAGCTCTTTGAGGACAAAGCTCTTTGAGGAAGGAGGCAATGTAACGAATAAAATATATATAAATATTGTTAAATAATATAAATGATAATAAGCATAAATAATTATTAGTTAAGTAGTAATTAGGTTGAAGAGGCATGTCTAATTGAGACATGACTCTTCATGAAGAGACACTTTCCTGATATATAAGCAAGCCTCTCGTTCTCATTTGTAATTCATTCTTATCCTTATTCACATATTTAATATATAATATTTGTATCCTCATGGATATCTTGATATTCCAAGTTTTTTGGAGTGATTAATTTATGTAAGCCAATTATATCATAAAGAGGAGTATCCTTCACATTAATTGAGAGATCTACTACTTTGAACTCAAGACCAGTTTGTATGCATTGAGGAGTAGGGTGAACAAGAGATAGCTTCAATTGGTTCCTCTCCACATCCATTGTTGGAAGTAATCTCGTTCGATATTCCCAGATTGACTGTGACTCGATTTGAGTCCTCAAACTTTCCTTTTCCTTTTTGCTTCTTTCCCATCTCTGTTGATATTTTTGCTGCATAGACTCCATACCACTAGGGGAAATTTCTATTGTTCTTTCTACCACTTCACCTGATGATGATGTAGGCCAATCTAGGTTCGATAATTCCATCTGAAAGGAAGGTTCCTTAGATGGTGGTGCTTTTAATTGGATATCTTGAATTTCAATTTCCTCCTCTTCAATGCAGGATTTCTTTCCTTTAGGTAGCTCAACCATTTCAACTTCAAATCACTCTGATATGTCCCTTTTAAAACTCTTTTCTTTAAGCATGTGAGTCTCTATAGTAATATTATACTGGTCCTCTGTCATCTTTGTAGCTTGTTCTTGGAATATTTTTTCATCAATCCACAAATCTTTATTTGCTAGCTTGTCAAGATCTGATTGTCTACCATGTTCATATGGCAATGAACCACTTTTAACTCTCTTGTTTGAAATGATATGATATGGATCACAGTGCCAAATTTTTCATTTAGAGAAATTCATGTTTTCCAACATATCCTATACCACTTCCAAAGCCTCTTTGGTATTGACAATAAAAGGTCCTGCTGTTTTCTTGAGCTTAAAAGAGAGTTCTTGATGCCTGCATAAGTAACAACTTCTTGTGGAATTGTGGCTCTAGAAGGTAGCAAAAGCCTTAGCAAATTTTCTTTATCAGTCTGTGGTAAGGATTTGTAGGCTTGTAACAGAGTTTCATCAGTGAAAATCTCAAGATTGATAGTAATTGGAAATCGAATTGCATTTCGAATCAATTATGGGGTAATATAGATAACAATATGACCTTCTTTTGTGACGACAAAGCATTTGGAGGGAATATAAGTGAAATCACACCACCTAATGAATTTTGGGAAACCATAGGTCTGGGGCACAATAGCATAGCGTAACACAGGTTGAACTATGGGAAATGGGTCATTGGATTGGTTAGCACATTGTATGACTTATTCCTGATAGACAAAAATCGAAATGGGAATGTGTATCATAAATTTTAGCTTCTCTGTCTAGCAAAGGCATATTATCATAGTTCTGAATATTCTTGGGCAGGTATTCTTTAATATTATCCATTTTCAAAAGGCTGTGAAATATCTGACGAAAAAGAGAGTAACATGGTTACCCAACAATAATGACGAAAAAGAGAGTAACATGGTTACCCAACAATAATGGCGAGACTGGAGCTAACGTGGAACTATGAGAATCTATTATGCAAGGGTTCAGTAATCCGAGCTAGTGGTGGGGCATTATTTTAGGCTTCAATGAGAATGACATGTTCCCATTTTTGGTGTAAAATTATCATATTCTTGCGTCGTAGTCTAACTAGCCAGAGGAATTGCCCGGAAAGTTATGGAAATTCTAGTCATATTTAGAGAAAATCTGGTAAGGATTTTTGTAAATCCAAGTTATAGTCGTTAAACTTCAAAATTGTAGGTGTCCTAGACGTTTTTGATGGTGCTGAATCCATTTCCACCATCAAAATCACGATTCAAACACTACCTCTACAAGATCTTTTTTTTTTTTTTTTTGCCCAGATTCTAGTCACTTTTGGCCGTCCAAGCAATTCCTCCACCTCAATAGACGACTCCTATTCTTTCAATTTGACGCGTTCTTGTTAAACGTATTTTGGTAGATAACGTCATACCCACACAGTGTTGATGTGGATGGCCACATCAACATCCATTTGTGTGACGTGGTGTTTGGATGTAGTGTTGGTAGATGGTTGTATCACACTCACCTATATCACAATTTCCTATATCACGCTCATATGTATCTAGTCCCACCTTCCATCACGTTTTCATCCAAGAAAACCACCAATGGTTTTGAGGACCTCCCCCCACCTCTAGTTTTGAAAATGGGGGGGAGCAAGGGTCCCGCAGATCTTCTGCAGGAAATTTTGGTATACATCCAAATAAGGGACCCCCATTAAACTTTGATGAGGCTAGGGGCCCCTCATGTCATCAGATGGAAACTAGGTGACACTTGTTGCTACATCCGTTGTCCAACATGTGCTCCACTTAAGTTCAAATATTTCAGCGTTTAAATCCCACTTTGTTATGGTTCTTGGAAGTGCAAAACTTCATATAACCTGCGACATGATTAGACCAAGAACATACAAGACTTCTTTCACAATTTTTGTTTCCTTTTTTTCTTCTTCTTCATTTTCTATTTTTATAATTTTCTTTTTTGAAAAAACTATATATATATATATATATATTACAAAACTTCCTTTTTTTCATTTTTTTGATATGGATAATATTTATATAGAAGGAAATGAAAACATATTGGTGCTACAACATAAGAAAACAAGCTTCAAGAGAATACTACAAAACTATTTCATGGAAGTACAACTTCTGTGGTATGAGAAGTTTTATTTACAAAGTTAAACCTTAATGAGGTATCATTAAAAGAATGTTTTATTTTTGAAACATTATGTTTACAAGAATGTATTTTAGCATCATAACCTACGGGAATGATTACTACAGGAATGATGAAAAATGCAAGTGTAGATTTGCAACCTACAAAAAAGATAAGGTCATTGGTAAAAGTGTTGAGAGATATTATAGAAATGATATGATGTTTGAAAAGTTTCAATTCTAAAGTTGCTTTCATACAATACATTTTCGCCTTGCCCTAAGTATCATTTCAAAACCAAATGTTAGTTTTTATGAAAAATGTTTTTTGGAATGAGGGAAAAAACTTTTGTATTTTTCTTATTAGTGACATAGAGGTAGATAATACCAAAAGCAAGTGTTGAAGTTGGGTCAAAGCTACAAGTAAGCCTTTCAAATTCTACAACCAGTCATTTAACACTCTATGTCGTCTATGTTTTATAAAAAGTTCCATTATGTTAATTGTCATTGAATACAAGAAGTTAAATATTTGTTTAAATTTGTTTTATCTTCATTATAGTTGAACCGAATTCTACTCCTTATATCTGGGTTGAATTGGTCAACCAAAATCCAAGGGATTGTGTGACCATATGCAACAAGATTTACCAAAATTTTAGTAACATTTGACAAGATTGAATCGAGACTTTGTGAGAGTGAATTCAGAGACACTAGAAAGGACATAAATTCAACAAAGAGTGACATTGCATTCAGAGTCATGTATTATTAACACTAGTGGAAAGGTATGAGAAAAATTGATTCTCATAGTACAATTTTAAGAAAATTTGATAAAGAAGCTTCATTAAATAGGGTAAACTAGTTTCTCAATTTCTTCAAATAAATACAGAATGACAAGGTATAAAGCAAAGTTTCAAAGCAAGTTTCCAACTATTAAGGTTCCATAGTTGAATCAGGTACGATTTAGATTGTATTTCTCATGCCATAATTGTCTCAAAACCCAAAAAATTTTGTATGAACAAAGACATACTTCAAGAACAATTTTTGTTTCGTTCCCTGATATTTCTAAAGTTATTTTGGATAATTATAAAAGAACCATAAAAAATAAAACTCTACTTTTTTGGTTCTATTTCTGAGACACCACAATGGATAATACAACTAAATTTTTACCCTTCTCAAGAGTTACAAAATCGTAGAAACTACAGTGCAGAGATTCCAGGATCAAAATTTTAAAACTAGGGTTTCATATTAAACTCGGAATGCTTTGAATTTTGTCTCTAGCGATGGTAATTGATGAAACAATTAAATAGAGCAAGTATTATGAGCATATCACACCATTTTTAAAGCATAGATTGAACCTTGTTTAGCTTAGACTCCATTTTGAAAATTTATTTCTAGTTGCATTTCATAAAAAAAAATACAGTGACATCAAATTGAAGGAAATCCTAGTAGTTGTAAGATAAAATCCAGAGACATTTCAAGCTCACAAGTTTAGTGAGAAAATCTCACTTTGCTCCAATAGGCAAGATGGACACAACTTTTCAATCAATTTGAAGGATACAATATTACAATAAGCAGAGAATTTGCATATAGTTTTCATGGTTTCATAGCTAAGATTGGGAATATGGAATTACATCTCTTAGAGCATACCATTGCTCAAGCTACATGATTGTTACAAGAAGGAGAGATATGGTTCAAAAAAACATATTCCAAGGAAAATATATGGATTCATTTCCTTAAGAAGTCTGTAAAATCAGTGAAATGGGCTTTTGGAGTTCCAAGAACATGGTTGCAACACCCTTGGGATGAAGTGGTTTATCCAATTATTAAATATATAGCATGTGAAGTGAGGTATAACAATATTTTCCTATATCATATTAGATCACTGCAACATCTTAGCAAGGTTAAGCTCATCAATTTGTATTTTCACCTCCTTCAAAATCTCGCCGGAAAATAATAATAATAATAATAATAAAACAAACAAACAAACAACAACAACAAATGTAGAAAGGAGCTTGTACCACTATGGCTTGATTAAAATACTAATCTAAAGTGAAGTTTTAAAAGTCAATAAGAGTCAGGAGGAGTTTCTTATTGAAAATAAAGTTTTTGAACTAGGGATTTGTAAGGAAGAATTAGAGATGAAAGAAGAAGAAGTGGAGGAAATCCCTCCACGAAAATCTATTACAAAAAAAACAAAAAACAAAAAGAGCTACAACAGAAGACAAGGAAATCCATTATTAGTAGAAGAGTAACAAGAGCCATTACCAAGAATAAATAAAAGAAAATCGAGGAAAACTTATAGCATGAAGAAAATCATTCCTAAGCGACCAAGAACCAAATATTCTTCAACTAGTACCTCTAGTCAACAAGTGGACCAAAGCCAATAAAATCTTGCAGATAAGATACAAAATATGGAAGCTAAGGAGGGTCATTATAATGCAATTTATAAAAATCTCTATGAAACCATTTGTAAAGAGCATGATACTATCTATGAGGAGCATGACATAACATATGAACAATATGATGAGCAACCACCCTCTTCACATGAAAAACAGATATAATTTGAAGAAAAGGAAATATTTGAAGAAGAGAATAATTTTGAAGAAGAGGAAAATCTTGAGGAAATGGTAAGAAGAATTTCATAAGAAACCAAAGGTAAAGCTCCTACAAATTCAAAGAAAAAGAAAAATAGGAAAAATATAAAAAGTTGAAAAAGCAAGTGGAGGAAATGGAAGTTTTAGAAAGATACACGAAAGCTCAAAATGAACTCCTTAGAAATCAAAGTAGAATTATCATGGAAGAAAATGACAGGTTGAAATAGGAAAATAAAAATCTTAAGAAGGACAATGTGGTTCCAACAAAAGAAAGCATTGATATCTAAGAATCAAAGTTTAAAGGTAAGATTGTTTATGCAACAAGGACAGGTTTAGGAAGAGGTTCACAACCCAACACGGTCAAATGTGGGGGTATATGAAAATCCTTGGTTGCATGAGGAAATGAAACATTTCTACTTTGGGGGAGATGTTGTGTACAATTTTGATGACCATATTACCTTAGCTTAAACCCAAATTCTAGCATAATAAACCTAATTTACACCTCATTTTGTTTACATTATCCTTATTTTGGCCCAAAAATACATCAAAAGGGTATTCAAGTCATTCTTTCTTAAATTATGAATTTTTGACCAAATTTGTGCATTAGGAAAATAAATATAACTAGAAAATTACCAAAAAATCAAACGTTTGGTAAATGCTTATTCATTGGAATATGTGCAGGACAACTAGGAATAATCTAAAACATGGGTTTTGTTCCTTGGGAACCACAAATGGATAAATTTTGATATTATTTCCAATAATTAGCTCACATGTGCCTCGTTAATGATTGGTCAACTCAACCAGTTTCCAGGAAAATGCCATGCTTTAGCCTTAAAATCCTACATGTTTTTGTTTTTAAGGGATTTGATCAAATTTTGAGGGCTTCCAAGGGTGGATCTCAACCCAAATAGCTCTCTAAATTAGTATTTTGATTTAAGGCTTGAAATTTCTTATCATTTTCAATTTCAAAACTTTGTATATAAACACCCAATGTGTAGAGACTTAAATAAGTTTGTGATGTCTATATTTCAATCTTGAGAATTTGGGTTTTAGTATTAGAATTTTAGAGTTATGATGTATCCATGGACATGGTTATTTCATCAATATATGAAGCTTATCGAATTTTCTTGATTGGTAGCCTTAAAGGTGTGCATGTTAAGGCATGGAGGGCCCCCACAACCTCAAGTTGTACACTTCCTTTTTCTTGTAGTTCATCATCTGTACTTCTTGATGATATATTTTTCATGTTATTTTGATGCTAGCATATTTTTCGTTTTATGTACTTTCTTAGTTACCTTATATATACTTACAATTCTATAATTGGTACGCTCATAATTGCTCATAACTATTTTATAAATCTTATTGTCCATATTTCAGTGTTTAAATTTATGTTCATACAACAAAATATCATAGCATAATTGTTTCTTATGAAGATAAGCTAATTGAGAAGTTAAGCATAGGACCAAGAGTGTCCTTACATTACCTTTCTTGGTAGGAAAAGGCCCTAGTGCATTCTTGGCTTTTGAAGCAGTGATAGTTTGAATTTAATGGATTGAATAAAATACCACCAAAGTATCCATTTTCTCTCACTAGTATAAAATGCCTTAGTGCATTGGAAATCCACCAAATCAAACCTCTTAAAGCATTGTTTCCAATTTTTGTCATTACAAGCATTTGATTTCAGTGTGAAAACTTGCAAATATACTAAGCATGATCGTATAGTAGACTATAAGTTAACCTATGTTTTGGGACCTTGGTACAGGCCCAATCATCCAGTGGATTTAAAGTATGTGTGCTTTACTTTCCAATAAGTGTGATTAGGTTAGGTTTATTTTTGAAAGTTTTGTTTCATGTTTCTTTAACTTGCTATTTTATAATTTTAGACCTTAGATTTTGCTAGTTGACTTGAGCACTTATTCTTAGTTTAATGTGACAACCAACCTAGTCTAACTGCCTGCATATTGTAATGTGTTTATAAGTTTACACACACCAATATTGGTTGAAATATTATGTCTTGATCTATTCCCATATATTAACCTGACAACACCTATATAGGCCACTATTGTACTTCAAAATCAAGTGTCACTTTGAGTCTCTAATACCCAACTTTGAATGCAAGGTATGGAAATTATTTTTGTACTCCGACGTTGTTTGGTTTCTCTCCTATTGTAGATTTGTCCATCTCATGCAATGGTCATCACAGTTCCGACAGGAAGAATTATTCCTTGAGGGCATTAAAAAATGTGGCACAAGTGGGTCTTGCATTAAATATTGCAGACTCATCTTCATTGTATCTCTTCTAGTAACCTTCCCACCAATATTTGACATGGGGAAGGGATTTCAAGAGCACAAAGGTAATCTTCTCATTGTCAGAAAATTTTTGGACAAAGTAATAACCCTCTAAAAAATCTATTCATTTCTCCAAAGCATCTATATCTATTTGGCCTTCAAATGAGGGAATAATAAAGTTAACTTGTACCTTTAAGGGTGTCGCACCTCCAAATTTGTCAACTATTGAAGGTGTCTCAATTGTTCTTGGTATTCATTGAAGGATTCAGGCCAAATTATCCATCATCTTTGATTCCTTTTCACACAAGTGCTTCCTCTTGTGATAAATTGATAATATCTCTTGCTTCATCATCTCTCTATTCTTCTGCCATGGGAGATTGCTTGGATTTGCAAGAGAAATCATCCCCAAGTGAAACTAGCTTGAGACCCAACACTTTGTACCCTAACCTTATCAGGGACATGCATGAAAGAACAACATGGAGCAAATTACTTTGATACCACTGATCTAGGTTGTACAAGGAATGAAATGATAAGAAGGAAAGGGAATGGAACACATATAGAGAAATGTAGCAGAGAGCACATTAATATAGTGAAAACCCAACTTATATTAATAAATAAAATAACAAAATATTGTAGAACACAAATTGGCTATAATGGTGGTAGCTATCTTTGAAGGGAGAGAGATGGCAGCGACAAGCACTCACAAAAGCTATTACAAGAGACCAAAAGAATGACCTTTTAACATAAAGGAAGAACCCTATAGGTCAAAAACCCTAACCTTAGAAGATGAAGCATGAAATGGTTTGTAAGCTCTAAGGTGGTTAGTTGTTATATCAACTTTCTAGGGGCACAAGTTTTTCATACAATGGTTGTATGGAGTACACAGTAGCCTGTTGCAAAGAACTATCCAAGGATCACAAAATTTGGATTTGACCAAGACATGCCATCTTAATTTGTGGCCCCCTAAATTGCCAAAAAACATCATTTTAGACCTCAAAATGACCCTATAGGTTTAAGACCTGAAAAACCATAGAAAAAATGCCAAGAGGATAGAGAATCATTGAGTCAGTGGAAGAGGTGGGTGGACATCGATATCCACCAAAATCAAAGAGCTATTAGATAAGTCTACATCCTTATACTCTAAAATTCATAGTGTTAAACAATGGAGGTCTGTTTCTGGAGAAACATTCTTGACTGACTATGTGTGCTTCTTAGATATACCTCTAGCAGCTCGATTATTTCAGAAGGAACCTTATTTGATACCAATTGATAAACAAACACTTATACTGGTGGAAGTGGTGAATGAGTATAAGAGAATATTTTATCTATTTAAATTCAATCACCATAATAAAATAGACGCACATAAAATCTATCAATCACAGAACATGAAACATAAGAGTTAAATGGAAACCTTTTTGAAAGAAGACCTCAAATATTAAAATTCTCTTTATAACTCTTTGTAGGCACAAACCTACTGGAGACACAATCCCCACCAATACAAATCCTTGTAGGATATTAAGGATGTTCATTAGCATCAACCTGCTAGAAACCCTAATCCCCACCACTAAACACTAACTTATCAAGAAACACCAATCTCTTCGTTTCAATGACACCAACTTTCAATTATAGTTATTGCTTTAATGAATATGATTTCTTCAAATAATGATTTGTATTTCCTTCATAATTTTGTTGCACCTTCTTCATATTATTATTTCTTCTTGAGATGCTCCTCTTTATATAGGATGATATTACTTTTCAGATTGCACAGTTTTACTTTAAATTCTCTCATTTTGTACATCATTGTGACTCTTCATGAGCAGATATGTTGATTTGAAAAGACATGTCAACCATTATATATATATATATATATATATATATATATATATATATATATATATATATAGAGAGAGAGAGAGAGAGAGAGAGAGAGAGATATAGATATGAGGAATATACATATTCTATCCATTACATCAAAGCCCATCATGTCACTCTCAAGAAATGAACTTGGGTGGGGAGGATCCCAATCATTCCTCCCAACAACTAGAGATAAACCCAACTGACACATGTTGATTTGGGGTAGCATCGGATGTGCTCTAGCCACGAAATTTGGTGGAGAGGTTGGGGCACATGAGATCTCCAATACCCAGAAAGGGCTTGGGCAGATTCTAAACAGATCAGGATATATTAAAATAATTAATATTTTTAATGGAGTCCCTAAGTCTAAACTTACGGAAAATAAAATATTAATGTGTATTAATATGAATCTGTGTTAGAATGGTCCAAAAGACATGGATCAAGCCAAATCTAATCTTAGCCATTGATTAGGTACTTAATCTTAGGCGTTGAGATGTCAACAGGAAAAGTATAAGAGGAGGCTTGAGGGTCACTTGGAGAATACACCAGAGTGATGAGTCATTCTATTCTTTAGAGCGGGGTTTGCTAAGAGAGATAGAATCAGTGATCAAGAGAGTAGATAAGGGGCATTGCGTACAGAGAGATAAAATGGCAGAGATAGTGCCGGGATAACAGCAGAGCAGCCAGAGAGAGAGACGCAGGAGCAGCCAGTGCTCACACAGGTCCACGCAGAGGCAGCTAAGTGCTGCGCAAAGCACCAAAGGGGCCAACGTAGTTGACGCAGAGGCTCAGAGAGTTGACGCAGGGCCTCCTGGGGTTGACGCAGGCCAAGATAGTCTGACGCAATGCCAGAACTGGGCTAGGACAGGCTGACGCAGTCCATATTGGGCAAATGTTGGGGTTTATGGGGCAAATTTGTGCTGAGTAGCTGCCAGAAGCATTATCCGGGGTTTCAACCAGAAGATTTGTTAGAAACTGAGAGGTATTACTACCAAGGAAATTCTCTATTGGGTAGGCTAGTTTCGGCACCCAGATTGTACTATGATATTTCTTAATAAGAAAACCCTTATATAGCTGCACTGATTTTCCCACATTGGGTTTTTCCAGGGACATTAATCCAAAAATAATGGTGTCATGTGGTGTGTTTATTTCTGTTTCTTTTGGTTTTTGATCTGTAATATGTTGAGCATGCACTAGTGTTTATGTTCAGTAGTTACATTGTAAATAACTTGTTAAGGAAAATAACAAGTAGGTAGGAATAAATCAGATGAAGTGAATGGAGGGTTTCTAACTAAGTAAAATTAGAAATTTCAACATGGTATCAGAGCGTGATTGCAGATCACAAGAGGACTAAAAGATATCAGCCAAGCAAAGCAATAGCAACAGAAAATAGTTGTCTCGAGGTGACAGAAGTTGTTTCTAGCAATGCAGAAGCCAAGGAGTGTGACACAGAGCCAACCAGGGCCACGCAGAGGAATACGGGAGTTGCGCAGAGCCTCAGAGAGGCCAGCGTTACTGACACAAAGGGCCAGATGGCTGACACAGGGCATCCCAGGGCTGACGCAGACCCATCTGGGGTGATGTAGGGCCAGTGTGAAGCAAAGAGGGGCTAATGCAATCCACAGATAGGCAGTTGTTGGGGTCTAGAAGGCTGCATGAATATTGCAAAGTGGATTTGGTGAAGTACTGTAGTCAGAACAGTGCCTGACATAGAAGGGACAGAGGAGTTTTTACCAAGGTTTTCTAGCTGAGGAACCCAGATCAGCAGTGCAGTTGAACAAGACGATCAAAGTAAGGGACATCTCGAAAAGCAGTAGAAGGATTTCCAGGAGTGAAATCAGGACTCAGAGGGAGTCCAAAAGAGAACTTCCAAATAGGAAGTAGAGACTCAGAGGAGTCGAACAGAGAACTTCCAGGAGGGAAGTAGAGGAACATCATGGCACTACACAGGGTAAGAGACCAAGATAGACTGGACGAAGCATCGAACTTCGCTGTCTGGAAGGCCAGAATCTTATCTGTGCTTGACAGGAATTGTGTCAAGAACTTCGCCTTGAAGGTAATAGTTGTCCCAGTTGACCCCAGTGATAATGATAGGTACGAGGAGGTGATGGTGAGGGCCAAGAGAATTATCCTTGACGGGCTGAAGGATCATGTAGTACCACATATAGCTGAGAAGGAAACGACATTTGAGATGTGGGAGGCTCTCAAGAAGTTGTACCAGCATACTTCTATGCAGAGAAGAATGCTGCTTGAGAATCAGATGAGTTCGTATAATATGAAGAAGGGACAATCGATTGACACCTTCTTGGGAGGACTAAATGAGATCCGAGACCAGTTGACTTCTATAGGGGCAACACTGGATCAGGAGCTAATGGTGAGGACAGCCCTGAATGTTATCTCAGAAGACTGGGAAGTATTTGTCCATAGTATACTAGGCAGAGGGACACTTCCACCTTAGGACGAGATGTGGGCAGCTCTTCGCCAGGAAGAGAGTAGATGACAATCAAAGACGGGTAGCAGCAGCAAGGAGATCAAAGTCAAGCAGGAGGAGGAAGATGTGGCCTTAGCATCTGAGGGAAAGCAGGAGAACAAAATAAGAAAGATCTCTCCAAGATCAAGTGCTTCCACTGTGGGGAGCTGGGTCATTATGTGACCCAGTGTCTAAGGAATAAAAGTAAGAGAGAGTCTTTCGAGACTAAGGCAGCTCCAGCGTGGGTAGAGAAGGAAGTGGAGACAGACGATGACTATAACATGAGTGCACATACTCCACTTGAGCGAAAGTGCGGAGACATCAAGCTGTAGTCAAATGGAGTACAGGTGATGAGGGGCAGGATCCTTGAGGTACCAAGCCTCTTGGATTAGACCTTGCTACAGGAGCCCCAATTAGGAGTAGCAGGACTACCTGAGTGGGTAGAGACAAATCTGGATGAAGCGGCAGAGAGAGCTACAATGTAGGAGTCCCGAGACAACACAAGGCTAGTAGGATATAGCAGTGCGAGAGACATAGGAGTGTTGCACCAGTGCAGGATGGCACAGAGAGGTGTGCAATGGTGCGAGATGCAAGGAATTGTTGCAGCAGCGCAGAGGTCAGAGAGGGAGCACTTGTCAGCGGCAGAGGGAGCTTCAGCATCAGTGAGTGTCTCTATCCCAACAGAGAGGTTAGATTGGTAGATCATTTACTTACTTCTCAATAACTGAGTTGCAGTGCAGCAGTGTGGAGCACAATGCAACATGATGAGAGGAGGTGCAGTGCGGATGCATTGTTGGGAGAAAGGACCAACAACAACATGGATGTAGAGGGAGCTTTCGTACAGATGCAACAATGGTAGTGGCAGAACCATGGGAAGTAGTACAGGATGCAGCAGTGCAAAGGATGTTGGGCAGGAAGGCCTAGCATCAACACAAGTACCGATGCTGGATGATCAGAGTAATACTCAGTGAGGAGTATTGTTAGAGCACAGTCCTCGCTAAGAGGGAGTGTTGATTTGGGGTAGCATCAGATGTGCTCTAGCCATGAAATTTGGTGGTAAGGTTGGGGAACATGAGATCTCCAATACCCAGAAAGGGTTTGGGAAGATTCCAAACAGATCAGGATATATTAAAATAATTAATATTTTTAATGGAGTCCCTAACTCTAAACTTAGGGAAAATAAAATATTAATATGAATCTGTGTTAGAATGGTCCAAAAGACATGGATCAAACCAGATCTAATCTTAGTCATTGATTAGGGACTTAATATCGGCCGTTGAGATGTCAACATGAAAAGTATAAGAGGAGGCTTGAGGGTCACTTGGAGAATACACTAGAGTGATCAGTCATTCTATTCTTTAGAGCACAGTTTGCTAAGAGAGATAGAATCAGTGATCGGGAGAGCAGCTAAGGGGCATTGTGTACAGAGAGATAGAGAGGTAGAGATAGTGTCAGGATAGCAGCAAAGCATCAAGAGAGAGACGCAAGAGCAACGAGTGCTCACGTAGGGCCATGCAAAGGCAGTTAAGTGTTGCGCAGAGCACTAGAGGGGCTAGCGTAGCTGACGCATGCCAAGATAGGCTAACGCAGTGCAAACGTTGGGCTAAGAGAGGCTGAAACAGTCCAAATTTGGCAGACGCTGGGGTTTCTGGAGTAGATTTGTGCTGAGTAGCTGCCGGAAGGATTAACTGGGGTTTCAGCCAGGATATTTGTCAGAAACTAAGAGGTATTATTTCCAAGGAAATTATCTATTGGGTAGGCCATTTTCGGCACCCAGATTGTACTCTGATATTACTTAACAAGAAAATCCTCAGATAGCTACACTGGTTTTCCCAAATTGGGTTTTTCCGGGGACATTAGTCCAAAAATAATGGTGTCATGTGGTGTGTTTGTTTCTGTTTCTTTTGGTTGCTAATCTATAATATGTTGAGCATGCACTAGTGTTTATTTTCAGTAGTTACATTGTAAATAACTTGTTAAGGAAAATAACAAGTAGGTAGGAATAAATCAAATAAAGTGCATGGAGGGTTTCTAACTAAGTAAACTTAGAAACTTCAACACACACATACACAGTCTCAGACCACCCAAAAAAAATCCTCGAGAAACTGAGCTTCATCAATAATTTACCTGAAGTTGGTAACCCTAACTTCTTGGCAACACTCTGAGGAGTAATCTACATTATGGTTTTATAACCATCATAGGACATTAAGTATCTTGACTCCACATAATATAGTTTTACTAAAAAACTATTATAATAGGTTCATAGTAAACCCTTGGTAAAACAACTTGAGCTAAACCAAAGGTCCAAAATAAGGATTCCTTAGCACTATAATGGAGAGTGAGAATGGCAATGTCTTTAAGTTGTTTTGTATTTATATTTGTGACATGTGTATCACATACCCCTACCAAACCCCATCTACTGCAATGTCTTCCTCTCTAAAAGAGTTTGTTTTTCCTATTGCAGATGATATTTTCCTTTTCAACATTATATCATATCAAGAAATTAAATAATTGGATGCATTCTAAACTCATATTTCAAAATTACCTCCTAAGCTTGTTCAATTAAAGTATTGAGTTCTTTACTAACATGTGAACTAGCTCTCATATAATGTGTTGTGGTAAAATGGGTTATTTACTTCTAAGTTTCAAATTTAACCAATTTATGACCACGAGAAGTTGGCTAACCAACTAACCCCAACGAGACCCACAAACCCTTGGCATTCCATCTCCTAGGGTTAGGGTTTTGGTTGTTTATGGTTTCCCTTTGTTGTTCAGTAATAAAAAGGCCCTTGAACCTCATTGTAACATAGTTCAGAGGCATGTAACCACCAATATCTTCTCAGAGATAAGCTAACAACATCTAAGCTAGTTTATTTCCATTATGTATGTAATCATCTTTTAGTTCTTTGATATTAATGAAATGAAGATTTCTTTATGTTTCATCTCTATGTTTATGTTTATATATGCATTTTGTTTCGTTCCCGCATGAGTTTGTATCAGTGGTATTAGAGTGGTCTGCTCTTTCTCTGCTTTTTTGTGCATGTCCCCAACGAGGTTGGGGTATAAGGAGTCGTTACTTGAACTAGTTGATCCCTTGCAAGACCAACCCCACCGACACCGACGACCTCCCATGGCGAAATAAAAGAATGACGAGGGATAAGTAGATCATATCAAACTGTTTCTTGAAGAATCCCTCAAGCGATAGAGGAATGAAATGATGGACAACTATGCCAAAATCCTTCGGCGGATGACAACTGGTGATGCATCTTCATCCATCAAGAACTTCGAAGGAACTGCCCCCTTCAAGGTACAAGTTAACTTCGATATCCCTATATTTGAAGGTCAAATAGATGCAAATGTTGTAGATAAATGGCAAAATCCGTTGGAAGGTTATTTTTCGGTCCATAATTTATCCGACAGGGAGAATATTACTTTTGAACTTTTTAAATTTTCCCCCCATGTCAAGTACTGGTGGGAAACTTGTTGTGAGAGATAGGTCGATGAAGCATCTCTATTTTCAGTCATACCCTCTTTGAACTCTTACCGAGATGTTGTCAAGGAACAATATTATCTTGTTTGGAGATATGACGATAAGTACATACAATGGACTATGTTGCAGCAGAAAAGGGATCAAGATGTGCATGAGCTAACGAAACTTTTCCATACCTTGTGCACAAATTTGGGTATCAAAGATTCTGAGAAACATTTGGTGCTCAAGTACCGCAGTTGTTTGCACAAATACATTCAGGAGGAAATGGATTTCCTGGACATCTCCTTGCTTTGTGCATCATACTGATATGTTTCCAAGATTGACCAAAAATTCAAGCAAAATAAGATATACTTTGGATCAGTGAACCCAAAGTAGAGCAAAGGCACCCCCAAGCCATAGATCAAAGGGCAAAGCTAGGACACGACCCCCCAAGACAAATCCTCGAAGTCATAAGCCAAGAATAATGGGAAGGCAAAGAAGGACACTAGCAAGTGGTGTGAGTTCCATAAAACTCCCACTCACAACACGAATGAATGTTGTGCAAAGCAAGTGCTGGTGGTTGAGCTAAAAGACTCAGAGACTGATGCATGCTCTAATTCTTATTCGGAACCCAACAAGGGAGAGAAAATCATTAATGCAGAACCCACTGTAATAGTAGCCACCACCAAGCTCCAAAAGGCGGAACCTAAGGATCTAAAGGAGGGGAGAACCTCCTCCACTCACAGATGTGGGTAAATGGTTTATCGGTGCAGTTCATCATTGACAGTGGAAGCCAAAAGAGCCTCATCTTAGTTGAGATCATTAATAGAGTGAAGCCATCAACAACGTCGCGCTCGCAGATGTACACCATCGGGTGGCTCCACCAAGGTTGAGATCTCTGTGTCATCCAATAGTGTTGCTTTCCTTCTAGCATCAAGCCATTTGCAGATGAGGTATTGTGCAATGTTTCCCTTATGGAAGTCTGTGATGTTTTATTAGGTCATCCATACCTATGGAAGCGTGATGTTATATATGAATCCATACCTCATTCTGTTATTATTACCTTGGGTCATAAATTGTACAGGATACCAAAGGTAGTGTTGCCTACCACCTTTTCTTTGATCTCTTCTAAAAAATGCAGTAAGATCATTTCCCGGACCGAGAAATTTGACTTCCTTATGAATCACCCTTAGAAAAAGAGGAATATTGTGGCCACATCCATAGCCTCTAGACAGGGTTCCTTTTCACAGAAGCAACAGATAGACAAGGTCGTGGAGGAGTACAGGGACATATTCACCTCACCCACAGGGGTACCCCTACACTATTAGGTCAAGCATTCCATTGAACTGACCCTGGGTGTACTACTACCCAATGGACCGATGTACCGATGCTCTATTCTGGAGAACAATGAAATCAAGAGGTAGAGTTGGGAATTGCTGGAGAAAGGGAACATCAATCCAAGTTCATCACATTATGGGATCCCAGTTCGTGTTGGTAAAGAAGAAGGACGAAACCTGGAGGCTTTGTATTCACTAACAGGCACCAAATAAGATCATTATCTGGAATAGGTATCCAATCCCATGGATTGATGACCTTCTATACTAGCTCAACGGGGCCAAATATTTCAACAAGATTGACTTGAAGTCTAGTTATCACCAGGTACCAATCAAACCCTCTGATGTGTGGAAGATTGCCTTCAAATGCAAGGAGGGTCTTTTCGAATGGTTGGTCATCCATTTCGGGTTGAACAATTCCCTTGCAACCTTCATGAGGTTGATGGACAACATCTTACAACCCTTCACCAACTCATTCGTGGTAGTTTATTTGGACGACATCGTGATCTTCAACTAGAGTTGGGAAGAGAACCTACACCATATTCGAAAGGTCCTCCAAACCTATTGTGTTCCAATTTGGAGAAATTCACTTTTGGTATGACCTAGGTTCAATATCTGGGGTACATCATTGATGAGCAGGGTGTGTATGTGGACCTAGCCAAGGTACAAGTTATTCGGGATTAGACAACCCAACCACTCTAATAGAGTTCCACATCTTTCTAGGTCTTGTCAATTTCTATCGTAGGTTCATGTTGGGTTTCTCTCATACCACTTGGCCTTTGAGTCAAGTCACCAAGGGCAGACCGAAAGCAAAGTTATTTTTGCCTGAATCCCAACATAAGGCGTTTTTCGAGTTGAAGCATCACCTCTACTCTACATCAGTGCTCACATTACCAAACCCGTAGTAACCATTTGAAATTAAGACATATGCCTCTGATTATGCTATTGGTGTAGTTCTTACCCAACAAGGGCATTCAGTGACCTATCACAATGAGACACTTTCAGATACAGTCTGAAATGATCCCACCTATGAAGAAGAAATGTATTCCATTATGCAGCCCTACCGATAATGGAAGCATTACATTCTGGGCAAGGAAATGGTCATCCACGGAGACCATCGACCCCTCCAGTTCACACAGACACAAGGAAAGTTACAAAAAAATTGCCACCAGAAATAGTCTAGATATCTGTAAAAGTTCCATTTGAACATTAATTACAAGAAGGGAAACACTAATAATGTTGCATACTGCCTTAGCCAACCGCTAGTTATGGCACTGGCCAATGTGCTCGACTCTTGTGTACACGAGACTTCATGATGACCACATCTTTCCACGAGTGATCTAGAATTTGACACGACATACCAGATGCTCCTGAAAGGCAAGCAAGTTTGAGACTTTCACCTATAGGAAACACTAGTATGCCACCCGGGACACCTTTTTGTTCCTTCAAACAAGTAATCCAAGATGATTTGAGAGGTTCACTACAGTCGAGTCGCTGGACATTTTGGGGTAGAAAAAATAGTGGCAGTGTTGCAAAAGTATTTTTACTTGCCAAACCTTTGACAAGATGTTGGGAAGTACATTAGACCTTGTACTGCATGTGCCATTGCCAAACCCACAATAAAGAAGCAAGGCATTTATACTCCTCTTCATACTCCCAACTGAACCTGGAAATCCATATCCATGGATTACATGTCAGGCCTTCCTTCTACCAAGCATGGAAATGACCATGTTTTTCATGGTCCTCGACAGATTCTCTAAGATGGCCATTATGGTGGCGTGCAAGAAGAGTATCATAGCAGAAGCCACTACCAAAATCTTATTTGAATGAGTATGGGTACACTTTGGGATCCCACAATCCATTATCTCAAATCGGTACAACATGTTCCTAAGTATATTATGGTGAAGCCTCTGGTCATTGTTGGATACCAAGCTCACTAAGTCCACGACCTTCCACCCCCAAACTGATGACCAAACAGAGGTCGTCAACAGGATTATCATGCACATCATGCGCATGTACAACTGGAAGAATCCATGCACATGGAATGAAAGCATCCCCTATGTCCATCATAGCTACAACAGATCTCTCCACAACTCAACTGGCCACAGCCCCTTTCAAGTAGGGTTGGGATTCCAACCACTATGTCCCATTGATATTTCCATACCACTTGCAACTACTCAGGAAAATTCGAATCATGTCCATTCTGAAGATGACAGAGCTACCAAATTCATTGAACACATTCAACACATTCGCTAGTAGATCCATGACATAGTGGACATATAAAATTCTAAGTACAAACAACTTCATAATCAACATTGGGTGGCACATGAGTTCCAGGTGGGCGACAAAGTATGGTTACATTTGCAAAAGGAGCACCTCGATGAGGGCCATTGTAAGTTTCACCCACTTAGATATGGGCCTTACACCATCACTAAGGCTATATGAGATATTTCTTTTGAGATCAGCCTTCCATCGTTCCTTGGCCTGCACCCAGTATTCAATGTGGATCGGTTGTGGCCATACTTTCCCCCGTTGTTGGACACATAAGACATTGCTCAGTGGATGACACCCACAGAGTTCAACCCAAGTTGTATCAAACATTCCATGAATCATGGGATCATGGACACACAAATAAATAACACTCGCTAGTAGAGGATCCAGCTATATCGAATTGTCAAAGCAGGTCAACTCCTTCAGTAGGGTAAGTGGCTCACCAGGGACTAGGTTCAACAAAAATTTCCTCACCTCATGGAGGATTTGCATGCAATGGAGACCATTGCTTCATAAGGGAGGAGGATTTTTCCATGTGTATAGTGGTTTCCACCCACCTATTCCACCAGGAGCTCTAGCTAGTTTCATCAATTTCCTTGATTGTAACACAATTTACTATTTTTCACAGTTTTTTGGGTCATGAAGTTCCAAAGTTGTTTTGACCTCCTAAACGACGGTTCTTTTTTAGGTTTGTAGTAGGACCATAGCCATATGCAAGGATCTATCACAAATATTGTAGTACGTTGAGAGACCTTTCTAACAAGGTATCGTATGCACCAAAAGAAGATAATATGACCAAGTTACGACCCCAGGAAGTTGGCTGACCAACTAACCCCAACGAGGCCCACAAATTCTTGGCGTTCCATCTCCTAGGGTTAAGTTTTTGGTTTAGGGTTTCCCTTATTTGTTCAATAATAAAAACTCCCTTAAACCTCATTGTAACACAGTTTAGAGGCATATAGCTCCCACATCTCTTCTTAGAGATAAGCTACCATCTCCCGAGCTAGTTTATTTCCATTATGTATGTAAGCATATTTCAATTCTTTGATATCAATGAAATGAAGATTTATTTTTTATGAATCTTTGTGTTTATGTTTATATCTATATTTTTTTTCATTCCTGCATGAGTTTAGATCATCGGCTGCCCGAGGGGCTGCCAACTAGGGTGGGGGGAGGGGGGGAGGCTGTGCAGCTCTCCCCCCTCCCCTGCCTTGAATAGCGACCCCTCGGACAATCGAGGGGGCAAGGTCGATTCCAGAAATAGCCAAGAGATAACCAATATACAAGGATCCTTTCCAGGACTAACATTATGAGTTAATTTACCTCGTATTAAGAGCCATCCACAACACAAATTTTTCATTCTGCCTTTTATTATCTTTAGTAACCAATGCCAATATTCCACATGATAATAGTTAGGCTTTAGAAAATAACCTAAGTATAGAAAATCTTCATCCATAACAGACATCTTATATGGAAGCAGAGATTAAATGTGTGAAATTCTTTGTGCATGGACATTATTGTGGAAGAAAGCATATTTTTTATGATGGATCTGCATCCTAAAGGCTGAGCAGAAGATAGAAAAAATGTTGTTAATGATGTTCCATTCAGATTCAAGGCCATCACTTATAATGAGGATGTCATCAACAAACAAAATATGAGTGGGATATATCAATTTTTTCACCTTGAAACCTTTAAGGCATCCTCCTTTTTTTGCTTCAATAATCATTCTACTTAGTTCTTCAATTACTAAGAGGAATAAGAGCGGGGACAAGGAACATCCTCGCCTTAAACCCCTTGAAGTTTTGAAGAAGGAATATGGGACCCCATTAATGAGCACTATAAAATTGGTAGACAAAATAAATCCCTATCCAGTTAGTCATCAAAAGGTCCAACCCTATGTGGAGAAGAATAAAGTGAAGAAAATTCATGTTCACTCTATCATATGCCTTGATAAGGTTCATCTTGAGGATGAGAGCACATCGATTCTATAGTTTAATTGAATGGAGAGCCTCTTCGGATGAGCCTATAGCATCATGCATTGATCGATCTTAGAGGAAGCCAAATTGTTCCTTTGAAAGGGAAGAAGAGAGGACATATTTCATCCTGGAGGCCAAAACCTTAGCTATCACCTTGTAAATGAGATTAGAGAGGGATATCAGTCGATAGTCATTAAAGGTCTAGGGCTTGGATGATTTATGGATTAGGGATAGGAAGGTTGAGTTGATTGCTCCAAAAACCTTCCTTGGAAACCTTGCCTCCTCAACTACGTTAAAATGTCTTCTCCAAACAAGTCAAAGAAAGCCAAGTAAAACTCAACAGTATATCCATCGGCCCTGGACTTTTATCCTTGGCAAAAGAGTTCAAGGCTTCTTTTATTTCAATTAGGGATACCGGTTGGCCCATTTTATTAAATTCCACCTCCGAAAATATCCTAGGAAAAAATTGTAAGACATGTAATTGATGTTGTATTAAGTATCACCTCAGTCCCTATACTAATTAGAGAAATGAACCCTTACTAGCTTCTCCAGTTCCTATTGAGAAACATGTGGTTTTCCTTCAACATCCATTATGTCCCATATAATGTTCTAATTCCTCCTATAAGATGAAAATTCGTAAAAGAATTTTGTATTATGATCACCCTCTTTTACCCAGATCGCCCTGCTTTGGAGTCTCCAACGTTCTTCTTCAATTTTGAGTAAGTATGCTTTCCTTTCATCTAGGAAACCCATCCTTTCTTTCATATCTTCATGAAACGTTGTGAGTGTAATGGATTTTTTACATGAATATATTTCAAATTCAATCACCTCCAGTACTCTTTGTTGCTCACGGATATGGTTTCGAGCCCATAGTTTAGCATGATATTTTAGAATTTTCATTTTGGTGGTCCAAGACTCCATTACAAATAGAGAGGGATCCACCTAAAAATCTGACTAACAATCATGAACAAGGGTTTTAAAGGAGGTCTCATTGAGGTAACATTTTTTAAATTTGAAAGGGAAATTTGCAGGGGATCTTTTAAAATCCAATTACATGCAAATGGGAAAATGATCAGATATAGGCTCTTAACATATCTAAGACTGATATTTTCCCAGTGTTAATGTTAGACAGTCAGCTATCAAGAACATGTCTAGGTGCTTTTCCACTCCCTTTGTCCTAGTTCTACCATTTTTCCACATAGGTCCAAGAGGGGACGAGCATACGTTGATTACGTGAGATTCACAGATTATCCGGTATATGACTAGAGAAAATGGGTCAACACAAACATTCTTGCCCCAAATCTCCTTAACAGAGGCAGTAAATTTCAAATTTATTTCTAGGAATTAAGGACTGCTCCCTTAAAAGCCTGCTATTGGTTAGTTGGTTCAAAAGGATTCTCCATCCATGTATGGGCCATAACAGTTGACTAATAAAATTGGATCATCCGGGCCCTTGATATGGTCGTTCAATATAATGCCTTTCATGGATGAGAAAGGGTTGAAGACGACATCTCTTCGATTCCAGAGAGAAGAAAGACCCTTGATCCCGGAGATCATCCTGCAACATCCACCAAACAGATAAACCATTCTGAGTAGAATTTGTGAAGGACTTATCTGGCTTTGTCCATAGAAACCATTATTTCTTGAAAGAAAATTATGGAAGGATGATGAATGGAAACTAATCTTTGTAGGGATTAGATTTGTAAAATCCCTCATGAAAATTCCATGTAAAAATATATAAGGCCACGGTCGATGGGACACATATTCCAAGATGAATGGTGGGAGAAACATCCTAGTGGGTGTTGATTCAGTTTATTATGGCTAAGGAAGTTGGAAAAGGCAATGGCTAAGGCTTTGGAAAGGCAAAAAGGCATTTTGGCACATTTATTTATGAAAATAAAGGAAATTAAGAGAAAAATGAGGTGAAAGGTCACACGTTGCATGTGAGGAGGAAAATGAAGAAAATAGAGTCCTCATTCATGAAAAAAATTTGAGGGTCAGTTGGCAAGTTCTTGGCTTAACATTTTTTCAGTTCAATTTTGGAGCTCTCTCATTATTCTCTCTCTCTTTCATACTCTTGGAGACTTATAGTTGTCTTGGAGCACTCTTGGTGGGTGTGGCATACTTGGATTCTTGGAGCAACAAGGCAAAGGAAGAGCAGGAAAGTGTAAGAGGGTATTGGGATCAGTAGCTACATCAGATTTGCTTGCAGGTACCGAGTTGCATGTATGATTTCTTCACTAGTTTTGGCATGCATGTGGATTTTTGGTCATGATCTGTCGTTGGCATGGAGGATTGCCTGGATTGAGAGTGATTGCCTAGCCTTTCCATTTCCTGGATAGCCATGGTGATTGTGGGTTTACTTTCATTGTTTATTTTTGGTTGGTTCTCATGTTTTCTTAGATTGGGTTGATTTATTAGTTCTTGGAAGCCCTAGTTAGACAAATACTCTGGAAGACCTATAACAACTTGGGTTGAGTTACTAGTCGTAGAAACCTTGGTTGGGAAAATGCTCTGGAAGCCCTTGGTGGGTTGAGTTACTAGTCCTAGAAGCCTTGGTTAGACAAACACTATGGAAGCCCTGTATAAGTTGTGGGTTGAGTTACTAGTATTGGAAGCCTAGGTTGGAAGAAATGCTCTATAAGCCTTCGAAGGCTAGGATGGAGACCAATCTGATGATGGTTTTGTGATATCTGACCGTGAGGTGGAATCACTATTTGATGGGTTGAGGTGGATGACCTAGGGAAGCCCTAGATGAGTTTTTATTCATTTGTTCTATGAGATCCCACATTCGTTCTTGGAATATGGCACGAGGGTGAATGGCTGAAGAGAGATTTGGCTTAGCCATTCTATGGTCGGGTGGAACATGGAAGTCCCATCCCGGGTTTGGATTTTGCATCATTAATGAAATGTTATTTCTCCTTGTATTTCTATGAGAATTTTGATGGATTATATGTGGTCTATATGGTTGTACTTTCATGAGTATTTATGTTGCTATTATGTTGGTTATGTATGTGTTTTATGACAACAACCATGTATGGATTTCATCATGTTTTTACTTGTAATTGAATGATCAATGTATCTATGACCTAATGGATGGAATGGCAGTTGATGTGTTGAGGCATCAATGGTTCTTAGTGATTCTCAGCTAAGTATGAGACCCCTATGCTCAGAACTGTTATTTACACCTATAGTTTACATATTCGTGATATGTTTGATGAAATGTCTGTCATGGCTACTAGGGGTCCAGTCAAGGTCTTAAACAAGTATTGGTTGTAGTACTGTCATTTCCATGTTATTTTACTATTCTTAAGAGATGGTTCAATTCTGGGCAGTGACCTGTGCTCTGGGCCTGAAAAAGTTGCTCAAATCCTAGGGATGCTAGCATAACACTGACTAAATTTGTCTCTGGATGTTGGCAGGCAAGCTTGTGAGAGCGACACTAGGTTTCTAGACATTGTCATGCCTATAGCATGAGATCATCTAAGGCTTAAGTTGTCCAAAAGTTCAGTGGGACCCAAGGGCAAGTTGTCTAAAGTGTTGGATTGGTTCCTAAGGGTCCTGAAGCTAATGTTGGATGTTTGTATGGTGTGTTTCCATCAGTTCCACTTCCTTAACGTGACTTAGGAGGTCGAATCACATCATAGTGACCTCTCATCGCATGTTTACCCTGGCTAACCGACTACTTGGGTATATGTGGGTGGAGAGTGTTACAGAGTGGTATCAGAGCATGGCTCACCCCTCAGACTAGATGGGCAGTGTGTGTTGGTCATGAATGCATGTCATTTGCATGTGTGTCTCTCACACTTGCATTACATGTGCTTGTTGCATTTGGATGATATTGATCATGGTGGTAGTGATGTTGTCATGTGGAACTTGAGGTTGTTGTTGTGGAATGCAACGTCGTGAGTGTATGACGGGTTACATGTCGACTTATGTTGCTTACATGCATTGTTGTAGTATGTTTGGTTACATCCTTGTATTCTTGGTTGCACGTATAATTCCTGTAGGTTTGGTTCAATTATTGTTCATTCATGCTTGATCATATATGCTTATGCATATGTGTAGTTGGTTACATATTAATTATGCATGCTCATGTTTTCATGTGGTCAAGTGTACAATGATGTAGTGGTTGTTGTCATGCATGTGGTCATGGTGTGTTTTTTTGTTAAGGCCATGCATTGATGACTAAACCCTAGCTAGAATGATGTGTATATGGTTTTGTACTCATGTGTTATATGTCTATATGCAGTTGTTATGCATGAATGGTCTTGGTTATTGTTATGCATGCATGGTCTTGGTTATAGTTATGCATGAAATTTAGGTCAAACATTGATGGACTTTGTAACTTACTTGAACCTCTAAAGAGTATGCTGAAATTCCTCACACCATCCACCACGGGCTCGAGAAAAAAGAGGACACATGACTCCTTCGGTCTTCAACTAGCTTTACAATCTTGACTTAAGGCGATCTTGGAACAAATTGTCCTGAGACAGGCGGCCCAGCAGGCTTCAGAATTAATTCAAATAAAAATGTTACATACCAAGTTATGCCTCAGAGTAGAGCTTTCTGGTCTCTGATCTCTTAAAGCACAGAAAACAAACACTCTTTCACACACTCACTTATTCACTCACAACACAGACGTGTTTATCTACATACACAAGACTCATACTTATAAGTTTAGAAACATATGAGAATTATTGAAGGTCCTATCAGACATTTTTTAGTCCAGACGGTGTCTCTTCAATATTCTCGAGTACAATAATTAAAAGAAAACACACTACCAAGGTCCCATCGAACTTCGATCACTATCATAATCGGAATCAGGATCATGTGCTTCTGATGAAGATGAGGGAAGCTTTTGCTTTAACCATGATTGATTTAACCACTCCAAATATTTTGTCTCCCATGTATGGTCCCGTTGCCCTTGAGCATCTTGGTACAAATCAACGAAAATAGTTTCTTTTTCGTCGAATACCTTCTCTTTTCCTTTTGCCGTAGCTGCTTTTTCTTTTGTCGAGACTGTAGAAGATTCTCCTTTTAGTGGTGCCTTGGATGATTGTCCTGTATCAAAATTTATCGTGTCAGTCGTAACATAGAGATTCTTTTGTGGAAAGAGATATTTATTGTCCTCTTTCGTCCACCGATTTACATAAGCCATTGGATCTATCTCAATGTCAAGGAAGGAATCCTTTTTTCTTTTACAGAATTTAGGCATTGTTTGAACTGACAATTCGACTCCATCTAATAATTCCCATTTGAAAATTTGAAACATGCTGACAGAGCGTTCTATGGCACATTGGACCCATAGCTTGCAGTTATGATTGATATTCTCTTGATGCTACCAACCTAATTCAAAAATCATAGATGAACAAACCTTGGTTGACAATAATAAATTTATCAAACAAACTACATCATCACTCCAATTTCCTACCATAACACTAATAGTAATTAATGCCTTTGAATTAATCAGTAATTTGATTACTCCAAATCTTCCTTGAAGTGTTTCCAAAGTTCTGATCATAGACAATTTTTCAGGTAACTTGAGGCTGTGAAATTCTTTAAGCCAGAGAGTGATTTTCTTAATTTCTTCATTATTGTTGGCTATCACAGAGGCAGCAACTCGTTCAGGGCCATATAATTGTGCAAAAGGATTTGGGATAATAGGATTTCTGAACTCTAAACTTTGATAATCCCAAGGTGTCGAGAATGTTCGCAGATATTGCAATGTCCTTTCAACACATTGAGAAGCTCTTGTCTGTGGCTTCTTTTGACAATGGCCATTTTTTATTTCCCAATCTGCAAATGGTTCAAAGAGTTCATACTGGGAAAATGAATTTGTTCCTGCAAAATTTTCATCATTTCTTTGAAGAAATGCAGCATCAAGTTCTTCAAAAGGATCAGGAATTCTTAATGACATTAGAAACCTTCTTACCCTTTCAGTCATATTTATTTCATCCAAATCCAGCATTTTAGCAGAAGTATAAATAGCAAAAGAGAAATCTATACCTCCAATGATCTGATAATAATTCAAAGTTTGCAAAACCTTGATCATGGATTCAGTATATTCATTAGTCCAGTAATCATCAAGAGTCTTGAAATAAAGTTTTACCTTCATATTTGGCGGAGGATATACCTTTACCAATTCTTCATCTAGACCCAACAAAACACCAACATTTTTGAATTGCCAAGCTTGACATCTGTGTATCCATTGATTTCTTCTCATTCTCAGTCCAATAACCTTTTTAATTTCTTCGACCACATCACCAAGAATTAATTCAAGAATCTAAAATAGTTTTACAAAAGTTTCAAAGCTATCATCTGCAAGGGTCTTACCAGGAATAACAAAAATATCAGTTCTTTGGTTATGAACATGGGCCTTGTTCATTTCTCTGGTAAGAGAGTCGGCTAAATAATTGGAAATACCTGGCACCCATTCAACATCAAAATCATACATTTGAAACCATATCTGCCATGCCAAAAGTCTACCTCTTGCGAGCTGTTTTGATATCTTGGCTGATAAGAAATACTTGAAATTCATTGAGTCTGTTCTTACCAGGAGCTTGGCAGGGACTAAATATAATTCGAATTTTTGTATGCCATTAAAAATGGCAAGAGTTTCTTTTTCTGCTGGAAAATAATTTTTCTGGTGAATTAGGAATTCTCCAAATGCATATGCACATAAAATTTCTTCTCCCGTTTCTTCCTTTCTTTCAAAAAGGATGGCTGCCCAAAAATTATCGAACGCATCAGTCTGAAGGATGATAAATCCATTACCTGGCGGTTTGAGCTCTGGGAGATTTTTGCATTCAGATTTTAACAATTGAACTCCTGTTTTGGCTTCTGGTGACCATCCAGAATGCAAATGTCTTCTGATTGGAGCAGTTTTTTCTGACAATCTAGGAATGTATTTATGCACATAGTTGAGTATTCCTAGAAATTGTTGTATCATTTTAGTATCCTATAACTGATCGGGAAATTCATATAATTTTGTTAAAACATGGGGTCGCATTTGAATTTTTCCATTGATAACATGGATACCCAAAAAATGAATATTATCTTGAAACAGAAGCATTTTCTTTTCTGACAAAACAATACCATGTTGCTTTGCTTCTTCAAGAAATATCTATAAATGCTTCATAAGTGATTCAAGATTCTGACTGTGAATCAAAATGTCATCAATATAGACAACAATAAAATCATATTTACCGAAAATATAGTCCATTCACCGTTGAAAGAAAGCTAGAGCATTCTTCAGACCAAATGGGACTACCCTCCATTGGTAAAATCCTGCAAGACATGTAAATGCAGTTTTATGACGATCTTCTTCTTTGATTTGTATTTGGTAATAATCGGATTTCATGTCGAACTTACTGAAGATCTTGTTGTTCTGGATTTTTTGCATAATTGTTTCCTGGCGGGGCAGAGGATAATTAAAGCCCTTCATGATTGCATTTAATGGCTTATAATTAATAACCATTCGATCTTTTCCTATAACTATTTCCGAGTGATTTCTTACTAGGAAAGCAGAACTGTAATAATGAGAAGAACTAGGTTCGATTAACTTGAGATTTAAGAGTTCTTCAATCTGCTTTTTCATTTCTTTTTCATCTAATGGAGTACAGGGTATAAGCTTTCCTGTAACCCCTTTGTCATGCAGAGTAATTATTTCTTGCTAAGGACTTTCTTTATTCCAGAATGCTTGAGGATTTTCAGAACAACATTTCAACAATTCATCATAAATAGTCATTTGTTCAGGAGACCAATCAGGATTTCTGTTTGCCTTTTGTTTTGATTTTGTTTGACTCCTTTCTTCATAAATATGCAATACTTCTTGCCAATTATGATAAGTATTCTGGGATTTTTTCATGACAGCCTTCTTTTGGCTATGTTCTTTTCTGGCTTCTGAATTAGCCAAAGTCAATCTTGGAACTGAGATTGCCTTCTTTTTTATATTCAGAATAACTTTTTCATCACTAATTGTAACTAGCAACACAGAATTAATAAACGGCATTCCAAGAAACAAACTTGCAGAGGCATCATAGTGCTGAATTGCAGAAATTTTTACAATACTCCCCCCAACTTTTAAAGAAATATTGTCAACATAGAGGGTGAGATTGACGGAGCCACCAATGGTCTTAGAAATCAGAATATTCTATAAAGGCTTCTATAAACCTTTGAATAAATATGGGCGAGCTAAATTATTGGAGCCACCTGTATCAATGAATGCATCCACAATGATCCATTCACCTTTAACTTGGACTTCAACAGGAATATAGAGAAGATTGTTAGTTTTAACAATCTTTTTGAGAAAAGAACTTTCATCGAGATTAACAGATGTGGGAACGGGCAAAGATGAAGATGACTGAGAAACTGTCTTTGGGTAAGGACAAAAAGAATTCAACGTGGATTGTGGAGGCAGAGAATTTAAAACGGAGTGTGAATTCTTAGTATCTCGATCGGTAGATAGAGAGGGAACAGTAGAGATAGCATCATCTGAAATGGATTCAGATGTCTCATCAGTGTAGTCATCGGAGCTATACTCATCACTAAAATGCAAGTCAGTTTCATTCTCAGATTCAGAACAATCATAGAAAATATTCATTTTCTGGCATGTGTCGGGAACTGACTCAGTATCTGACAAGGAAGCATCAGTTAAAATATATACATCTGATACTTCATCTTGGGAATCAACAATTGACCAATTATCTACAAAATCATCAATCTCTATACATGCTTTCAACTTGTTGGAAGAGCTTTTGGGACATTTTCTGGCGAAGTGACCTTCTTGTTTGCATATAAAACATGCATTGTCTCTTTTTGGTTGCCTGCGCTTTTTTAAATATTTGAACTTGCGGAATGGCTTTCTGGGATTGGCTACTCTCTTGGGCCTGAATTTTCCATATCTTCTGGATTTTCTCTTTTTGAATGGTGTCCATGGTAATACATAACGACAAACATCAAGACCATGAGAAAATTCTTGAGCTTTCTTCTGCCAACAAAGATATTTAACTTTTTCTTGACACTGAAATAAGAGATCTATCCAATAAGTCTGTTCAATCTTTTTTCCTTGAACGTCCAGATCTTTCATTATCATGTCACCTACATTACCAGGAAATTTTGATAGGAATGAAATATTTTGAGTAGAATCATTGGTAAGATTAGCTTTATAGATCTTGGCCATATAATCATTACCAAACTGATCTAAAAACTTTAAATCCTTCAATTCCATTCTTGCTAGATCTGTTATAATCTGTTTCTTTTCATCTGCCGGTTCGGGGACAAATTGGGTTTTGAGTAGAAATTCTAATGTAGCTAATCCTGCAGCAGCTACATGCATCTGTTCTTCTTCTAATGGTCCCATCCACCAGTCATATACAATTCTGGCCATTTGTTTTTCTGCTAAGGAAAAAATAGATAGATTATCTAATTTAGAGACAATTTGAATTTGATATAGGGCACCAATCCGAACTCTGATGGATTCAGCTGGATTTGTAGATTTGTCTGAGTATAAAACATATCCAGTGGCATTGGCTGCAAACAAGTCTTCTTCAACCCTTGGGTACTTATGTACTTCACGAAGTACATTGGCTTTTTGGAGAGATGGCAAAATGAAGGAAGGGAATTTAGAGGCAGCATTTTCTAAAGTGGCTATCTCACTTTTTGATTTGTGAAGATTTAGTGATTTTGCTGGCTCTAGTCTATGTTCAGCTTGGGCGCTGGATTCAGCTTCACTGCCCTCTTGCTTTTCATCTATATCCCAATAGTTAGGAGTATCCATGGAGATAGAAAATTTGGGAACCTTTGATTCTCTCCTTTTCTTTTCTTTTTTCTTTTTCTCTTTTGCTTCTCTTCTTGCTTTTTCTTCTTGCTGTTCATCATGGAGAAGCTTAAGATTAGCTAGAATTAGCTCAGACTGGGATCCTAAATCATCCAGAACTTCCTCTGCATGTGCACACCATGTGGTAAGGTAATTACCAATCTGATAGGTCTGATCTAGATCAGTGGTGTTTAATGCATTATGCTCTATCAAGGGAGCACAGTCAGCTCGGGTCGACGGCTATTTTGACACAGAGGAGGTGGTACAAAATTTTGTCTTAGGAGGCCATTTCCCACCCTTTACAAAACGATGATTTGCGTATTGCCATTCTTCAACAGGAGGAAATTGGGTATGAGAAATAAGATGCATTTTATTTACAGCTAAGAAAGGTTTAGATTCAGGTATATACAGTTCAGTTGATGACAATTGTGGTTCAGAAAGACTGACTTCTTCAACTGGAGGAAGATCTACGCGTCTTGAAGAAGAGGCTTCAGTAGAAGGTACAGGGATTACATAACGACGTGGCCTGATGATAGGTCGAGGAATCTGTGTTTTTGAAGGAATAAGCTTTACTTGACCATTATTAATCGAGATTCTTTTGAGTTTTGACTCAAGCTTGTGATCATCTACAATCGATTTATATTGAAAATACCAATTGCTTGGAAATTCAGTTTGATCATACAAAACACCTTCAACTTGAGAATTTGAAAGACCAACAATAACACAGTCTTTTAAAACGGGTTGTTTGAGTTTAGGGTGAGCTATGTTAGTTAACTAAAAGGAAGCTTGAACCAGTGTAGAAAGATACTCACTATCTTCTATCATTTGAAGACCTTGAACTCCTACCAAGAGTTTCCAACAATCTTTGAGATGGGCATCTGCTAAACTGATTGAATAATCAGGAAATATTGTACCATATTGACATCCTGTAGACAGATTTCCCAAAATTGTTCCTATTCTTGCATGGTCATAAGTCTGGTGACGGGTATCAAAGATTTCAGCAATACAGGGAGTATTTAATCCATGTCGGAACAAGGGAGCAAGACCAATTCTAATACCACCAAAATGAAGATAGGAATACTTCTAATCCTTAACATACTGTCAAAATTTTTTGATCTCATCATCAGAAAACAAATTTAAAGCAACTATTTGGACAGTCGGACTAGAGATTTTTATAGTGACTTCAACTTCTTTCAGGAAAGATTTTCTTTTAAAAACAAAGGACATAAGAAATTTATAGACATCAGTAGCATGGAGAGAAGGAGGATTCCAACTCTCAGGGTTCTCGATTGCTTCGGAGTTTTTAGTAGATGCAAGGTCAGATTCAACAGTTCGAGAAGAGACTTCAGTTATAACTTTACGATCAATAGACGAGAAAGAGTGTAACAGATTTGCCATAATTACAAACTATACCAGAGATTGACTAAAGTGTTATAGAAATTTTTGGGCACTGCAACCCCAATCATACATGTCCATAAACCAAGGGCTCCTAAGTCCCTAAAAGTGTTGTTCCATACCCTAAAAGAACAAGGTCAGCTGATTACATCATCTCCCAGAAGTTCTCCACAGGAAACTACTCAGAACTGGTCAAAACTGGACCATACAGGTTGCTCAATGCTAAGCGTGCGATGCATCCCACCTGCCCAGTGTAAAGGGTGTGATGCATACTAAAAAGACCTTCTGTGGGGTGTGATGGGCGAGAGTGGACAAATGGCAGAGACAGTTTGCGAGGTGGATGATCATAGAATCTTCTAGAAACTTCTCCTATGACACTTGCCTCTTTGAATTTGCCCAAGGATGAGTAGGAGATCATCAATCTCCAAGTGGAATCAAGAACTATCAGAGAGTAGACACTAATCAAAATCCCAGAAGCTGACTCACCCCCCTGCAATCATCTATATATGGATCCCTCATCGCAGAGATACAGAGGCTGGAATTTTGTATCTTGTAAGGAAGTGCTGGTCGTTTCTTGGTGGAATATCATAGTGTTGGTGATCTAAGCTTTTCATGAGGTGAAAGAAGGGCTTTCATGCTGGAGGATGACGATAGGTCAGAAAAATTGGTTGTAATCCTCTTTGCTATTCTTGATATTAATAAAGCTATTCAAGTTTTCCTCCACATTCTTGTATGTTTGATGATATATGCATTTGTGTTATCAATATATATCTGGTCCTATATTGTTTATGATTGTAGATCTCTGTTCTTCGATAGTATTATGCTGCTTTGATTCCACAGGTGCTCTTTGAAGCTGGGTAGATGAAGGAGAAGTGGCAAGGATCTGTCAGAAGGGAGAGGAACCGAGCAAGGAACCAAGCACAATACTGAGGTTGGTGTCCTTCATTCCCCTCTTATCTACATCTCATAAAGGAAAATGAAAGTAGTTTTAGTTTGTTTGTTTCTAAGATAGCTACCAGTCTTAGTGGGACTAGCAGCTCCGAGTGGACACTAGATTTTTGAGTGGACCAAGAGTTGTATACTCAATGCAACAAAGTATGCTTATGTCAAATATCCTGACTACACTGGCTATTGTGACGATGTCGCAAGTACAAGCATTACCTGTTGTATGCCAACCTCAAGTCTCTCAAGTCGCAATCCAACAGCCCCTTGTCCCTGCGACGCCACCACAATCATCGGTTAGTGGCTCCTTAACTGGAGTGACCCAAGCTCAAATGGGTACCATTACCCCTCATCTCGGTCAAACAACCAGTATTGGACAACAACACATGGTCTCACAACCATGGCTGGTGCAATATCAACAACCACAATTCCAACAAGTTTACCAAGGATCTGAGCACCAAGTCTTTGCAAGTAATGGGCAGCCATATATTCAAAATGGACAACATCAACCATTTCATAATGGTTATGCCCATCAACCTTATCAAAGTTATCAGCATCAAATGCACTATGCTGGTATGCAAAGACCCACTGCTCAGGCAATCCCATCTTATCCTGGGTATGCTTCGCCGAACCTGAATCAACAGTTGCCCTTCGTGGAAACTTTAGAGTTACCAGATCTAAACCGGCTAACAAACGATCCAATCGCTTACGCCCCTTGGTGGCCAGCGATTCCTCATAAACTTCCATCAGATATTCCTAAATTTAATGGAAATCCAAGTGAAGATCCGTCGAATCATGTGATGACCTTTCATCTATGGTGTTCATCTAACACTCTAAACGATGATTCGATCAGGCTTCGCCTTTTTCAGCAAACGTTAACTGGTCTGGCAGCAAAATGGTATATCGAATTGCCTAGAGCTTTGTTTGATAACTTCAGTACCCTAGCCACAACCTTTTTAACCCATTTTCAGTTACCCATAAGGTACGAAACGGGAACAGAGCTTCTTACCAATTTCAAGCAAACGATGGCCACTCACATATCCGATCATATTCATGAGTGGTGACATCGTCGTAGAATGGTAAAAGCATATGTTCCTGATCAGCTGTTGGCTGAATGGTTTATTAAGTCGTTGTTACCTTCTATTACGGAAGATGTGGCAAAGGGAGGAATCATCACTGAAAGATAAGTAATTGCTCATGCGCAATATTTAGACTTGATCTATACTCAGTCTGGCACGCTCTACGATAAAATCCCTGATGCTCCTAGACCGGAATTTTCCATTCCTCCCTCTCCTAAATCAAACAAAGACTCTCATGCCGGGGACGGTGTGATAGGAACGACCAGCACAAAAACCGTAAAAGCTAAGTCGAAGAAGGCGCGTACGGTTTTAGGTCAAAATGCAAATGAAGAACTTCTCACCTCGGAAGTAAATTTCGTATTGACTGACAAAGGAAAAGAAACCAAGCAACCAGGAGGCAAGAAGAAAAAGAAAGGGAAGAAGAAGAAACAGGAGGAGTCGTCCCCTGAAAAATTTTCTGCAAACCCTTCTAGAGATAGGAAACCAAATCATCCATGCCTTATATGTGATGAGGATCATTGGACAAGAGAGTGTTTGTATAAAGCTAAGCTTAGAAAATTCTTCAAGAATTCAAAAACCTCGACAGTATTGACTGATCTGTTTCCAAATCCAGGAACAAATCTGGTTGCTAGTGACAATGCTTCCCCGTCCCAAGTGCTAATGTTGTCGGTTTCGAAGCAGCAAAATGATGCTTTGATATCGACAAGGAATAAATATTACAAGAATCCACAGCTGTCAGACAACAAGGCCAATGATCAACCCAGTAGTTCGACAACAACTTCGACTGAAGTTGTGCCACCCATCATTCCTGAACTAACGATAAAGCCGCCAAAGGGAGTAGTACACAAATCGACATTTAATCCTCGTGCCAGAGTAGCACAACATTATAATATAGTGGAGGATCTGGCCCAATTGCCATCCGCTATGTCGACACTTGAGGTACTGCAAAATTGCCCCTCTCAAAAGCAGGCTTTATTATCAGCGATAGGTGGGATTGACCCAACGGATTCCAATCTTGTGTCCTTTAATCACAAAGGATATGACCCTCAGTTACCAGCTCAACTAGCTTTCCTTATTCAAGTGAAAGCCCTCAACAAAACTGTTCATCAAACAATTATTGATGAGGGGGCATCTACATGTATTATGTCGATGAGTTGCTGGAAAACTTTAGGATCTCCACCCTTGTCGCGATCTTCGACAACATTAAAAGCATTTGATGGACGAACATACACCCCATATGGGATTTTAAGTAACTTGCAAGTCAAACTAGGGGGCAAAACAGTAAAAATAGATGTTGAAGTAATTGACGGAAACCTCGATTACAACATCCTACTGGGAAGGCCCTGGATATATGCTATGGTAGCCGTTGTGTCAACCTACTTTAGGAAGATTGCATTTCCCATTCAAGGAGGAATTACAATCATCGACCAACAGACATTTCTCCCCAAAAGTTCACAAGTTACGGGAAGCATTCCAATGATCCACGGAAGCCCTCATTCGCTTCAAAATATCGAAGTGGGCCTACTAAAAGACCCTATATTAATGGGGACTTTTGCCCTACCGCCTCCAATCAATCTGGCGGAAGTGGCAACGATGGGAACCTGCAATATGATATCTTCTACTCAAAAGATCTCTGAAAACGATATTAACATGGATCATCTGCAAGTATTGCCTCCAATCCCAATGGAAATCTTGTAGCGATCAATGTTTTCGGTATGGGAGGCGAACCAAAATCAACGCTCATCAAGCGTTTGGATAGATAGGTCTAAAGAATATGGTACCCCTTCAGATCCTTGGTCGCAAGTACATTATACACACGAAGGAATTTTTCAGTCAATGATGATTGATGGGGCACCATGGGAAGATTACCACCATCGTTCCCATCTTCTGGATTACAAAGAAGATACTCCTGGTGACCATCATCATCCCTCGATTTTTAATTTTCTATCAAACACTGTAAACACGGTGGATTCCAAGCGAAACTTGTCCAATATTGAAGAGACTATCGCCATAAATATCTCGACCAAAACAGATGTTGTAGAGAATATTCATGTCGGAAAATCTTGTTCCCCTTCAGAATCTGGAAATATATCACACTCTTTTTCACGAATTCAGAGATGTCCATTGCTTGGTCGTATGATGAAATGCCAAGCATTGACTCGAGCATAGTTGAACACGAAATTAAGATGTATCCAGATGTCAAATCGGTACGACAACGGCTACGGCAGGTGCACCCCAAGAAAGCCGCTGCCATCAAGGCAGAAGTTGAAAAACTTCTCCATGCTGGTTTTATTTACCCGGTTCCTCTAACCGATTGGGTATCGAATATTGTTCCTGTAATGAAAAAACAAGGAACGATTAGAGTGTGCGTCGATTATAGGGATGTAAATCAAGCTTGTCTGAAAGACAACTACCCTACACCCTTCATTGACCAGATAATTGATGAATGCGCCGGATGTGAAATCTTTTCATTTATGGATGGATTTTCCGAGTATAATCAAATAAATATCCGCCCACAGGACCAGTCAAAGACTGCATTTATTTGTCCGTGGGGCACATTTTCATATCGCAAGATACCCTTTGGTTTAAATAACGCAGGGGCAACATTTCAGAGGGCAATGAATTATGCATTCCATGACATCAAAAACATCATTCAACCATATCTCGACGATCTTCCGGCTCATTCGTGAAAGCGGATCAATCATCCGCAGCATTTGAGAGCGATATTTCTACATTGCCGACACTACAAGATACGACTCAATCCACACAAATGTGTGTTCTGTGTCAGTTTTGGTCGTTTACTTGGCTTTTTGCTCTCAAAGGACAGGATTTGTCTCGACCCATGTAAGGTTCAGGCAATCATTAATTTGCCTCCACCTTCAAATTTGCTTCAGATTCAGAAACTCCAAGGGAAAGCAAACTTTCTGAGGAGGTTCATTCCAAATTACGCCGAACTTGCTAAAGGTTATACTCGTCTATTGAAAAAAGAAGTACCCTTCGTCTGGGATCAGGTTGCGCAAGCTTCCTTTGATGCTTTAAAGGAATCCCTAATAAAAGCATCATTAATGTACGCTCCTGATTATCAAAAAGACTTTAACCTGTATCTGGCTGCAGTGGATACGACCATCGCAATGGTTTTAGTTCAAGAAGACAATGGAATTGAACATCCTATATATTATTTGAGTAGAAACTTAAATGATACAGAAAGCAAGTATTCCTACGTTGAAAAGCTAGCTCTCGCAGCTGTTCAAGCGATACAGAGATTTCAACACTATGTCCTCTTTCGAAAAACTACCATTCTGTCATATTGCAACCCCATGACTTATATATTGTCACGACAGTTGCTGGGGGGAAATATTCAAAATGGATAGAAATTCTACAAGAATTTGATCTGGAATTTATAAAATCCAAATCGAAGAAATCCCTGGTTTTCGCGGAGTTACTATGCGATCTCCCATCGTCGTTCAATGATGCAACATCAGAAGAAGCAATCGTGGACGAATCTTTGTTTCTGATATCTTCAAGCAATCCATGGTATGGAGACATAATAATCTATCTCCAATCCAAACATATAGGTCTAATACCTCCCTCTCGGAACAACGACGCATTCGATACCAAACAAAAGACTACATGATCATCGGTGATACACTTTACCGTCGTGGTGTCAATACAGTTCTGAGGAGGTGCCTCACCCACAAGGAGCCGAAAAAGTCCTGAATGATTGCCATTCAGGAGCTTGTGGGGGGCATCAATCTGGTTACACTACAGTGTGAAAGATTTTACGAGCAGGATACTTCTAGCCAACAATGTTCAAAGATTGCATAACCGCAGCCAGAAGTTGCCATGCATGTCAAATCTTTGATGGAAAAACCAGAATACCACCTGCACCTCTGCAACCAGTAGTTGTTGTTGGGCCATTTTCCAAATGGGGCATAGATTTCATGACATGTAACCCCACCTCGGCCAGGGGGCATGGGTATATCATAGTCGCAGTAGACTATTTTACCAAATGGGCCGAGGCGATGCCTACATTAAACAACAGCGGCGAAACAGCTACCCTCTTCTTCTTCAATCATGTAGTCTCCAGATTCGGCATTCCACAGGCCATAGTCACAGATCATGGATCGCATTTTCGCAATCACATGATGGTTGAATTGGCTGCCAAATTAGGGTTGTCCCACGACAGCTCTACTCCATATTATCCGCAGGCCAACAGACAAGTTGAGGCAATCAACAAGGTCTTGAAGCGGATGTTGCAAAGGATGATTGGAGTCCATAAAAGGAGTTGGCACCTGATCCTGTACTCATCCTTGTGGGCATACCGGACATCGGTGAGGAATGCAACCGGGTTTACACCCTTTCAACTGGTGTATAGCCTAGAGGTAATCTTACCAGTTCAATGTGAAATCTCGTCCCTCAAACTCGCGGTCGACCTTCTCCCCGGAACTTCAGAAGAGGAGGCTCGTTTCTTTGAACTAATCCAATTGGATGAAACCCATCGTGATGCCGCTTTGGCTAACGAAACCCATAAGAAATGAGTCAAGGCGCAGTTCGACAAGAATGTCAAACCCCGTGTCTTCTCAGAAGGTGACCTGGTCTTACTTTACGACCAGGAATCCGATAAATTGGGAGCAGGTAAGTTCAAGTCCTTATGGATGGGCCCGTATATTTTTAAACATGTATTAGCAAAAGGAGCCTACGAGTTAGTAGATTATGATGGGATTCCACTAGCGCAACCTCGTAACGGGTTGTACCTTAAGCGTTACTGTGCTTGACTCAAGATAGTGACCCTATGCTTTTGTTCATTTTTGTTTTTGCTAAGGGTAATTGTTTTGGTTAAGTGATCCGCTTTTACGTTTGTTTCAGATGTCGGACCTATTGGAATCATTTGTTGGATATGCCGACGGAGCGAGTCGTAGTTCGCGAAACCTATCTTCTGCGGCCTGGGCCATCTTCGATCCAAGCGGCGAGTTAGTGAGTTTCAGAGGGGTATGTATTGGTCGGTCAACGAACAATATTGCTGAATACAACGCGTTGATAGAGCTCCTCTCTGATGCCATTACGTGTGGCATACGTCGACTCGTCGTCAGGCTAGACTCACAACTCGTCATCCTATAACTCACTGGTATCTACTCCATACGGAATCCAGCTATCTATCACATGTTCCTAAGGGTCAAGATTTTGGAAAGGCAGTTTGATTCTATTCAATATCAGCATATTTCCAGAAACTTAAACACATTAATAGACTCATTGGAAAATTATGTGTTAGATAGACATTTGCAACATTTATAACGAAGCATTTCATCAAATATTTGCATCAATATCACGTAACTCAACCAAAATAAAGCTCCGAAAATCAAAAATATATATATATAACTATTTATGGTTCATACATAATGTTCTGTAACCAGGACAAAACCGGTCAAATTACCCAAAACTCAAAATGCTGGGGGGCACCCTAGTCTAATGATGCTAGTGATAACAAGTCACCGCCTGTGCAATCATGCGTAAAAGCCTAGTCCATTGACTCGGCACGCCAGTGGTATGTCGCTGCAACCTCAGAGGCAGCTCGTTGGTCCTCACGTCCGGAATACCGAGAGTGAGGCCTTCGATCTGATCCTGCAATGCTGAAAGAGTCTCGGCCACATCAAGGTCGCGAAGGATAGCCCTCCCCACAGCCTCTCCTACTGGAGCGGCAGCTGGTACTCTCAGACGTACTGCTGGCCGAACTGGTCCAATATCTACATGAGCACATGAGTTTTGATTAGTCCTGATAGAAGAAAGCACAAGAACATTATAAAAAGAAACGATAAACAGAGACATGGTCAAAGAATTTACCGATAGCACCCCATTGCTCGCCAGCCGGCAACACCAAATCCGAGTCACCCCGGAAATCCATACCAGCATATGCATACTCAGAAAAAACCATCTCCTGGTAGTTTAACCACTCGAAGAAGGTATCAGAAAAGGAAACCTAGGACTGACCAGCATGTTGGGCCATAAGGTCGACCCATCTCTGCATCCGTGGCTCAATCGGTGGAGGTAAGCCAAGTGAAATGTATTGCGGCTGCATTAGCGGGATCTTTTCCAAGGCAAAAGCGGTCAAAATAGAACCATAGCCGAAGTTCTTGGATTTTCCGCTTTTTACCTTGGTCAGTTGTTCTTTCATCACAGGGAGTACTGCGTCACACCAGTTGAACACCTTTGGTTCAAGACATTCCAAGGCGTACTGCATATAAGACCTGTTAGCCACGTGAAGAGCCACACTACCAGCCAGTCTAGCAAAAGTGAATAGAATGGTCCTCAAGGACCGACCATTGACATCTCGGATGTTGATCTTGCCGTCCCTACTTGGCTGAGATCCCTCTCTGCAATACCGGCGAATATAATCTCTCACGGATTCGCCCCCACGAGCGGAACCTGATAATGAAAGAGGGGCACCACACCTCGATAAACTGGTCAAAAAATAGATGTCCACGACAGTCAAGGGGATAGATTTGCCTCTGATCTGAAACACCTGGTTGGTAGGATCCCATGCATCGAGAAGATATTGCAACAAGTTGATTTTTTCCCTCATGCTAGAGATGCAGAAAAACTTGAACAGGCCACAGTTCCGCAGTGCAGTTACCATAACCGGATCATGTAAAGAAAGCATGTCCTCTTCTTCATGCTCGCGTTCTCGCCATGTAACAACCATTTTTCTCTGATGAATCTTTGCAAAACAAGCAAGAGAAGAGTTAGGGTCCTGATTTGGCAAAAAACAGGCAAAAATTCCATGAGAAAACAGTGCAAAAATTTCCCTTCTCGTGCCCATCGCACCCCCAGCAGTGTACTAGGTAAGATGCATACTGATTGGCCAATAGCCAAGCCAGTATGCATCGCACCTTTCGATATAGGAAGGGTGCGATGGAGCCAGGGTGAATTTTTCAAACCCCAGAGGCTCAGAAAAACAGGGAAACATGCACAGAATTCAAAAAGGAAGGAATGCAACTGAAGAGCTTAGGTTTAGCTCCTACCTGGTCCAGACGGTGTCAAGAATCGTCCACAGAATCTCCCAGAATCAGCTGGTGAAAATCAAGGGGGAAAAGCACCTCCAGAGCTCCAACAACCAAATTTCAAATGAAATGGTAAAATGAGGGGTAAAAACAACTTTTAAATTACTTTTCACGTAATTCGAGTAAAATATTTGTTTTAGCTCAATTTTTAAAACATATATTGTTCATTTCTAATCGGTTTGATGAAGCAATTGAACAGGAAGTACAGCCTTTGAAGGAACAAAGTGGTTAGCGGTGAAATTAAATCGATGACCATTATCACGAGAAGTTTTTATGCAAAGTTAAAGCTCGTTAAAAATTAAACCTTAGCAATGAGCAAGCGTTCCCCCAGAGTTTAGGCTCATTAAAAAATGAACCAATTTCCAGTAAATAACCATTGTGAATGCATTATGATCAGCTTTTGAGCCCTGGTCGTGTTTTTACCATCACCTACACTCTGTTTTAGCTGATCATTCACCTCCATTTGATTGTTTACACCTTTTGAGGAACAGCTACGAAGAGTGATCCTGTTAGCCATCCTTGTGACACTGCCATGATTGGAAAATTCCAAACCTTACCTGGAATCAGCTGCTACCTAAAATTATCACTCGTTCCTCAAAAAACGAGTCTCCTTTAAGCTCTTTTCATTTGACTTGTAAAATATGAAAATATTGCCGAGCAATTGGCCTCTCCAGCTCGTTAAAGCTACCGAAAGTGATATCCCTCCTCTAGATTTTAATCTTTTTGGACCTCAGGGATTATTACACAAAAAGATTGAGCGCTTGTTTTGTTCGGCTCGTTAAAATTACCGAAAATTCATCCCTTTCGTATTATTTTATACTTTTTTGGACTTAAGGGATTATATGACGAAAAAGGATTATTGGAGTTTCCTTTACGTCCCTTTCAGACTCTCTAAAATTGAAAAGGACTGAGTTATCTTTGTCGTTAAACTCGTTAAAACCGAATAGCGACAAACTTGTCCATACAGACAAGAACAAGTTTCACTGTCGCTAGGCTCGTTAAAACATAGCGACGGGTTTGCCCGAAGGGAAAATTACAGAACAAGCATATTTTATCCTCCTCAAGCTTGACAAAAATAAAGAGGTATTGGTCAGCAATGACTGGGGAAAAATTGGGAAGAAAACTTGAAGAAACTTTATTGGTGGCAAGTCGCTCTTGGACATGACACTTTCGCTCCACATCCGAGTCGGGTTGGGTTATTCCATTCACTGGTCATATCACCATTGGTCCATCACACCATCCATATTTGGGGTTAACGCTACCAATCCATGTCAGTGTTGCTGGTATGTTCAAGAGAAGTTGCTCAGAGAATTCACCTGTGTCTCATCCGCTGCAATACATTCACGCTCCATTCTTTCATGACCGCCACCCTAAACCCTGTATCAGTAAATCGTTTCGCCTCCAAAAATCATTTACTCTGTTCCGTGTTGTAGATGTTGGAATCATTAATGCATTCCTACGATGGGTCACTTCTTGTCGACATCAGCTGATTATCCAAGAAGTCGACTTAGGAACAACCCTTTTAGTAATTTGAAGCTTGCATGCATCAATGGCAAGTTTCTCACTCTCAGCGACAGGTTTACATCAATGGCCTTCGACCGAAAGATTTTGCGTGGTGTTCAACCCCAAGTCCTTTTTCACACCACGTGAATTGTACTATAGTACCTTGAGGGTCATCATCATCGGTGATTCCTCTCGCGCTTGTTAACAACTTACATCATTGGCTGGTAATTAGGCGATGTCTTTCCATGTTCGACTCCAGAACATCTTTCACATGGATTGACTTGTACTCTGAGTGAAGATTGGATGATTTTGAAGACCCCGAATCTAGTTTCATCCATCTGGGCTGCGATATATTCAGGAAAATAAAGACATCAAATGTACATTGTTGTCAGAATCATCAGTCTGCCGCACAGACGGTTGTCTGTCTTATGTACATGAAAATGAATTTATAAAGCTGAGCATGGGAATGCCCGCCTCAGCTAGATCATCAAAAATATTATGAAGATAATGTATTGTATTGTATCTTATTACAGGTCGCCTTCCAGCTCGGAAAAACTTCAGATCCTCATGATAAAGCATTTCACCCGACATCAAAAGATTAACGACCTCATGCTTTAGGGGGCAACTGTTATAGACATTTTTGGGCACTGCAACCCCAATCATACATGTCCATAAACTAAGGGCTCCTAAGTCCCTAAAAGTGTTGTTCCATACCCTAAAAGAACAAGGTCAGCTGATTACATCATCTCCCAGAAGTTATCCACAGGAAACTGCTCAGAACTGGTCAAAACTGGACCATACAGGTTGCTCAATGCTAAGGGTGTGATGCATACTGAAAAGCCCTTCTGTAGGGTGCGATGGGCGAGAGTGGACAAATGGCAGAGATAGTTTGCGAGGTGGATGATCATAGAATCTTCCAGAAACTTCTCCTATGACACTTGCCTCTGTGAATTCACCCATGGATGAGTAGGAGATCATCAATCTCCAAGTGGAATCAAGAACTATCAGAGAGAGGACACTAATCAAAATCCCAGAAGATGACTCACCCCCCTGCAATCATCTATATATGGATCCCTCATCCCAAAGATCCAGAGGCTGGAATTTTGTATCTTGTAAGGAAGCGTTGTTGGTTTCTTGGTGGAATATCATAGTGTCGGTGATCTAAGCTTTTCATGAGGTGAAAGAAGGGCTTTCATGCTGGAGGATGATGCTGGGTCAGAACAATTGGTTGTAATCCTCTTTGCTATTCTTGATATTAATAAAGCTATTCAAGTTTTCCTCCACATTCTTGTATGTTTGATGATATATTAATTTGTGTGATCAATATATATATATGGTCCTATATTGTTTATGATTGTAGATCTCTGTTCTTCGATAGTATTATGCTGCTTTGATTACACAGGTGCTCTTTGAAGCTAGGGAGATGAAGGAGAAGCGGAAAGGATCTGTCAGAAGGGAGAGGAACCGAGCAAGGAACCAAGCGCAAGACTGAGGTTGGTGTCCTTAAATCCCCTCTTATCTACTTCTCATAAAGGAAAACGAAAGTAGCTTTAGTTTGTTTGTTTCTAAGATAGCTACCAGTCTTAACGGGACTAGCAACTCTGAGTGGACACTCGATTTCTCGATAACATAAAGTAGCGTTTATCTACTCAGCAATTGTAGAACAAGAGCTTTTCGAATGCTTCCTAGCTAGCTTTAGACCCTGTCTATAGTTTATAACTTAGGACCAGAACAGGGCTCTGATACCAGGAAAATTAGGCCCAAGAGAGTAGCCAATCCCAGAAAGCCATTCCGCAAGTTCAAATATTTAAAAAAGCGCAAGCAACCAAAAAGAGATAATGCATGTTTTATATGCAAACAAGAAGGTCACGTCGCTAGAAAATGTCCCAAAAGCTCTTCCAACAAGTTGAAAGCATGTATAGAGATTGATGGTTTTGTAGATAATTGGTCAATTGTTGATTCCCAAGATGAAGTATCAGATGTATATATTTTAACTGATGCTTCTTTGTCAAATACTGAGTTAGTTCCCGACACATGCTAGAAAATGAATATTTGCTATGATTGTTCTGAATCTGAGAATGAAATTGACTTGCATTTTAGTGATGAGAATAGCTCCGATGACTACACTATTGAGACATCTGAATCCATTTCAGATGATGCTTTCTCTATTGTTCCCTCTCTATCTACCGATCGAGATACTAAGAATTCACACTCCGTTTTAAATTCTCTGCCTCCACAATCCACGTTGAATTCTTTTTGTCCTTACCCAAAGACAGTTTCTCAGTCATCTTCATCTTTGCCCGTTCCCACATCTGTTAATCTCGATGAAAGTTCTTTTCTCAAAAAGATTGTTAAAACTAACAATCTTCTCTATATTCCTGTTGAAGTCCAAGTTAAAGGTGAATGGATCACTGTGGATGCATTCATTGATATAGGTGGCTCCAATAATTTAGCTCGCCCATCTTTATTCAAAGGTTTATGGAAGCCTTTACAAAATATTCTGATTTCTGAGACCATTGGTGGCTCCGTCAATCTCACCCACTATGTTAACAATATTTCTTTAAAAGTTGGGGGGAGTATTGTAAAAATTCTTGCAATTCAGCACTATGATGCCTTTGCAAGTTTGTTTCTTGGAATGTTGTTTATTAATTCTGTGTTTCCAGTTACAATTAGTGATGACAAAGTTATTCTGAATATAAAAAGGAAGGCAATCTCAGTTCCAATATTGACTTTGGCTAATTCAGAAGCCAGAAAAGAACATAGCCAAAAGAAGGCCGACATGAAAAAATCCCATAATACTTCTCTTAATTGGCAAGAAGTATTGCAGATTTATGAAGAAAGGATTCAAACAAAATCAAAACAAAAGGCAAACAGAAATCCTGATTGGTCTCTTGAACAAATGACTATTTATGATGAATTGTTGAAATGTTGTTTTGAAACTCCTCAAGCATTCTGGAATAAAGAAAGTCCTCAACAAGAAATAATTACTCTGCATGACAACAGGGTTACAGGAAAGCTTATACCCTGTACTCCATTAGATGAAAAAGAAATCAAAAAGAAAATTGAAGAACTCTTAAATCTCAAGTTAATCAAACCTAGTTCTTCTCATTATTCTTGTTCTGCTTTCCTGCTAAGAAATCACTCGGAAATAGTTAGAGGAAAAGATCGAATGGTTATTAATTATAAGCCATTAAATGCAATCACGAAGGGCTTTAATTATCCTCTGCCCCGCCAGGAAACAATTATGCAAAAAATCCATAACAACAAGATCTTTAGTAAGTTCGACATGAAATCCGGTTATTACCATATACAAATCAAAGAAGAAGATCGTCATAAAACTGCTTTTACATGTCCCGCAGGATTTTACCAATGGAGGGTAGTCCCATTTGGTTTGAAGAATGCTCCAGCTTTCTTTCTGTTAGCGCTTGAAATTTCACCTCAGGCTGAGAAAGGTAAACCTCAAGGTAACATCAAACCATTTAGCCTCGTAGCTAGCCCTACGGGGCAGGAGAAGGCTCTCTCCGGTCTATCTCGGTAAAATCTTAAATAGATGAGATGACCAATAAGGTAACACTGATATTAGGCTAGTAAACTGATCAAAGAGTTTGATTTGGGGTTTTTTGGGTTTTTGGTGGCAAATTGAGGAGAGGGCAATTTTGGGTGCGGGGATTGGACACAGTTTCTGCAGGGGGGTTCTTTGGGGCGAGGTAGGAGACAGTATTGATGCCTTTGATTGAGGTGGATGGTCAGGAATGAAAGGTGAAGAGCTAAAGAGAGCAAACAATAACTTTGAATTCTCTTTAGACAGTAGAAAACATTGAAATTAAACAAACTTAAAAGCAGAGCATGGCAGGCATGAATTCTTACTTTAACACTTCATTTGTTTAATGTGCAGAAGTAAAAGAAAGGAAATGAGTCACATAACACACTTACAAGTACATTAAGAAACACACCATCAACACATGAGTCCACAAGAATCCCAAAGAGGACTGCAAAACCCTGGTCTTCCTTAGCCAAAAATTGCAGAGATACAGTGAATAATACAATGATAGCTTCTCCCTCAAGAGTCCAACCTTGAAAATGAGCAAGAAAGTACATAATATAGATGATCTAACCTCTTTCCCTGCCTCCATGGGTCGATCTCACTATCCTAGGAGCTGTTTCAACCACTTCTAAACTAAGCACTACAAACTAGGCAGTCAAAACAACTTGCCTCTATAAGCTAGGAAACCAATTCATTCATTTAATTTTCACCTTTTTCATGAATGAATCTTCTAGAAGAGATACATAAGAGTAAAAGTGTCAATAAAGTACATTAATTACATCAAATAGGATAATAATCCACCCTAAAAAGTCAAACAGGGTAAAACTGCGTTTTTCTGAGCTGTACACTGAAATTTCGAGAAGTTTGCCTGACGGGTCGCGCGCCTCTGCCTGACAGGTCGCGCGCCTTTGGGACCACATTTGGGGCACTTCCCAGTGTCCAAATTGAGCAAGAGTAGGCTTGTTGGAAATTTCTGTGAGTCTACTTTCCAACCCAACTGGAATTTCTGAATTTGGTGGTCATTTGCCCCTCCAAAATTGCAATCTCCCAAGACTGCTTTCTGCAACTCAAAAATGTGGCAGAAAGTCATTTTTTGCTTGTTTTTTGACTTTCTGGAGGCCTAAAACTTCATAAAATCTCAAGTCCATTGATGAGCATATGTAACTTCTCATGAAAAATCTGGAAATGCTGAGTTTTTGCAAAATGGAGTTGCCATGATGAAGGGTCGCGCGGGGGGTGAGACCCGTTAATGGAGAAAACCTGTGTTTGGCATAAAAAATTCACAAATGACAAAATTTTCTCCAAATTTCTTGAAATTTGGTCTGGGAGTCCCCAATCAAGTACCATGCTCATTCAAAGAGGATTTGGCCAAAATTTGGAGTGGATCGGGCGTTTTGCTTCGTTTTTGTGCTTTGGCCAACCGTCCTTGGAGCACCTTCGTTCTCGCCGGTATTCTTGACATTTCTTTAAAACCATGACACCTGTGCAAAAAGTGAAGGAGGTTTTTCTTCCTTGGCATGTTGTGGACAAAAAAATCTCTCAGTTTTGCAAAATTCATCTTTTATTGCTCTGGAACATCATTTGAGTGTGACTTGTCCCGATGTGTGAAACAAGGAATTTTGTCGAAATGGAGCGAAATGAAGGGAATAGGGGGCTTCTAAATTCTTGGGGAAATTTTTGGAAGTAGGGAGGGATGTTAGGAAGTAGGGGAAAGTGGAATCTCAGAGATTGAGTGAGGGGAAGGGGTCCAAAAGGGCAAAACACAGGCCCAACCTAGAAAATTGCCAGGTTGTAGCTAGAAACTAGGGTTTGTGCAAAAATGAGGAATTTGGCGGATCTAAGGGATGGGAAGTGTTTGATAAGGTACTTTAAGGATAGGGGAAGGTGTATGAACATCAGGAAACAAGTTTTGTCGGTGATTTGACCATCCAAGAGAAATTGCCTTCAAAACCCTAGGAGAGGGAAATGACCTTGCCTAGGCACAATTGAAGCATGAATAAGGTGTAACATGACCCAATGGAACCTAATATGATGATAGCAACCCTCTGAATGATGATAGGCTCAGCTGAATGATGACATGGACTGACATTTGGACAACTTTGAAAAGTGTGAAAGCAAACCCTAGACCTAATGCCTAGTGACCAAATTTTGCTTGAAGACTCACTGAAATGACAAAATTTGACCTTGACACTTCAAAATCACTTTGTAAGAGCATATTTGATCACTAGAGGAAGGCTGGAAAGACTGACACTAACACTTTCAACAGCGAATGGACTATATTTTCAGTAAATATGATTTTATTGTTGTCTATATTGATGACATTTTGATTCACAGTCAAAATCTTGAATCACATATGAAGCATTTACAAATATTTCTTGAAGAAACAAAGCAGCATGGTATTGTTTTGTCAGAAAAGAAAATGCTTCTATTTCAAGATAATATTGATTTTTTGGGTATCCATGTTATCAATGGCAAAATTCAGATGCAACCCCATGTTTTAACAAAATTATCTGAATTTCCCATTTAGTTACAGGATACTAAAATGATTCCGCGATTTCTAGGAATACTCAACTATGTGCATAAATACATTCCTAGATTGTCAGGAAAAACTGCTCCAATCAGAAGATATTTGCATTCTGGATGGTCACCAGAAGCCACAACAGCAGTTCAATTGTTAAAAGCTGAATGCAAAAATCTCCCAGAGCTCAAACCGCCAGGCAATGGATTTCTCATCCTTCAGGCTGATGCGTCCAATAATTTTTGGGCAGCCATCCTTTTTGAAAGAAAGGAAGAAACGGGAGAAGAACTTTTATGTGCATATGCATCTGGAGAATTCCTAATTCACCAAAAAAAGTATTTTCCAGCAGAAAAAGAAACTCTTGCCATTTTTAATGGCATACAAAAATTTGAATTTGATTTGGCCCCTACCAAGTTCCTCATAAGAACAGACTCAATGAATTTCAAGTATTTCTTATCATCCAAGATATCAAAATAGATCGCAAGAGATATACTTTTGGCATGGCAGATATGGTTTCAAATGTATGATTTTGATGTTGAATGGGTGCCAGGTATTTCCAATTATTTAGCCGACTCTCTTACCAGAGAAATGAACAAGGCCCATGTTCATAACCAAAGAACTGATATTTTTGTTATTCCTGGTAAGACCCCTGCAGATGATAGCTTTGAAACTTTTGTAAAAAGATTTCAAATTCTTGAATTAATTCTTGGTGATGTGGTTGAAGAAATTAAAAAGGTTATTGGACTGAGAATGAGAAGAAATCAATGGATACATAGATGTCAAGCTTGGCAGTCCAAAAATGTTGGTGTTTTGTTGGGTCTAGATGAAGAATTGGTAAAGGTATATCCTCTGCCAAATATGAAGGTAAAACTTTATTTCAAGACTCTTGATGATTACTGGACTAAAGAATATACTGAATCCATGATCAAGGTTTTGCAAACTTTGAATTATTATCAGATCATTGGAGGTATAGATTTCTCTTTTGTTGTTTATACTTCTACTAAAATGTTGGATTTGGATGAAATAAATATGACTGAAAGGGTAGGAAGGTTTCTAAAGTCGTTAAGAATTCCTGATCTTTTTGAAGAACTTGATGTTGCATTTCTTCAAAGAAATGATGAAAATTTTGCAGGAACAGATTCATTTCCCCAGTATGAACTCTTTGAACCATTTGCAGATTGGGAAATAAAAAATGGCCATTGTCAAAAGAAGCCACAGACAAGAGCTTCTCAATGTGTTGAAAGGACATTGCAATATCTGCGAACATTCTCGACACCTTGGGATTATCAAAGTTTAGAGTTCAGAAATCCTATTATCCCAAATCCTTTTGCACAATTATATGGCCCTGAACGAGTTGTTGCCTCTATGATAGCCAACAATAATGAAGAAATTAAGAAAATCACTCTCTGTCTTAAAGAATTGCATAGCCTCAAGTTACCTGAAAATTTGTCTATGATCAAAACTTTGGAAACACTTCAAGGAAGATTTGGAGTAATCAAATTACTGATTAATTCAAAGGCATTAATTACTATTGGTAGGAAATTGGAGTGATGATGTAGTTTGTTTGATAAATTTATTATTGTCAACCAAGGTTTGTTCATCTATGATTTTTGAATTAGGTTGGCAGCAACAAGAGAATATCAATCATAACTACAAGCTATGGGTCCAATGTGCCATAGAACGCTCTGTCAGCATGTTTCAAATTTTCAAATGGGAATTATTAGATGGAGTCGAATTGTCAGTTCAAACAATGCCTGAATTTCGTAAAAGCAAAAAGGATTCCTTCCTTGACATTGAGATAGATCCAATGGCTTATGTAAATCAGTGGACAAAAGAGGACAATAAATATCTCTTTCCACAAAAGAATCTCTATGTTACGACTGACACGATAAAGTTTGATACAGGAAAATCATCCAAGGAACCGCTAAAAGGAGAATCTTCTACAGTCTCGACAAAAGAAAAAGCAGCTACAGCAAAAGGAAAAGAGAAGGTATCCGACGAAAAAGAAACTATTTTCGTGGATTTGTACCAAGATGCTCAAGAGCAACAGGACCACACATGGGAGACAGAATATTTGGAGTGGTTAAATCAATCATGGTTAAAGCAAAAGATTCCCTCATCTTCATCAAAAGCACATGATCCTGATTCCGATTATGATAGTGATCGAAGTCCGATGGGACCTTGGTAGTGCGTTTTCTTTTAATTATTGTACTCGAGAATATTGAACAGACATTGTCTGGACTAAGCAATGTCTGACAGGACCTTCAATAATTCTCATATGTTTCTAAACTTATAAGTATGAGTCTTGTGTATGTAGATAAACACGTTTGTGTTGTGAGTGAATAAGTGAGTGTGTGAAAGAGTGTTTGTTTTATGTGCTTTAAGAGATCAGAGACCAGAAAGCTCTACTCTGAGGCATAACTTGATATGTAACATTTTTATTTGTATTAATTCTGAAGCCTGCTGGGCCGCCTGTCTAAGGACAGTTTGTTCCAAGATTGCCTTAAGTCGAGATTGTAAAGTGAGTTGAAGACCGAAGGAGTCGTGTGTCCTCATATTTCTTGAACCCATGGTGGATGGTGTGAGGAATTTCAGCATACTCTTTAGAGGTTCAAGTAAGTTACAAAGTCCATCATCTTAATTGGTATCAGAGCCCTGTTCTGGTCCTAAGTTATAAACTACAGATAGAGTCTAAAGCTAGCCAGGAAGCCTTCGAAAAGCTCTTGTTCTACAATTGCTGAGTAGATAAACGCTACTTTAGTCAATCTCTGGTATAGTTTGTAATTATGTCAAATCTGTTACGCTCTTTCTCATCTATTGATCGTAAAGTTATAACTGAAGTCTCTTCTCGAACTGTTGAATCTGACCTTGCATCTACTGAAAACTCTGAAGCAATCGAGAATCCTGAGAGCTGGAATCCTCCTGCTCTCCATGCTACTGATGTCTATAAATTGCCTATGTCGTTTGTTTTTAAGAGAAAATCTTTCCTGAAAGAATTTGAAGTCACTATAAAAATCTCTGGTCCGGCTGTCCAAATAGTTGCTTTAAATTTGTTTTCTGATGATGAGATCAAAAAATTTCGACAGTATGTTAAGGATCATAAGTATTCCTATCTTCATTTTGGTGGTATTAGAATTGGTCTTGCTCCCTTGTTCCGACATGGATTAAATACTCCCTGTATTGCTGAAATCTTTGATACCCGTCACCAAACTTATGACCATGCAAGAATAGGAACAATTTTGGGAAATCTGTCTATAGGATGTCAATATGGTACAATATTTCCTGATTATTCAATCAGTTTAGCAGATGCCCATCTCAAAGATTGTTGGAAACACTTGGTAGGAGTTCAAGGTCTTCAAATGATAGAAGATAGTGAGTATCTTTCTACACTGGTTCAAGCTTCTTTTCAATTAACTAACACAGCTCACCCTAAACTCAAACAACCCGTTTTAAAAGACTGTGTTACTGTTGGTCTTTCAAATGCTCAAGTTGAAGGTGTTTTGTATGATCAAACTGAATTGCCAAGCAATTGGTATTTTCAATATAGATCGATTGCAGATGATCGCGAGCCTGAGTCAAAACTCAAAAGAATCTCGATTAATAATGGTCAAGTAAAGCTTATTCCTGCAAAAACATAGATTCCTCAACATATCGTCAGGCCACGTCGTTATGTAATCCCTGTACATTCTATTGAAGCTCTTCTTCAAGACCCGTAGATCTTCCTCCAGTTGAAGAAGTCAGTCTTTCTGAACCACACTTGACATCAACTGAACTGTATATACCTGAATCTAAACCTTTCTTAGATGTAAATAAAATGCATCATATTTCCCATACCTAGTTTCCTCCTGTTGCAGAATGGCAATACGCAAATCATCGTTTTGTAAAGGGTGGGAAATGGCCTCCTAAGACAAAATTTTGTACCACCTCTTCTGTGTCAAAATAGCCGCCGACCCGAGCTGACTGTGCTCCCTTGATAGAGCATAATGTATTAAACACCACTGATCTAGATCAGACCTATCAGATTCGTAATTACCTTACCACATGGTGTGCACATGCATAGGAAGTTCTGGATGATTTAGGATCCCAGTCTGAGCTAATTCTAGCTAATCTTAAGCTTCTCCAAGATGAACAGTAAGAAGAAAAAGCAAGAAGAGAAGCAAAAGAGAAAAAGAAAAAAGAAAAGAAAAGGAGAGAATCAGAGGTTCCAAAATTTTCTATCTCCATGGATACTCCTAACTATTGGGATATAGATGAAAAGCAAGAAGGTAGGGAAGCTGAATCTAGCGCCCAAGCTGAACATAGACTAGAGCCAGCAAAATCACTAAATCTTCACAAATCAAAAAGTGAGATAGCCACTTTAGAAAATGTTGCCTCTAAATTCCCTTCCTTCATTTTGCCATCTCTCCAAAAATCCAATGTACTTCGTGAAGTACATAAGTACCCAAGGGTTGAAGAAGACTTGTTTGCAGCCAATGCCACTGGATATGTTTTAGACTTAGACAAATCTACAAATCCAGTTGAATCCATCAGAGTTTGGATTGGTGCCCTATATCAAATGCAAATTGTCTCTAAATTAGATAATCTATCTATTTTTTCCTTAGCAGAAAAATGAATGGCCAAAATTGTATATGACTGGTGGATGGGACCATCAGAAGAAGAACGGATGCACGTAGCTGCTGCATGATTAGCTACATTAGAATTGCTACTCAAAACCCAATTTGTCTCAGAACCGACAGATGAAAAGAAACAGATTATAACAGATCTAGCAAAAATGGAATTGAAGGATTTAAAGTTTTTAGATCAGTTTGGTAATGATTATATGGCCAAGATATATAAAGTTAATCTTACCAATGATTCTACTCAAAAGATTTCATTCCTGTCAAAATTGCCTAGTAATCTAGGTGACATGATAATGAAAGATCTGGACATTCAAGGGAAAAAGATAGAACAGACTTATTGGATAGATCTCTTATTTCGGTGTCAAGAAAAAGTTAAATATGTTTGTTGGCAGAAGAAAGCTCAAGAATTTTTTCCTGGTCTTAATGTTTGTCGTTCTGTATTACCATGGACACCATTTAAAAAGAGAAAATCCTGAAGAATTAAGATGATGGACCTTGTAACTTACTTGAACCTCTGAAGAGTATGTTGAAATTCCTCACACCATCCACCACAGGCTCAAGAAATACGAGGACACGCGACTCCTTCGGTCTTCAACTCGCTTTACAATCCTGAATTAAGGTGATCTTGGAACAAACTGTCCTCAGACAGGCGGCCCAGCAGGCTTCAGAATTAATTCAAATAAAAATGTTACATACCAAGTTATGCCTCAGAGTAGAGCTTTCTGGTCTCTGATCTCTTAAAGCACAGAATACAAACACTCTTTCACACACACACTTATTCACTCACAACACAGACGTGTTTATCTACATACACAAGACTCATACTTATAAGTTTAGAAACATATGAGAATTATTGAAGGTCCTATTAGACATTGCTTAGTCCAGACGATGTCTGTTCAATATTCTCGAGTACAATAATTAAAAGAAAACGCACTACCAAGGTCCCATCGGACTTCGATCACTATCATAATCGGAATCAGGATCATGTGCTTCTGATGAAGATGAGGGAAGCTTTTGCTTTAACCATGATTGATTTAACCACTCCAAATATTCTGTCTCCCATGTGTGGTCCTATTGCTCTTGAGCATCTTGGTACAAATCCACGAAAATAGTTTCTTTTTCGTCAGATACCTTCTCTTTTCATTTTGCCATAGCTGCTTTTTCTTTTGTCGAGACTATAGAAGATTCTCCTTTTAGTGGTTCCTTGGATGATTGTCCTGTATCAAACTTTATCGTGTCAGTCATAACATAGAGATTCTTTTGTGGAAAGAGATATATATTTTCCTCATTCGTCCACCAATTTACATAAGCCATTGGATCTATCTCAATGTCAAGGAAGGAATCCTTTTTGCTTTTACGGAATTCAGGCATTGTTTGAACTGACAATTCGACTCCATCTAATAATTCCCATTTGAAAATTTGAAACATGCTAACAGAGCGTTCTATGGCACATTGGAGCCATAGCTTGCAGTTATGATTGATATTCTCTTGCTGCTGCCAACCTAATTAAAAAATCATAGATGAACAAACCTTGGTTGACAATAATAAATTTATCAAACAAACTACATCATCACTCCAATTTCCTACCATAACACTAATAGTAATTAATGCCTTTGAATTAATCAGTAATTTGATTACTCCAAATCTTCCTTGAAGTGTTTCCAAAGTTTTGATCATAGACAATTTTTCAGGTAACTTGAGGCTGTGAAATTCTTTAAGCCAAAGAGTGATTCTCGTAATTTCTTCATTATTGTTGGCTATCACATAGGCGGCAACTCTTTCAGGGGCATATAATTGTGCAAAATGATTTGGGATAATAGGATTTCTGAACTCCAAAATTTGATAATCCCAAGGTGTCGAGAATGTTCGCAGATATTGCAATGTCCTTTCAACACATTGAGAAGCTCTTGTCTATGGCTTCTTTTGACAATGGCCATTTTTATTTCCCAATCTGCAAATGGTTCAAAGAGTTCATACTAGGGAAATGAATCTGTTCCTGCAAAATTTTCATCATTTATTTGAAGAAATGCAGCATCAAGTTCTTCAAAAAGATCAGGAATTCTTAACGACTTTAGAAACCTTCCTACCCTTTCGGTCATATTTATTTCATCCAAATCCAGCATTTTAGTAGAAGTATAAACAGCAAAAGAGAAATATATACCTCCAATGATCTGATAATAATTCAAAGTTTGCAAAACCTTGATCATGGATTCAGTATATTCTTTAGTCCAGTAATCATCAAGAGTCTTGAAATAAAGTTTTACCTTCATATTTGGCAGAGGATATACCTTTACCAATTCTTCATCTAGACCCAACAAAACACCAACATTTTTGGACTGCCAAACTTGACATCTGTGTATCCATTGATTTCTTCTCTTTCTCAGTCCAATAACATTTTTAATTTCTTCGACCACATCACCAAGAATTAATTCAAGAATCTGGAATCGTTTTACAAAAGTTTCAAAGCTATCATCTGTAGGGGTCTTACCAAGAATAACAAAAATATCAGTTCTTTGGTTATGAACATGGGCCTTGTTCATTTCTCTGGTAAGAGAGTCAGCTAAATAATTGGAAATACCTGGCACCCATTCAACATCAAAATCATACATTTGAAACCATATCTGCCATGCCAAAAGTCTACCTCTTGCGAGTTGTTTTGATATCTTGGCTGATAAGAAATACTTGAAATTCATTGAGTCTGTTCTTATCAGGAACTTGGCAGGGGCCAAATATAATTCGAATTTTTGTATGCCATTAAAAATGGCAAGAGTTTCGTTTTTTGCTGGAAAATATTTTTTTGGTGAATTAGGAATTCTCCAGATGCATATGCACATAAAATTTCTTCTCTCGTTTCTTCCTTTCTTTCAAAAAGGATGGCTGCCCAAAAATGATCGGACGCATCAGTCTGAAGGATGAGAAAACCATTACGTGGCGGTTTGAGCTCTGGGAGATTTTTGCATTCAGCTTTTAACAATTGAACTGCTGCTATGGCCTCTAGTGACCATCCAGAATGCAAAAGTATTTTGATTGGAGCAGTTTTTTCTGACAATCTAGGAATGTATTTATGCACATAGTTGAGTATTCATAGAAATCGCTGAATCATTTTAGTATCCTGTAACTGATCGGGAAATTCAGATAATTTTGTTAAAACATGGGGTTGCATCTGAATTTTGCCATTGATAACATGGATACCCAAAAATTCAATATTATCTTGAAACAGAAGCATTTTCTTTTCTGACAAAACAATACCATGCTGCTTTGCTTCTTCAAGAAATATTTGTAAATGCTTCATATGTGATTCAAGATTCTCACTGTGAATCAAAATGTCATCAATATAGACAACAATAAAATCATATTTACCGAAAATATAGTCCATTCACCTTTGAAAGAAAACTGGAGCATTCTTCAGACCAAATGGGACTACCCTCCATTGGTAAAATCCTGCGGGGCATGTAAAAGCAGTTTTATGACGATCTTCTTCTTTGATTTGTATCTGGTAATAACCAGATTTCATGTCGAACTTACTGAACATCTTGTTGTTCTGGAATTTTTGCATAATTGTTTCCTGGCGGGGCAGAGGATAATTAAAGCCTTTCGTGATTGCATTTAATGGCTTATAATTAATAACCATTCGATATTTTCCTCTAACTATTTCCGAGTGATTTCTTACCAGGAAAGCAGTACAGGAATAATGAGAAGAACTAGGTTCGATTAACTTGAGATTTAAGAGTTCTTCAATCTGCTTTTTGATTTCATTTTCAGCTAATGGAGTACATGGTATAAGCTTTCCTGTAACCCCGTTGTCATGCAGAGTAATTATTTCTTGCTGAGGACTTTCTTTATTCCAGAATGCTTGAGGATTTTTAGAACAACATTTCAACAATTCATCATAAATAGTCATTTGTTCAGGAGACCAATCAGGATTTTTTTTTGCCTTTTTTTTTATTTCGTTTGACTCCTTTCTTCATAAATCTACAATACTTCTTGCCAATTATGAGAAGTATTCTGGGATTTTTTCATGCCGACCTTCTTTTGGCTATGTTCTTTTTTGGCTTCTGAATTAGCCAAAGTCAATCTTGGAACTGAGATTGCCTTCCTTTTATATTCAGAATAACATTGTCATCACTAATTTTAACTGGCAACATAGAATTAATAAACGACATTCCAAGAAACAAACTTGCAGAGGCATCATAGTGCTGAATTGCAGAAATTTTTACAATACTCCCCCCAACTTTTAAAGAAATATTGTCAACATAGTGGGTGAGATTGACGGAGCCACCAATGGTCTCAGAAATCAGAATATTTTGTAAAGGCTTCCATAAACCTTTGAATAAAGATGGGCGAGCTAAATTATTGGAGCCACCTGTATCAATGAATGCATCCACAGTGATCCATTCACCTTTAACTTGGACTTCAACAGGAATATAGAGAAGATTGTTAGTTTTAACAATCTTTTTGAGAAAAGAACTTTCATCGAGATTAACAAATGTGGGAACGGGAAAAGATGAAGATGACTGAGAAACTATCTTTGGGTAAGGACAAAAAGAATTCAACGTGGATTGTGGAGGCAGAGAATTTAAAACGGAGTGTGAATTCTTAGTATCTCGATCGGTAGATAGAGAGGGAACAGTAGAGATAGCATCATCTGAAATGGATTCAGATGTCTCAATAGTGTAGTCATCGAAGCTATTCTCATCACTAAAATGCAAGTCAGTTTCATTCTCAGATTCAGAACAATCATAGCAAATATTCATTTTCTGGCATGTGTCGGGAACTGACTCAGTATCTGACAAGGAAGCATCAATTAAAATATATACATCTGATACTTCATCTTGGGAATCAACAATTGACCAATTATCTACAAAATCATCAATCTCTATACATGCTTTCAACTTGTTGGAAGAGCTTTTGGGACATTTTCTGGCGAAGTGACCTTCTTGTTTGCATATAAAATATGCATTGTCTCTTTTTGGTTGCCTGTGCTTTTTTAAATATTTGAACTTGCGGAATGGCTTTCTGGGATTGGCTACTCTCTTGGGCCTGAATTTTCCATATCTTCTGGATTTTCTCTTTTTGAATGGTGTCCATGGTAATACAGAACAACAAACATCAAGACCAGGAGAAAATTCTTGAGCTTTCTTCTGCCAACAAAGATATTTAACTTTTTCTTGACACCGAAATAAGAGATCTATCCAATAAGTTTGTTCAATCTTTTTCCCTTGAATGTCCAGATCTTTCATTATCATGTCACCTAGATTACTAGGCAATTTTGATAGGAATGAAATCTTTTGAGTAGAATCATTGGTAAGATTAGCTTTATAGATCTTGGCCATATAATCATTACCAAACTGATCTAAAAACTTTAAATCCTTCAATTCCATTCTTGCTAGATTTGTTATAATCTGTTTCTTTTCATCTGCCGGTTCGGGGAAAAATTGGGTTTTGAGTAGAAATTCTAATGTAGCTAATCCTGCAGCAGCTACATGCATCCGTTCTTCTTCTGATGGTCCCATCCACCAGTCATATACAATTCCGGCCATTCGTTTTTCTGCTAAGGCAAAAATAGATATATTATCTAATTTAGAGACAATTTGCATTTGATATAGGGCACCAATCCAAACTCTGATGGATTCAGCTGGATTTGTAGATTTGTCTAAGTCTAAAACATATCCAATGGCATTGGCTGCAAACAAGTCTTCTTCAACCCTTGGTTACTAATGTACTTCACGAAGTACATTGGCTTTTTGGAGAGATGGCAAAATGGAGGAAGGGAATTTAGAGGCAGAATTTTCTAAAGTGGCTATCTCACTTTTTGATTTGTGAAGATTTAGTGATTTTGCTGGCTCTAGTCTATGTTCAGCTTGGGCACTGGATTCAGCTTCACTGCCTTCTTGCTTTTCATCTATATCCCAATAGTTAGGAGTATCCATGGAGATAGAAAATTTGGGAACCTTTGATTCTCTCCTTTTCTTTTCTTTTTTCTGTTTCTCTTTTGCTTCTCTTCTTGCTTTTTCTTCTTGCTGTTCATCTTGGAGAAGCTTAAGATTAGCTAGAATTAGCTCAAACTGGGATCCTAAATCATCCAGAACTTCATCTACATGTGCACACCATGTGGTAAGGTAATTACCAATCTGATAGGTCTGATCTAGATCAATGGTTTTTAATGCATTATGCTCTATCAAGGGAGCATAGTCAGCTCAAGTCGGCGACTGTTTTGACACAGAAGAGGTGGTACAAAATTTTGTCTTAGGAGGCCATTTCCCACCCTTACAAAACGATGATTTGCGTATTTCCATTCTTCAACAGGAAGAAACTGGGTATGAGAAATACGATGCATTTTATTTACAGCTAAGAAAGGTTTAGTTTCAGGTATATACAGTTTAGTTGATGACAACAGTGATTCAAAAAGGTTGACTTCTTCAACTGGAGGAAGATCTACAGGTCTTGGAAAGAGGCTTCAATAGAAGGTACAGGGATTACATAACGACGTGGCCTGACGATAAGTCTAGGAATCTGTGTTTTTGCAGGAATAAGCTTTACTTGACCATTATTAATCGAGATTCTTTTGAGTTTTGACTCAGGCTTGCGATCATCTACAATCGATTTATATTGAAAATACCAATTGCTTGGCAATTCAGTTTGATCATACAGAACACCTTCAACTTGAGCATTTGAAAGACCAACAGTAACACAATCTTTTAAAACGGGTTGTTTGAGTTTAGGGTGAGTTGTGTTAGTTAACTGAAAAGAAGCTTGAACCAATGTAGAAAGATACTCACTATCTTCTATCATTTGAAGACCTTGAACTCCTACCAAGAGTTTCCAACAATCTTTGAGATGGGCATCTGCTAAACTGATTGAATAATCAGGAAAGATTGTACCATATTGACATCCTATAGACAGATTTCCCAAAATTGTTCCTATTCTTGCATGGTCATAAGTCTGGTGACGGGTATCAAAAATTTCAGCAATACAGGGAGTATTTAATCCATGTCGGAACAAAGGAGCAAGACCAATTCTAATACCACCAAAATGAAGATAGGAATACCTCTGATCCTTAACATATTGTCGAAATTTTTTGATCTCATCATCAGAAAACAAATTTAAAGCAACTATTTGGACAGCCGGACCAGAGATTTTTATAGTGACTTCAACTTCTTTCAGGAAAGATTTTCTCTTAAAAACAAACGACATAAGCAATTTATAGACATCAGTAGCATGGAGAGTAGGAGGATTCCAGCTCTCAGGATTCTCGATTGCTTCGGAGTTTTCAGTAGATGCAAGGTCAGATTCAACAATTCGAGAAGAGACTTCAGTTATAACTTTACGATCAATAGACGAGAAAGAGCGTAACAGATTTTCCATAATTACAAACTATACCAGAGATTGACTAAAGTAGCATTTATCTACTCAGCAATTGTAGAACAAGATCTTTTCCAAGGCTTCCTGGCTAGCTTCATGGTATCATACAGGTATTGTTTTGCATGCAGGTATGTAAGTTAATGGATTGTTATATACATTAGGTTCATGTACATGTCTATTGATGTTATGGTTACATGTATGATGGATGTTAGTTGATTAGTATAGTTATATGCACATGTGTTAGATAGTCATGAATGATAATAACCTGTGTTTATATGCATTTCTGTTGTTGCTTTATGTTAGTTGACTTGATGATCATGTTATATGTTGTTGATGAGTGTGTTATGGGTTAAGTTGTTGTTGTTATATGTTAGTAACTTGATGATTATGGTTATTACATTAAGATCTTGATGTTATATGTATCATGCTAAATTGGACTGGCCTATGCATATGGTTAGGGTTACGACATTCAAGTATGAGTCAACTTGTTGTGACATTGTGTTGTACTAATATGGATTGATCGTATATATGTGATTGTTATGCATGAATGACAATTGTTTATGAGTTTATGATGTGAACATGCTAGCTAGTGACTATTATTGATATCATGACCTTATTATGTTTGAATTGATATGATGTGAAGTTATATCGTGCTAATCTGGATTGATTGTGCAAACAAGTTCACCTCCCCTGAGATACTTTAAGGTATGAGTTCGCTTATGTCATATACTTGGTGCTTAATTGTATGATTATGTCTTCTATTGGGTGTTTGAGTGTTTGGTGTCTATTACGTCATCTAGTTGATTTATTTAACATGGTATGGTTGCAAGTTGGTTGAATGTTTGATGAATTGCTTAAAATGAGTATATGTTCAAATGGTCTTGTTTTAAGATGATTGTACTAATACATATGTGTTGAGACATTTGATATGTACTTGAATGTGGTTGACAATTGTAGCATTATGTCTAAATACTATGAGTTTTCTAGGGACTATGACATGATTGTTAGTCTTGGTAAAGGTTGATTTCAAATTGATAGATATGTTTGTCTTGATATTTGGAACATGTGGTTGACATGTGTGAGTAGCTGCAAGTAACATGTTTGGTATTAGAGTGACAAGGTAATAGTTGATATGTTTATATAACTAATAGTTGGGTGACATGACAGTGCATAGTAAGACTCAATTGCAACAAAGTAAAGAGGGTAAAAGAAAGGAATTGGACAAGAATTCCTTTGGCTATGTTTGTAAACCTTAATTCCAAATGAATGAATGCTTTGCATATAGGAAGCCTTCTTAACCTTAATATTGTTTTAGATTATGTGGATATGTGTTAGATTCATGAACATGTACTTGACACGTATATTAGCTACTCTCTAGTGACAAGTGGATCTGTCAAGGGAATTGGAGTCCCTTGAAATATGGCATGGATGTGTTCAGTTGCAACCAGCGTGCTTGGCACAACACAGTAAGGTAACTGGTGTATTATTTTGTTTAATTATGCACTGATAGTTATGTGTTTATGGCAGTATGATGTAGGGAGTTGCATGGCAAGAGAGGTTGCCATGAAATCTTGAAGAAGGCTTTGGTTGAGCTTTCCTTAGGGAGCACTGGGAACCATGGGGATTGAGTCATGGTGTTTATTGTTAGTCTTATGTTTTCTGTCTTTCGTGATTTGTTGTGCTTGATTGGCGGCTTTGTTTATGTCTAGTGTATGGCCATACCACTTTGTTTGCGGATTCGTGTTGTTATTGGTTTTCATGATTTTCTTATTGTTTATTTATTGTGCTTTCATTTTAAGTTTTGAGTCTTGGGAATTGGTTGAGAAAGAGGAAACTTAATGGAGCTTGGGGAGAGATGTGTGGTACCCGAAAGGTAATGTAAGATTCAGATGAAGCTCAGTGCATGAGTAAGCGCAGTGGAAGGTAAGACTATGATAGTCGATAGGACTAGTTGGGTCCATTGTGGTAAATGGATGGTGGCAGTACATACATGAGAAGGGTAACCAAAAAAGGTAAAGTAAATGGGTCTGGGGTGTCGGATGCCTTGGCTATGTTGGGAAATGGTTTTCTCAATGTTATGCATGTTGCGCAGAAATAAGGAATTTCTCTTAACCCAGAGCTTATGATATCTAGTAATTATGTTATGATCATGATTACACTGATGTTTATATAAGTATGTATGTATGTATGCCATTGTATGATAGAATGACGATTGTATTGTGATAATGATTATATATGTATGTATATATGTATCTATGTCATTGTTTGATAGGGTTGTCAGGAATCGTTGTTGCAGAGGAATGTTTGATTATGTAGGTCAACCTCATGACAAGGTTCCTGGTTTATGGGGAATCAAGTGGGAAGAATAGTCATGAAAAATATATGATGTCAGTATCATGTGGTTATGAGTTGATATTATGTGATTATATTATGTCTATGTTATGGATAGGCTATGCTGAGGGATACATCAACAAAATGAAAGAAATGTGGTGTACGACATGTTGGGACAAGCATGGAAAAGACACTAGAAGCAAAGCTGCTTGGTAAAGACAGTGTGGTTTTGGATGTGTGGTACTATTGTTTTGCATATGTTATACATGTTGCATCTGTGATGTTGTGTGCATGCAGTGTTATGTATATATAGTGTGTGTACTATTGTTTAGGCAATGTTATGTACATGATGGTACAAATAGTGTTGCGTGAATGTTGCATATGTAGTGTTGGGTATAGACGGTGCTATGTACATGATGGATATGCCGTGTTGTGTGCATATGGTGTTGTGCGCATGTTGGGTATGCAGTGATGTGTATGGTGTTATGTACATATGGTGTTATGTGCATGATTATACAAGTGGTGTTGTGAGCATGTGATATAAGTGGTGTTGTGTGCTGGTGGTGTTGTGTACATGTTATGCATGTGGCGTTTTGTACATGTGGTGTCGTGTACATGTCATATTGACTACACGTTGTACATGTGGTTCGATGTACATGTGGCGTTGTATACATGTTGTGCAGGTGGTTTCGTGTACATGTGATGATGAGCACACATTGTGAAGGTGGTGCTTTGTACAGGTGGTACTGTGTATGTGCTGTACATATGGTATTGGTGTACATGTGGTATTGTATGTGTGTCGTACATGTTGTGTTGTGTACATGCAGTTCTATGTATGTGTATTGTGTAGTTGTGGTATCATGACATGCATACTCATTGTGTTGTACTATGTGTAGTACATGTATTTTGTTGTGTTGTATGCCAGGTGTAGGTACATGTATTGTGTGGCATTGTACATCAGGTATAGATGTATGATTTGTGTTGTATATCGGGTGTATGTGTATGCATTTTTGGTGTCCCGCATTGTGGGAGGATGTATGTCTTGTGATGTACATTATGTATGTATACGTGTTGTGTTGTACACCAGGTGCAAGTGTATGTATTTTGTTGTGTTTTACATTGGGTGTAGGTGTATGTGTTGTATGTCAGGTGTAGATGCATGTATTGCATGGTGTGGTATGTCGTGTGTGGTTGTATTTGTGGGATGTACACTATGTGTGTGTGCACATGGTTGAGGAGAAGGCACTGGGTGTTTGTTGAGTGTGACAACCAATCCAGAGTGCGTATGAAATAAGGACAAAGGTGGAAGCCAAGGATTGATTAAAGGATAAGTATCAATATTTTATTTCAGTTTTATTATGCATATGATTTATGATTCTGGTCTATAATGACTACATGTGATCTATGATTCTGGTTTATGATGCCTACATATGATTTATGATTTTGATCTATGATGGTTGTGTTTGAGCTAACATGATGTGATATGTTTATACATGATGATTTGGTCAAAGATGCTAGTTTGACTCATTGTGACAAGAAGTAAACAAGATTGCAAGTGTACCTTATTGACGAGCCACCAATGAGGTATTATTTGAAGTTATTTCAATTTATTTTGAATCTAATGGAAATTATGTGCTTGGAACAGAAATGCATGAACATGCCCAATTGAGTGGTTGAAATTGACTACAAGAATTAGTAGTATAAGTGAAATAAATTGGAACATGCAATAGTATGTCGGTAGAGCACTTCAGGAGCAAGGCCATTGTGGGACACTGGTACCCAATAGTGTCCATTGATTGCCATGAGCATGTTATGATCGGTATGATGGTTTTAAGGCAGGTATATGCCTTGGTTTTTGTATCTTCCGTTGCGAGGAAGCCTTGCCAAGGGATGGATTTCCTGAGATGGGGATGCCAGCGGAACTTGGAAGGTGAGTGACTGCACGGAAGGGGTTGACAAGATTCCCGGAGGGATTGTGTAGCAGAGAAGGGAAGACCGAGGATGGATTTTTTTTTGTCATTAGCATTTCCAGATGGAATCAGATGAAAATTGGGAGTGCGCCCTGGAACAATGAGTCGATAACTGTTCATTGAGAGGACAAGCGGTGCTAGATCATAACGCTGGACATTGGATGCAAATTTGACTTTGCAATGGATTCTGGACTTCCTGGGAAGGAGGTGAAACCTAGTATTACTTTGAGGGTGGAGGTGTGAGCTTTTTGATTCCCTTATTGTAGCTGCGGGCATCATATCCTTTTATTTTTTGGTTGCGCAAATGTGCATATGTGTATATGTGTCTGTTATTGTAAATATTGTATCGAGCTAGATTTATAAAGCTCCATATACAGTATGGTTATTTGCTGGTTGAACCAAATGTGTATGTGTATATGTGGTTATTGTAAATACCGTAATGATCTGTGTTATAAAGCTACAATAAACGATATGTTTGTCATGTTTCAGTAGTGGTCATTGTAAATATTGCAACGAGTTGTGTTATAAATCTCCATGGGAAATATGTTTTGTTTTTAGTAGTCTTGTTGGTTATAGGTGTCATTGAACACCAAGGACGGTGTTCCCCCAAGGGGGAGGGTTCTATAATAGCCCTGGTGAAAATTCCATGTAAAAAATATATAAGGCCATGGTCCATAGGACACGTATTCCAAGCTGAATGGTGGGAGAAACATCCTAGTGGGTGTTGATTCTGTTTATTATGGCTAAGGAAATAGCCGAAGGCAATGGCTAAGGATTTGGAAAGGCAAAAAGGAATTTTGGCACATTTATTTATGGAAATAAATGAAATTAGGAGAAAAAGGAGGTGAAAGGTCATAGGTTGCATGTGAGGAGGAAAATGAAGAAAATAGAGGACTCATTCATAAAAAGGTTTCCGAGGATCAGTTGGCAAGTTCTTGGCTCAACCTTTTGTCAGATGAGTTTTGGAGCTCTCTCATTATTCTCTCTCTCTCTCATACTCTTGGAGACTTAGAGTTTTCTTGAAGCACTCTTGGTGGGTGTGGCATACTTGGATTCTTGGAGAAAGAAGGCAAAGGAAGAGCAAGAAAGTGGAAGAGGGCATCGAGATCAACAACTACATCATATTTTCTTGCAGGTATTGAGTTGCATGTATGTTTTCTTCACTAGTTTTAGCATGCATGGCATATGCATGTGGACTCTTGGTCATGATCTATCATTTCCATGGAGGATTGCCTAGGTTGATAATGGATTTCCTAGCCTTTTTGTTTCCTAGATAGCCATGATGATTGTGGGTTTACTTTCATTGTTTGTTTTTGGTTGGTTCTCGTGTTTCCTTAGCTTGGGTTGAGTTATTAGTTCTTGGAAACCCTCGTTAGAAAAAGGTTCTGGAAACTCAGAAAATGTTTTGGGTTGAGTTATTAGTTCACGGAAGCCCTGGTTGGACAAACACTTCGGAAGCCCTGTAATAGCTTGGGTTGAGTTACTAGTCTTGGAAGCCTTGGTTGGAAAAACTCTCTAGAAGCCCTTGGTAAGTTGAGTTACTAGTCCTGGATGCCCTGGTTGGACAAACACTCTGGAAACCCTGTATAAGTTGTGGGTTGAGTTACTAGTCCTCGAAGCATTGGTTGGAACAAACACTTTGGAAGCCTTCAAAGGCTAGGATGGAGACCAGCCTGATGATGGTTTTGTGATGTCCGACTGTGAGGTGGAATCACTATTTTATGGGTTGAGGTGGATGACCTCTGAAAGCCCCGGATGAGTTTTGATTGATGTGTTCTATGAGATCCCACATTCGTGCTTGGAATATGGCATGGGGGTGAATGGATGAAGAGAGATTTGACTCAGCCATTCTATGGTTGGGTGGAACGTGGACGTCCCATCCTAGGTTTGGATTCTGCATCATTAATGAAAGGTTTTTCCCCTTGTATTTCTACGAGCATTTTGATGGATTATATGTGGTCTATATGGTTGTACTTTAATGATTATTTCTACTGCTATTATGTTGGTTATGTGTTTGGTCAATTTAGTGTGATCTAAATTGCTATTTATAATGTCAACCCGGGGTTCGTAAACTGACGAAGTGAAGTGTACTATATGTACTAGATAACCATTTCCTTAGTCTTTTGTCGTTTTTAGTTTTTTAAGTTTGTTTTTGGATTTATCTTTCCCTAATGTGAGATGATGAAAAGGTGATAAAGCAAGTGAAATATGGATGATTATGGTGATCTCTAAGTGGTTTTTCAAAACTTAAAAGAAAGAAAGCTTTAAAATAACTGCAATGAAATCAATTCTTAAAAAGAAATAAAGACATCAAACAATGAACTAATGACATCGGCCCAGTATCTTTGTTGCTGAATGAAAATGAAAGTGAAATCTACACTAAATTCAATTAAAAGTAAGAACAACTAATCCACACTATTTCAACTCTTCAACTCAATCTTCCTTGTGAAAAGATATCATGAAATGTTAAGCAATGTTAAATCTAAAAGAAGTTAAACTGCATAAAAGAAACTAATCACACTACTTTAACTCTCTTGACCTTTTGCCTTTCAGCTTAATTTACCCTGTGAGAAACAGTCATGAATAAGTCAAGCAATGTGAGATCTAAAGCAAACTAAATCAAGCTATAATGAGTGATATTCTGGTTCCTAATAAAGTTGTTTGATTATAGAAAGAAACCGTTAACAGATGAATAGCATGATATCTAAGAGCATAAAATAAATGTACAACTTAAGGAAATGACAGTACTGGAAATCAAACTTCAGAAAACAAGAGTCAGCGACAAAGACAAGATGATCTCGTATGCCAATAGTTATAAAAAGAAAAGGTGAAAAATTGCCCCGGGCTGCCAAAGAAAACCTACAGAAAACACTGATCAGTTGTAACCATAAAAGAGCAACAATGAAAATGTAAATCAACAGAAATCAAAAAGCTTTGTTATGTACAGCTAATATACATGATGAAATAAAACACAGCATTTAAATGACAACTGTACAGCTAATATACATGAACAGAAAAAAAGTAATGCAAGAGTTAAAGGACAACTGTACAAGGCTTTAGTGAGCAGGGGCCCTCTGCCACTTCTGCCGATTCAACGAACAGCTACAAGCTTAAGTTTAAACCAGTCTTCTCATATATTAAACAGCAACGTAAAAGTGCAGTGGGGAAATACAACAAATTCGAATTACATTACCAGAGATTAACTTTTACAGTGTTCATGGACGCGTTATTTATAAGGAAAGAAAGCTAAACAGATTAACTAAATCTACGCTATTAACCACACTGCCAGAGACACGTAAATCCTCTTCAGCCCGGATCTAGGTAACTGTCATCATGTTTATTAAATCTGAGAGGTATGGCTGTTGGATTCACGCTATCAAGATGTCTTCGTGGCTAAGGACTGTGCCACGTAGCTTCACGTGCTCAAAAACAGAGCTACGCAGAGTCGTGCCACCGCTGAACACTTTAGTTGACTATCCTTTGCCCCTTGTTTGACCGCGGGCTTTTATGGGCGTGCTGGATGATCTGGAGGGACACGTTCCATGTCCTTGACTCCTGTAACTTGCCCATGTGGCTCATTTCTTCATAGGACACCTGTAGCATGGTGTTTGACAAAACGGTTGCGGAATCCTGTGCTGGCTGCAGAAACCTGTGTCGGCTGCGGAAACTGAGAAGCTTCCGCAGCTGTCTGAACAAAATTCTAAACCAAACAACAGTTATCAGCGTAGTTAGAAAACCATGTCAAAAGCTCTTTTTTAAACTAAAATACAATGATTTAATCAACTTGGTGGATGAAATGAGTGGAAAAAGAAGGCTGAGAGGGTGTATAGGAAGGTGCAGGTTCGAGGCTCAACATTATGTATGTGTTTTATGACAACATCCATGTATGGATTTCATCATGTTTTTACTTGTAATTGAATGATCAAGGTATCTATGAACTAATAGATGGAATGGAAGCTAATGTGTTAAGGCATCAATGGTTCTTAGCGATTCTCAGCTAAGTATGAGACCCCTATGCTTAGAACTGTTATTTACACCTGTAGTTTACATATTCCTGATATGTTTGACAAAATTCCTGTCATGGCTAGTAGGGGTTGAGTCAAGGTCTTAAACAAGTATTTGCTTTAGTACTGTCATTTCCATGTTATTTTACTGTTCTTAAGAGATGGTTCAATTTTGGGCAGTGACCTGGGCTCTGGGCCTAAAAAAGTGGCATAAAACTGACTAAATGAGTCTTTGGATGCTGGCAGGAAAGCCTATGAGAGTGACTCTGGGTTTATGGACACTGTCATGACAATATCATGAGAGTGACTAAGGCTTGAGTTATCTAAAAGTTCAATGAGACCCGAGGGAAAGTTGTCTGAAGTGTTGGATTGGTTCCCTAGGGTCCTAAAGCTGGTGTTGAACGTTTGTATGGTGTGTTTTCGTCGGTTCCACTTCCTTAACGTGACTTAGGAGGTCGAATCATATCATAGTGGCCTCTCGTCACATGTTTACCCCGATTGAACGGTTGCTTGGATAGATGTGGTGGGAGAGTGTTACAAGATTTTGGGAGGTCTCCTGACTCTTGTGACGTTTGAAGACATCATAATCATCAAGTTAAATAAGTAAAGGGTTGCATTGCTCTAAGGGCCCTATCATATTTAGAGTTATTCATGGATTATGGATAAGAATTGCCACGAGAAATGGATTCACGGGAAAGTTCTTTTTTATTCAGACGCTTCTTTCAAACAATGACATTATTGAAGGAAAAGATGACATTATCTTTCATAGGAATGCTAGGCTGCGGGGGGGAAAAGGAGGGGATGGCTATAAGAATTAGGGCTTAAGAGAAAGGGGGGGCGAGGAGACCTGTAGCCTCCTGTTGTGAGTCCTCCATGGGTGCATATTAGGGCATATGGTTCAAGGAGGATTTCCAAGCATCTAATGGGGGCTTAATGGGTGGGGGAAGGGATTTTGATAGGCTAGGAGAATATAACGTTATTCTAGGGATGCCAACAGAATAAAGGATAAGGCTAGACCAGAAAGATAGAGGTGGGATAGGAGAGAGGGAGTTGGGAAAGGTCACGAGATGGAAAGGGTTGCATTTTCGATCATTTAAAACCAGGTGTTATAGTAAAGAGGGAGGAAGTGTGTCAGAGTCGGGATTATGAACTACATATATCTTAGACATATTTGCAAGATTATCCAATAATATTACATCATCTGTTGAGAGGGTTTGTAAGATTTTACCCGAAATAACATTTAATAAATTCAATGAGGTCATCATCGAAGAGGAAGGGAGTGATGAGCAAGTAGACTATCTTAAGGAAGGATTTCCATTCGCTCTAAGCACCAAATAGAGAGAATATGAGGCAGCCTCCATCACTTCAGGTAGAGTTACTATAGGAGAAGCCCCTTCATTGGTCAGACTTTCCAATGTGTCCCCACAGTTCCCGCCTTCATCACGAGATAGGTTTTCCATCCTAGTTTTTCAACCTAAGGGAGTCCATTTGGAGCATGCATGCTTAAACTTATTGGTGTCTCCGCCTAGAATAATTTCACCTAAAATATCAACATAATTCTAAGATGTGTGTGGAAGCTTATCGCCCTAACTAGGGTTTGGATTTCCCTTTGAAATCCTATTGCTACAAGTTGCCTTTAGATGTCTTGTATGGTGGAAAAATGAGCATAGGAATGAGACTTTCTAGTTGTCCAACCATTGGGTGAATGAGACATTTACTAAAGTTATTTCCATTTTTTATGGAAATCCCTTTTGAAGGTCCATTTCCACTAACACCCATAAGATTTTCTTGTAAAAAGAAACCAAGGACTTCTCCTCGAAGAAGATGAACCTCCTGATACAATTAGCTACCTTTGTTATAATTTGTCACGTCCAAAGCTCGAGGGAGAAGCCAAATAGTTTTACCCACTCGTAGTGAGAAGCAGGTTTTACCATCATATAGTTAAACCCTATTTTCCATCTTTGCAACCATAAGAAACCTCTGCTAATGACTAAAGCACGGTGTAGGATTATGAGAAGGTCCCCTTCGTCCATGAAGTGGAAGTGGATCCAATTTATCATCAAAAGGTTGAAGGTAGGACAATATCCCAGAAGAGGCTTCTAGTGAATAGATAACCAAGTTAGAATTTGGTCTTTTGAAATGGATATGTAGCGAAATTTCCCCATGAGAGTGTGCACTAAGAGGCTCACAACCCGTCTTACTTCAATATCGTTACCCAAAGAAAGGTTAGGCTTCTTAGGGCCAGGAGAGAGGGAAATTTTTGGGAAAGCAAGCTTTGATAGAGAGACTTCATCCCGATAAAGAGGGCCTGGGAGGAATCCTAAGACCGTGATTTCCGCGAGCCCACATGGAAACTTATGAGAATCTTCTACTCCCCCCCACATTATTATCTCAAGGAATCAAATTCATTATGGGGGGAAAGAACAAAAGGTATATGGAACTTAGAGACTGTAGGCAGGGATCGTCATAGGGATGCCATGCATGTAGGGGAGAGGGTCTCAGAAACTGAAAGAGAGAGGCAAGTCCATTGATAGAAAATGTCCGTGAGAAAGACCAACTCATCTAACTTTGCTTACAGATTGCAAGTGAATCGCAAGGGTAGAAAAAGTTCAAAGAACTTAAAGTCAGCCATCATACTTACTGACGCTTCTCTAGACCTCAACTCTCGTCAAATCCACCCAAAAACTTTCTGTGTTATTTTATTCATCAAGAGTCCTTATTTGTTTTAAATCCCAAGTAAGTTGGCACCCGATATCAATATTGGTTATTGATATCATTTGATGCCAACCATTCCATACATTGGGAGTATAACTTAAATTTAAATGACGATCACTTCAATGCCCAATATTGATGGCATTTGTTGATTTCAGTTAACCACAATTATTGGGCTACGTATTTGTATAAGTTTTAAACATTAACTTATCAACCAATGCTTGTAAACTTATGAAGTGCAATTAGAATATGTGAAAAACTAGTTTTCTAAATTTTTATTATATTTAACTAAAATTGTGACATTTAATTCAAAAAATTGTAATCTAAAGCATACATAGTTGAGTTTTTATGTAAGAATTCTTGTGACCATTGATTAGAAAGTGTGGAAATGTAGGTTGTAAGCATTTGTCAATAGATCTTGTTGAAATGGTTGCTTTGTTTTAAACAATTTTAAACCAAAATTTCTTTTATGGACTTCTACAAATGTTTAAGGAAACAATAAACTTTGATCTAAGAAAAATAATGCTTGAAATAAGAAGCATTGGTTAGTACAACTAGCATTGGCTTAAATTCATCTATCCATGTAGTTCTTGACAACCACAATGGTGGAAACACAGGTCACCAATTTGATTCAATTCTTGGGTTGGATTATGTGATAAAAATTTAACTCACAGTGGCTGATATAATCTCCCATGGAAGTACATGTGTTAAAATGACATTTATAATTTAAATTTAATCAGAACTAGCTTTCATAACCATCACTGGAATAATTGGCGTTGTTGTTCTACAACAAATAGATGAAAAAAAAACACAATGACATATACTAGATTAGGGGGACCTCCTATCCCAACGTGCATAAAGAAAATACTTCTTATTAGGGACTACTCATGATGAAAAATTCCTTCATTAACTGCAACTTGAAATTGATTTTCAATTCCCAGAGTGCTTTGTTCTTGAGACAATCCCTATCTCCACTTATCTATATCTATCCCCCTCTCTCACGCCATCTTTTGTTATTTATTACCAATCAAATATAATATCATATCTATCATCTGTGTTCTAGATCTTGAAATTCCTACAATTGAGTGCATGTATGAGGACTTAATCACTAAAATAGGGAATTTGATTACTAGGATTATAATCCCATCTATTTAGTTACAAAATATATTATGAAAATATATGATGATATGAAGATAGTAGTTACCATTATTAGTGGGTGAATTGTCTCTAGGTGGCAAATCTACATTGCCGATAATGTTGCCTCAAATTTGAATGTGGTCATAGGATGTTATAATCCTTGCTATGTTTACCAAAATCTGTTGTTAAAAATGTTTGCATTGTTCATCTTTTGACCTCAATAGAAAATTTTCCATGTCATGAACTCCACGTGCTTTTCCCATGTGGAAATGATGACATAGCCCTATGGCTACTATACAAACAAACAAAGGATTACCAGAATAGTTCCTGTAATCATTAACTAATAAAGACAATTTTTAAGTTATCAAATCAAAATGAATGAAAAGGAAGAATTTTGCACCTTTTATGCTTGATTTCTTGTTTAAGGAGGAATATGTCATAGGGTTCAAAAATGTGAAAAAGGATGCCAAAAATGGAGAGAAAACGAAGACTCAACATTCACCCCCAACAAGAAGGTTTCGCATGTTCTCACGCAAATATCCAAAATGAAAAAAATTGACAATTTTTTTGATATGTTGTTGTTGTTCAAACCTCCTCCATTGCCCTCATGAGAATATCCAAGTTGATATAATTTTGGTCCCAAATTGTCTTTTTTGTTTCCTCATTAATATCACATCTATTAAATTTGGGGTTTTCAACTAAATTTTTTTATTTTTTATTTTTGAGATATTTGTTCTTCTTAAACAATTTGAGAATGAGGCATTTAAACAATTGGTCCTCGACCTATAGATTTGATCTATAATCTTAGTGCTCTACTCCCTCACTTGAATATTCTCACCTTCTATATATTGTTCCAATACTTTCATCTCCTTGATCTCCTTTCTTATTTATTTTTTAACTTTCTTGTTTCAAGGTTTTGTAGTAGAACATGAAGATAATGTGTATTACTATGAGCTATTTGGAATTCTGCATTCTCATCTTCTTTTTTAGTCTAAATACTCATATAAAATTGTTGATAATCGTCAATCTCAGGGCTTTGTGGAGGGTTTACATCATTATAATGTGTTATTTCTTGAGATCGATCAATGTTCATGAAAATTATTCTTCTAGCAGCTTAATACAAAGACAAACACAAAACAATGTGCATTGTTTGTCCACTTGATATTTGTCGTATATTTAACAATTTGTTTCCAAGTTTGCAAATAGATTTAACTTTGTTGTCTCGACAAGACATACATTTTTTTCCCAAATTTGTTTAAATGCAATTGTAATGGAGCATTCCATTTTTGTCGTATAAGACCTGGAATATGTTACTGCATGATAGGTCTAAAATAGGTTGAGTATTTGTGTTTCCTTGTTATAATATGTTCTTGTATTCAATTGTCTTAGGTCTTTTGCTTTGAATACAATTGTAATTAGATATAAATGTAAACACAAACATGTAAGGAATATAACCTTTAAGAACCAGTTACTGAAATTCTAAAAATACTTTATTCTGTCATATACCATATAGACTTATGATATCAATAACTAAGCTGAGAGTCAAGAAAATAATTTCCAGTGTGCACATAGTAAACTCTTTTCACAGTTTGTTGGATAGAGGCAAATCCAGTTTTCTATATTTCTTTGTTATGTAATTATTTGGTGTGAAACTTATAATATAAATATTCACTGAATAAATTGCATTCTTGTTTTCATGTTTACAACAAGTTTTTTTTTCCCTTTGTGTGTCACAAAATTAATAAAAACAAAAGCCTTAATTCTTTTTATTTATTTTTTCCTGGAAACTTAAGTCACAAGTCGCATTCAGGAAAATTTTGTAGAAAAAATACAAGCTCTCAAGTACCCAAACTTCCGACCACAAGGCTAGGAACTCAAACTGACCTTAATTTTTTTATAAATAATCAGGCGACCTGCTAACTTCTGCATTGTCGAACTTATGGCCGACCTTCGCATTGTCGAACTGTCAAACTACCGGACCTAATGAGTTCACCTGACTATGGTCTACTCCAGGTCAGGGTAGAATAAATGAATCATAAAACAAAAAAAACTCTCGACTGTGTGGCTTCCCGACTGTACATTCGACTCACAAAAAAAAAACGTGATAATCACAACAATGATCTTGTACTTTTCGTGCTTTCAGAGTCAGTTACTAAAACTCTAGTCTCCTTTATTTGTTTGTTTTGCAATTTTTCCTATTGTTCGTCACAAAATGCATAAAAAAACAAGAGATTTATACTGATTATTATTATTATTAATTTAAGTTGCAAGTCAGAACTATAAACATCGTGTAAAAAATAAGTACGACCTTCCGACCACCCGACTACCAACACAGAGCAGTTACGATTTTTTTAAATAAATAATCAGCCTGACCTCTGACTTCAACATTGTCGATTGTCAAACTACCGACCTCCTGACTCCAGCAATTCCCGACTATGAAACTATCGAACTAATGAGACCACCCAGTTATTAAATGACCCAACATTTCGTCCACCCAAATTAAAACACCATGTGACTAATATTTTTGTGGATAATCCAAACGAACTCCCGACCTTAGATTTGTTCAACTGTGAAACTACCCGACCTCCATACCAAAATATTCCTTAATATCAGACTACCGTACTTTCTGAACTTAGCATTTTCTAAACTAATGAAATTGCCCGACTATGGTATAGTCGGCTGACAATAGAATAATTGCAATAAAACAAAAAACACTCGATTGTCCCACCTCTCGACTGTACAATCAACCCAATATTATGTTGGACATCGAATCTAGAAAAATTTTGACAAAAAAATGTATCCTCCCGACTACCCGACCTCCCGACCACGCAACTACCAACTTGAAGTGACTACAAATGAAAATGACAAGACCTCCCAAGCTTGAAGTAAATGGCTTTTGGCACTAATTTTCTTATGCTAATATGCAAGTATTACTTCGTCCTTCCAACTCTCTGTTACCCACCATGTTGCTTGAACCCTGCAAATAATCCATGTACAATGTCCAATCGTACAACAGTAGAATCATGTTACCCCAATCACAAGTTTTCCCGCCCACGGTCCTAACTGCAACAAGATAAGCCTTATCCAATTCTCTCTATAAATTCAACATTTTGCCCCTTTGTTCAACATTGAACATCATTTCTTATTTTTCAAGAATGGTTGTGCCATGGCCCTTTGGCTCTACACCACACATACTCTTTAGTCGACATTTTTGTATTGTCCTTAGAGACCAAGTGTACTGTTGCATCAACTACCTCCAACTAATCCTCTCGATTGCAAGCTGCTCTCAGGAATTCATTTTGCCTATAGATCTAAATGAGCACCTTGCCACTTTGTTAAAGTCATACTAAGACATTCCACGACGTTACCCCTTTTGAGCTTGGGTGATAGTTACATTAAGGAATTGATGTCTGGTGGAATTTATTTACCTTCAGATAAACATTCCTCGCATGGTGGTACATGTGTTCCTGCATTTCTTATTAATAGAAGCTTGGAGCCACCTTACATTGGGCTTCCACCTCACCTACCACATACCAACTATTCTAGAATGCTCAAGAACTCTCTCAGTAGCTCCTTGACACTGCTCCCTGTGGCGGGAATGGAAGCTCGTGCACAATAAAGGCTAAAGCTTGTAAAAGCACTACAACAAGACATAATCGGCCTGAGTACATTTGTTTGATGTTTTGCATATTGTTTTCCTATCAGAACATGATTTTGTAAATAAATATCTTAATGTACACATTGACCGTCTCTGTCAAACAAAGCATCTCTGGTATAGATTTATACATTAATACAAACGCTCTTAGAACCCAATTGTTCTAACTGATCTTGTTTTTCAATTTGAATAAATCATTGAGATCCTTAACTTCATTTATTGATTTTTTTATGATATCACTAAGCATTTAGGGAAAACTGTTATGGGACTCTTCTTCAGTCTGAACTTCAGACACTTTGTAATTACTATTGTTTACTATATTAACTTATTTACTTTTTCATGGAACCATAGGACACATGTGCCCATGCATAATCATAACCACAATCAATATACAAATTAGGAAAATATTGGTTCACAGTTGCATAACAGATATATTCAAAACAACACATATTCCCCTTGCTATTTATCCATATCTATTACAATGACAATGCAACATAACCCATTAATCGGAAATTGTAATCATACAACATTTATCTTTTTTGTCTGCAATAAAACTGAAACTAGCACTCTATTCACATCATCTCTTCCAAGTGCCTCTTTTTATTTTGAAGCAAGTTTTTTGTCCCTCCCTTATTATTGCATCCTTGTTCTTGCAATCAGTCCATAAATTATGTTCCCTTTTGCTCCTTGTATTATTTCAAAAAAGCATGGACCTGGATATTTTCTTAATTCCATTTAATTGCATGAACCATCCCCTTTGTTTCATGCAACACTAAGCATTTAAATCTTATCATCAAGTTCAAGTTTCTTCTTTGCCGAATAAACTGTATCATCCCTAACAAGAATTCTCTATTCCTAGTTCTACAATCCATGTCCTCAGACTAAGTCATCTCTTTGTTTTTTTATTCCAAACATTACAACATATGTACATTCTTTTTACAATGCAACACATGAACCTTTGGTAAGACTATGACATAGACAATAAAACTTCTGAAAACTAATAACCAGCAAATACCCTTTTGTACTTTCTAGTCTTGTTTGTTGATTTCATGCAAACTGAAGCAAATGTCAATTTTCTCTAGCTGTTTACTTATTTGTTTTGGCAAATCGGTTATCTACCAAACTAATAATTGTAAATATCAATACACAATTAAACAAAAAGACAACAACAACATAAATGTCATTTTTGCAAAAACATATCTAAAAGTAATTCTTGCAAAAAAAACTTGCTTTCCCATTCCATGTAAATAAATACCAATAAAAATATAATCAACTCACAAAAAAGGATATTATCAAAACCCCATATTTTTTCTTCAATTAAGAGCAATTTATAAAATTACACTTGGAAATTTAGATTCAATACTTTGAAATTAGAAACTAATTTAATGGAATAGTTTGGTATTAGTTTCAAAATACTAAGTTGGGTAATTAAGAGCAATTTATAAAATTACACTTGGAAATTTAGATTCAATACTTTGAAATTAGAAACTAAAATAGAATAGTTTGGTATTAGTTTCAAAATTCTTGGGTGTTTTTTTTTTTTTTTTAGCAATTGGTTAGGCCTAAACTTTCCTTATGTATATGAACTTAAGCTATAAGTTCATTTTCTTCTTTACACATAACATCATAACTAATTGAACTAAAAACTACACGCATATGAATCATGCGTACAAATAAGCAGTGACATACCACCACGTAGTTCTTGTTAAATAACCTTTCCCCCATATAATGAAACATTAGATATCAAACAAACATCTTTATCTTTGTCTAAAAACAAATAGACTCATCATTACTATTGTTAGATTACATTAAGAATCTACATTCATAATTGTCGTGCAAAGTACATTTTTTGAGGTACATTGTTACAAACACATTTATGTAAATTAAATCATAAAGCCACCTTCATATTAATATTAACATATAACCACAAAACCTATTGTAAGTTGTTTAGTGGACCCTTTGTTATTTTACAAGTCAAAGCACAAAGATACGGTGTTAAATTATATATATGAAGTTATAATCTCTCCTTAAAAAAAATTATTGGAATTAAACCAAATCTTCAAATATTTAAGGTGGCATGTACCCCATTATAATAATTTATATTTCTTCGAGATTAACTAAAGAATAAGAACATGCATTTATCTATGACCTTCATAACTTTCATAGTGGATTAAAAAACAATTTGTTTTTTAAATAAGCAATATGAATTGACATTTATTTTATTCCGCTGATAGGCGTTTTCTTTTGGGAAAACATTGTTCAACCCCACCGATCAAAAGCTTTCATTTTCTTCCTTAAGGCCAATATATGACACATGGCACAAGTCGAGTGGATCACTTTGCATACATGTCTGCCATTTAGCCATGGCCTCTACCTGATGCCTCTGTAGTGCCACCGCCTCTGCCTCACGCCTCCCCGGCCTTGGCCCCCCAACTCCCGCCTGCATAAAATACGCCCTTTGAAGCCCTCAACCCAATGTCGTTCCTTAGGAGCTGAAGCAGCAGGAGGAGGGGCGGCCCCAGTTGGTCGTCAGCGTCCAGATTGTTAAAGGTTCTCACTATACTTCTTGAGAGCTCTGCGTAGTCTAACCTTTGACATCCAAGGAGTTCTTTCCACATTCAAAAGACAATGTACCTGTGCATTTTTTTTGTAAGATTCACTGAGATTTTGTGTGATTCAGCTTGTGCCTTGTGAGGGTTTTACTTTTTGTTCTAAGGTCATTTACACAACAATTTATAAACCTTGTCATTTGCTTGCAGGTATTGTAAATTTTCCTTGAAGGGTTTTACCATCGGAACTTTAATCTTTCTCTAGATTGCATAGAAAGAAAATTTATCTTTTCAGTTGTTCAGAAGATGGCCATCGCGACTCCTAGTAGGGTAATTTTTCAAAATCTTGTTATGATTAACCTTTCAGAACAATTATTATTTTTTTCTTTCAGTGCTCAGCTCATCACCAAGCGCATTTTCTTGCACGACAATTTCATTATCCAGGCTAGACTTGGAGACATTTCGCTTCACCAGGCTTGGTCTTCCATCTTCCAACTCAACAGTACCATTCTGATCACTGTAAGCCATGGCTACAGATTTTGCAGAAGAAAATAATTGTACTCTTTTCTTGTTTTACCTGCTTGTTGGAAAAAAATTGTTCAGTGCTCAACTCATCACCAAGCGAATTTTCTTGCATGACAATTTCATTATCCAGGCTAGACTTGGAGACATTTCGCTTCACCAGGCCTGGTCTTCCATCTTCCAACTCAACAATACCATTCTGATCACCCTTTTTATATTTATCACTTGCCACTTTCCTTACGAATTCTAAAGAGACTGAAGGAGAAAGAAGGCGCAAAGGTATTTTGCATTGATTATCTCTGGTAATTTGATGGCATGTAACACTTTTCTCTGTTCCCTTCAGCTATTCATGGTCATAGTTTTGCAGTTTATCAGAACCTGGAGCCCGGACATTGCCATGGCGACAACAGTTTTGTTGCTACCCTCCTGCAAGGAGTTCTAAAGTGGTTGTTGGTCTTAGACATCCCTTGAAACACTATTGAGGAAAGGCAACTAAAGTACTAATACTCAATGTTGGGTCCCTATAATACTAGTGATTACCCCATTACTATTGTAGTTGTACCCCTTATTAATATTGTTGTGCCCCTATTGCCCCCATATCATTATTACTGTGCCCCATAGAATCCCTCTATTGTTATTTTTGTGGCTTTATATTATTATTGTTAGGTCGGCTGGGTTATATTGTGACTCCTTAGACTCCTATATATAGAAAGGAGGTTTTGTCATTTGAATCATCAAAGAATTGTTCATTTATGTAATGTAAAGGAGGTTGCCCCCTCGAAGAGGCTGAATTTTAAGGCGTTGATCTATCTTTTCTATCTTTTCTTGAGCTGGTTTCATAACATTTGGTATCGGAGCTTTGGATTCTAGGGTTTCACTGCTCCAAACAGGTCATCGTGGAATTTTTGCTATAACTTTTTATCTGAGACGTTTCAGAAGCTAAAAAAAAAACATTTGAGAAGACATCAGGCTGAATCTCGGGTCTGAATTTCAGAGCTTTTTGCGCTATATTTGCGCAGATATGATCTGAGGAAGTTGGTCTTTTTGCAAACTCTTGAATTACATTCCAAACAGGTGACCAGGGGAAATCATCATAACTTTTTCTCTGAGCATTGGATTGAAATTTCGTAAGAAGGTGCAGAAAGAGGATGGACTGTAGTTTCTTTTATATATTTTTCAGAGCCAAAGGTCAAAATAGTGACTCGTGGCACGTCGTACAAGTTCACTCTACTGAACTAGTCTATAATCAGGTCACTGTGGGAGATTTCGCATAACTCTTCCTTGGAGAATCCAATTTGGATCAGACTGGTGGCATTGGAAAGAGGACACAGAGGGCTACCATAGGTTGCAATTTCAGAACTGGATGATTTGAAAGTACAGAGATACATCAGAGGCAATATCGAGCTCCTACAAAGTGAAAAAAAGGTGTGTATATTCTTTTAAATTTTTTCTTAAGATTGGTTTGAAAATTTATTTTGAAGGAATTCAAACGGCTAGTAGAGCATTATTATCGGTAACTGATACCTCGAGGAAATAAAATGCAAACACCTAGTAAGGAACCTGAAAGCTCTAGCATGACTCATGAAGAAGAAGAAGAAATGCTATATGATATATCAAAATTACAAGAACAAGTGCAACAAGTGTCACTTGCACAAAAAGCAACAGAATCTAAGATGGATGGTTTAAGGAAAGATGTAGAAGCTAAGATGGATGGTTTAAAGAAAGGTGTAGAAGCTAAGATGGATTGTTTAAAGAAAGGCGTAGAAGCTAAGATGGATGGCATGGAAGCTAAGATGAATGGCATGGACGCTAAAATTGATAGCATGGATGATAAGATGGAAGAATTGAAGATAAATATGAATAAGTTGCTACAAGAAATGGTCAGTAATGGTGAAAGGGTACTAAAGGAAACTCATGATGAGAACAAAAGAAATGTTAATCATGATTCCATAGACTCTAATGTTGGATCGAAGACCCACCATATTCCAAAAAATGATATGAGGAAGTTTGATGGCAAGGATCCTGCAACATGGATATTACAGATGGAGCAATTTTTCGATCTCAATAATGTGCAAAACACACAAAAGGTACGTATGGCAACTTTATATTTGGAACCAAATCAGTTTGTATGGTATCAATGGCTTTGCTCTCGTAAACAATTTATCACTTGGGCAATTTTTACGGAAGAATTGATAGCACATTATGAGGAAACAAAAAGCAACACTTTTTTTAGCCAATTGATAAGTCTCAAACAAAAGGGTTCAATAATGGAGCACATTGAGGAGTTCCAAAAATTGAACATAAGGGTAAAAGATATTCCAGAGGAGCATAGGATTGATGTGTTCATAGGGTCTTTAAAGGATAATATCCAACATGATGTTCGTTTGGCAACCTGATTCATTAGAGAAGGCATTCAGGTTAGCAAGAAAAATGGAAAGCAAAATTATGGCAACCAAGAAGCATACCACTCACAACTATAAAGACGGAAGTGTTGTTTCCCCTAGTCTTCCACAACCTATAAGGTTGACACCACAACAATTGGAAGAAAAAAGAGCAAAAGGGCTTTGTTACAGTTGTGATAGAAAATACACTAAAGGTCATAAGTGTGCTGAGAAGAAATTATTCTACATAGATTGTGAAGAGGAAGAAGAAAAGGAGCAAGAAAGGTCAAAAGAAGAGGATATACTCCAGGAACAAAGCCTAGATGAGGAACAAATGAATCCGACCATATCTTGTAATGCATTGGTGGGAATTACCACTCCTCAAACCATCAAGATAGAAGGACAAATCAAGAAGAAAAAGGTAATAGTGTTGATTGATTCAGGAAGCACCCACAATTTTATTCATTGTAAGGTAGCAAAAGAATTGAATTGCTTCCTATATCGAGCATCAGAGTGTCAAGTGATGATTGCAAATGGAGGAACAATAAATTGCTCTGGAAAGTGCCATAATATCAAGCTATCCATGGGAGAATATGTATTGACTAGCCCAATGCTTTCCATTCCAATGGGAGGTGCTGATGTTGTACTAGGAGTCCAATGGCTACAATCCTTGGGTACAATAGCTTTTAATTTTCAAGAACTTTTCATCAAATTTTCTATGGAAGGAAAGGAAGTTGAATTAAGGGGTATTGCAGGGAAACCAGGAAAGATAATCAGCTCTAATGGTATGACAAAGCTTCTAAAAAAGGAACAAAGAGGTGTAATTGCACAATTATGTTCGCTAGATGTTTCCACATCGGAATCATCTATTTCTCCAGATCTCCAAAAAGTCCTGGACAATCATTCCAAGGTATTTGAGACTCCCAAAGGTCTCCCACCTATACGTGATCATGATCATGCTATTCATCTGATTCCAGGAAGTGTTCCTCCAAACATCAGGCCGTACAGATATCCCTATGTCCAAAAGAGTGAAATTGAACGTATGGTTGCAGAAATGCTAGAGGCTGGTATAATTCAACCGAGTCAAAGTTCTTTCTCTGCTCCAGTAGTATTGGTGCACAAGAAGGATGGATCATGGTGCATGTGTTCGGATTATAGGGAGCTCAACAAGCTCACTATTAAAGATAAGTTTCCCATTCCTGTCATTGATGAATTACTGGATGAATTGCATGGATCAATTTACTTCACCAAGTTGGATCTTCGTTCAGGATATCATCAAATCAGAATGAAGACTGAAGACATTTCGAAAACAGCATTTAGAACTCATGAGGGTCATTATGAATTTTTGGTCATGCCTTTTGGCCTTACCAATGCACCTTCAACATTTCAAGGTTTGATGAATTCAATTTTCAAACCATTCCTTAGAAAATTTGTGTTAGTATTTTTTGATGATATACTAATCTACAGCAAGTCTTGGAAGGATCATGTTGAACATGTTGACAGGGTGCTACAACTATTGGAGGAGAAACAATTATATGCAAAAAGATCCAAATGTTTCTTTGGAGTCCAGGAGGTGGAATATCTTGCTCATATTGTATCTCATGAAGGAGTTAAGGTAGACCCTAGCAAAATTAAAGCCATTAAGGAATGGAAAATCCCCACATCCATAAAGCATCTGCGAGGATTTCTCGGGTTGACAGGGTATTATCGCAAGTTTGTTAAGAATTATGGGAGAATAGCAGCACCTCTAACAACATTATTGAAGAAAGATGCATTTTCATGGACTCCGGAAGCAACAAAGGCCTTTGAACATCTTAAAGAGGCAATGTGCCAAGCACCGGTCTTAGCTACACCAGACTTCACAAAAACCTTTATTGTGGAATGTGATGCTTTAGGAAATGGAATTGGTGCTGTTCTAATGCAAGATGAAAGACCCATTTCTTTTGAAAGTCATCCAATCAAGGGAAAGTTTTTACACAAAGCTATTTATGAGAAGGAAATGTTGGCAATACTCCATGCACTTAAGAAATGGCGACCCTACCTAATGGGAAGACACTTCAAGGTAAAAACGGATCATGATAGCCTTAAATACTTTTTAGAACAAAGATTATCCTCTGAAGAGCAACAAAAGTGGGTCACAAAGATGTTGGGTTATGACTTTGAAATCATCTACAAAAAAGGGAAGCAAAATGTGGTGGCAGATGCACTCTCAAGAAAGGATGAGGATGTGGAAGCATTGTTGTTCACCATTTCTATTATCCAACCAGATTGGATAAACGAAGCAAGGGAGGAATGGAAGAATGACGAAGAAGTGTGGGCAATTATTCGAAAGTTACAACAAGATTCCAGTACGTCTGATACATTTAGCTGGCAAAATGATTCGTTATGGTACAAAGATCGTTTATACCTCTGTAAGGATTCCCAGATAAAACAAAAGATTCTTATGGAATTGCACACTTCTCCCTTAGGAGGGCACTCAGGATTTTTAAAAACTTACCACAGGGTTAAGAAGGAATTTTTTTGGGATGGCCTTAAATCAGATATTCAAAAGTTTGTGGTGAAATGTTTGGTTTTCCAACAAAATAAAGTTGAAACAATTAAGACACCGGGTCTATTACAACCTTTATCCATTCCAAGCCAACGTTGGGAGGAGGTTTCAATGGATTTTATCACAGGTTTACCCAAGTCTGAGGGAAAGAGTGTCATCATGGTGGTAGTTGACAGACTTACCAAGTATGCACACTTTTGTGCATTATCACATCCATTTAAAGCCAGTACAGTTTCTACTGCATTTATGGAAACAATTCAAAAGCTACATGGAAACCCAAAGATTATTGTAAGTGACGGAGATCCCATTTTCAATGGAAATTTTTGGACAGAATTATTTTCTTACCTTGGTACTCAGTTAGCTCATATCTCATCTTATCATCCTCAATCTGATGGGCAAACTGAGATAGTAAACAAATGTTTGGAAGGATATCTTCGTTGATTTGTATCTGATAAACAGACACAATGGGTGAAATGGTTGCCTCTAGCTGAATGGTGGTATAACACTTCCTTCCATACAGCAACAAAAATGACCCCATTTATGGCACTTTATGGGTATCAACCACCATCCATCACATCATATTTAAGAGAAAATTCTAAGGTTCAGGCAGTGGAACATCACATCGAACATCAACAACAAGTCCACCAACTCTTAAAGGATAACCTCATGTTGGCACAAAATAGAATGAAACAACAGGCAGATCAACATCGCAGCGAAAGAAGTTTTGATGTAGGTGATTGGGTATTCCTACAGCTACAACCATATAAGCAAATGTCCCTCAACCAAGCTAAGAAAGATAATAAATTATCACCAAAGTATTATGGTCCGTACAAGGTGTTGCAAAAGATTGGTACTATGGCATACAAATTGGAGCTTCCTGCAGCTTCTCAATTGCACCCAGTTTCCATGTTTCATGTTTAAAGAAGGTTATAGGCGACAAGCTCCCAGTTCAAACAATATTGCCAGAACTTGACGAGGAAGGAAAAATTATATTGGAACCGGAAGCAGTAACAGAAACAAGAACTCGACAGCTACGAAATCGATCAATTTCGGAGTATCTTATCAAGTGGAAGAACTTATCCGCCGAGGATTCCACATGGGAGGATGATAATTTTATACAGAAGTATCCAGAACTACTCAAGCGTTGAGGACAACACTTTTTTGAAGGAGAGGGGCATGTTGGGTCCCTATAATACTAGTGATTACCCCATTACTATTGTAGTTGTACCCCTTATTAATATTGTTGTGCCCCTATTGCCCCCATATTGTTATTACTGTGCCCCATATAATCCCTCTATTGTTATTTTTGTGGCTTTATATTATTATTGTTAGGTCGGCTAGGTTATATTGTGACTCCTTAGACTCCTATATATAGAAAGGAGGTTTTGTCATTTGAATCATCAAAGAATTGTTCATTTATGTAATGTAAAGGAGGTTGCCCCCTCGAAGAGGCTGAATTTTAAAGCGTTGATCTATATTTTCTATCTTTTCTTGAGCTGGTTTCATAACACTCAACTAAAGCGCTAATACTCAAGTTCTGAAGTTCTGAGGCCAATACTGAGCCGCCAACTCCTTTAGCTTGGCATCTTGAGCAAGCCTCCTAGAATCTGGCAGTTCTTTGTGAGTAGAATTCTGTAATACCTCCTTGCTTCCAATGGAATTATTCTCCAATAAATCACAATAACAACGTTAGATGCCCTTAATAGAACAACCCTTAGTAGCCTAAAATAACCCAAAATTCATAAACTACCTTTGAATAAACTCAGAAAGATGTGGGAGAGAAGAGGAAGCGGCTTTAAAAAAAAGCTCCGTTGACTTGTTCAAACACTTTTCTACCTGTTGCAGTCACCTGTGCATCCAATAGTTCTCCCATTGATGTAACAACAAGGAATCCTTTCCTGGAAAAGGAGTTGGATATACAGTCAACTAAATTTTGATAGCTAAAAGCAACTAGTTATCATGTACTTAAATAAATGGAAAAATACTACAATTATTTAGTTCATAATAAAACCAAAGCTTGAAGTTCTGCATATACTCATCTCAATGGTGAAATTATGAGAGTTTGTCTTAGCAGCATATCAACGAAGCTCCATCATTTCTCAAATATCAAGTATGATTCGATTTGTTTTGAGGACGATCTCTCAAAAACAGGAAAACGATACAGAATAACAAGATTTCAAGAAGGATAATATTCTTCTTACTCCATCTGGACCAAAATAAAAAGGGGAAAGTTTTTTTAAGAGATGTCTATTCAAAATAAACACCTTTTTTTTAAATCATAAAAACATGTACTAATTCAATCATATTACGTCAAGACAGTAAAATAGCTAGCAAAACCAACAACCAAACCACATTTTATAGGTAACATCTTCCATAATGCAAGGTTTTTGGTAATTTGCATCATCCACACGGTCTAGTATCAAATACATTTAACTCTTACATTTAGAGACACATCCACATTTTCTGCTCAATAAAAAAACAGACAAGTAGAAAATTTGAGCCCATTCATCCAACTCATTGCTTACAAATTAAAACTCCCTATCAACTTAATAGTGATGAAAGAGAAAATCCTACATTAATACTCCATGCATGAGAAACTAAAAATTCAAAAGACCTCCAACTTAGGATGTGAAGGGCAAAACACTATTGTACTTCAACATTCGAGCCTAACTTAAACCCCCTTCATCAAAACAAAAAACTGGAAATAGAAATCATGATACAATTGTTTAGTCCTATGCAGAGCGCCTCAGGAAAAGCACGAAGGAATGAAGAAACACAACAATTATAATTTTCCCTCCAACATACAACTTCCATGGTAGTTGTAATGCTGAAATTCATCATTACACCACCCTTCCAAAACTAGTGCTCAATTTATTCTATCTTATCCTCTTCATCTCCTTTTTCTTGTAAATATGAAGTCCGGGGAGTAAGATTTTCCCTTAATATTTGCATGATTAATGTGTTATCCTTGTAGTACTCTTCATTGAGAGTGTCAAGCTCCACAATTGTTTCATCAAATGCTTGTTTGGCCAAGTGGCAAGCCCTCTCAGGTGAGTTGAAAATTTCATAGTAGAAAACCAAGAAGTTCAATGCCAACCCATGCTTGATTGGGTGGGAAGGTTCCAGATCTGTAGTTCTTGTGATTGAAGCAGTCTGGTAAGCTTTGAGAGATTGGTCTACAGCTTCTTTAAATAAACACCTGCATTAAATATAATGGTCGCAATGCATTTTATGTTCTTTTGGTTTGCATCTTCTTTAAATAAACACCTGCATTAAAATATAATGGCCGCAATGCATTTTCTGTTCTTTCCACCAAGCAACTAGTGGAAGAATCAGTTCAAGTTGTTGTGTAAATGGACGAGAGTGGTTGGATTTCAAAATGTTGTCCGGAAAATGAAGGAAATATTTTGGGATCCATATCTAGATTTAAAAATGGAACCAGGGAGAATAGGGGTGGGAGATGTGAAGGTCCAAGCTATGATTCCCTAAACCAATCTAGTAAAACAACCAAGATTTTGAAAGAGATATGGTCTTGAAAGGGCGTCAAGATGGTAGAAGCGAAAGTTTGGATTTTAGTGCACAATATGGTAGAAGCGAAAGTTTAGATTTTAGTGCAGGGGAGGATCCATTGTTGAAATGTATTGTGGATTTTTTTTACAGCAACAATTCAACAATTTCTTCAAGAGGAGGCGAAGAATATAGTCTTCAGACAACACAACACAATTTAGGGATCACATATAAGACATAAGAAAGAATATCAGAGAAGAAAGCAAGAAGAAAATGTGTCTGCAATGAAGCTTGAGAAAGGAAAATTAGAGGATGGTCTCACACAACTAAAAATAAGATGCTCTACTTTTGAAGTAGACATTGAACAACCAATTCAAAATTTAACGCCACCTCAAGCCCGAGAAAAAAAAAAAGAGGTTCATTCTCGAGGGTTTCTTTGGCTTCATAGACCCCTATTTTCTTAACCTTTACAGTTAACTTGGTGTTGAGGCAGAGAAAGCTAATTTGACAACAAACATAAATGTATCCCTCCATTTATTGGAGAGCATGGCTCATTTTCTTGGCCACCATGTCATTGACTTAATGGTAACATGGTACATAACCTAAAATTCTAGGAGCCATTGCAAATTTTGCTCTCTCAGGGATTGTTTTCATGACATACGTGCTTCGAGCTCATGGATAAACTTGTTGAGAATGGACTTACTTGTTGACCTCTTCCTAATTTCTTGTCACCCTAAGAGCAACGAAACCCTGGTTGTAGTTAAAGACAAATTGAGGAATGAAGCACACCTAAAAAATGTCTCATCTTCAATATGATTGTGCTTCATGAACACTGTTATACTCCTGTAGCAATAGGTGTCATATTTCATGATTGACTGATTGAGCTCTGTAATATGTTCATCCTTTCCTTGCTGTAAAGGTTTCTATATTATCAAAAAAAAAATTAAAAATTAAAAAATGTAAAGAGGGTATGCCCTAAAAGAAAAATCAAAGGGTAAAAAGAATAAAATGGTCAAAAGAAAAAATGAGAAGAAATGAACCCCAAATAAAGAAAGAACAGGAAAGTGTGCAAGTCCAAATGCCACTATTATTTCATTTTCTGTAAATAAAGCATTGTGTGCAGCTTGTTAACTTTATGCCACAATTGATGAATGGCCAAACAACTCAATCTTGGCTAGTTCATGTTTTGAATTTCATGTTTTAGAGATAGAGAATAAAAATCTGTCCAAACTGTTTAATCTTGGCAGATATGTAGATAGGTAGAGAAGCAAGGGAGCTCAACAGTTTAATCTGAGCCCTTGGATGTAATAAGTGCAGACTTAGGTATGGTTACCATGAAAAGAAAAGAAAAGTTTATGAGGGTTTGCTAGTCCAAGTGCACCCAAGTAAAGAGAAGAAAAAATGCTAGGCAAAATAGGCAGGGTAGGTAGATCGTTGTTGCAGAATGAGACTTGTGATAGGTTTTGTCTTTAAAAAATGTGTTAACTTACACTTTTGTCACAAGTGCAAGGAAGATATTTTTGTTGCAGCTCAAGCGAGGCAAGGTTTTCATAACTAATTCCCCTTCATGTTTTCCCCTAAACATTCACTAACTCCCCCAAAGGTATTAAGAGCTGCTTAATATCCATGAATCACTCCTCTCATTTCATAAACATCCCCTAAGTAAAACCCTTTTTACTTATGAAATTGGAAAAAAACTCCTTGTAAAAACCCTTTTTCACCCTAAGCCTAAGTTTATCACTTAGCGCTTCCCATTTCATAAATCATATTTAGTTTTAACTTGTATTGTTATATGTAAATCCTGTTTTTTTACCCCACTCCCGTACTATGTAAATATAACAAAACCCCGCATTTTTAATATTCCCCCCCGGGTCGAAATACAACCATATCACTGTATAAGCGAATTTTTGGGAATTAATAGGTTTATCTGAAGCCTATTAATAACCCTTCCCGCGCTAGCAAGGGATTAATTAGCCTCCCAGGTTAATTAATAACCTAACCACCTCTCGAACCAATAGAAATAGCCCCGATACCATTATAAAACATTGTTTATTTGATTGGGCCCGCGCATTAAACTTCCGCCATATGCTGTGAGCGCCCACCGTCCGATCTCCGTTCCACCATCCAACGGTTGATAGCCATTTCGCGACCCCCTCCACTTCCGAACTTTAACTCCCGGGGAACCGGCGGTATTACCCCCATACCTCTGCCACGTGTCACTCCGTCGCCATGCTCGCTCCCTCCTCGCCCGAAACTACCCAGCCCCAAAAGTGGTACGGGCAAAACCACTTACCACCATCCACCGTCCCCTTGCTGACGCCATCCGTTGGCGTCACCCTCCGCTGACATCACCTGCCACATCATCTACCCCGTACTTCCGCTGATGTCACCCGTCCGTCAAATCATGAGTTTCCGCCAAAAATTATTTTTGCCAATTAAAAAAGGAAAAAGGTCATTTTTTGATATATTTCGCTACAAACAGCGCTCTAGGCACAATATCTACCGAGTTCGCAGTTCATCCTCGACTGCCTCTGGATCATTAAAGACTCCATCGATGAGCTCCGCCGCCTATCAACCAACCCTCTAGTGTACGGTTTCCTCCTCTTTGACACAGGTACCTATAAATTTTCTCAATACATGGCTATTAGCGCATCAATTGCCAAGATTTCTCAGCAATCTCCGCTGCCACAGAAAGATCTAAAGGAAGTGAAACAAAAGGCGCAGAACAACCTCCACCGTCCCAACAAATAAGTGTTTGTCCATAGTTGCGTTGTTACCCTCGGGAAAAGGGAAATTTTGGGCGTTTTTTCAAAACAACGGTGAGCAAGGGTAAGATCATAATTAAAAGATTATCAGTTCAAGCATTAAAGTGTATCAAATCACAAGTCAAAGTGTATCAGAGAATTAAAGACAAAAGCTTATCAGCATTAAAAATGGGCAGAGCAGCATTAAAGAGTATCAAATGCACAAAGCTACTACAGGACAGATGCAAGCCGAACCCTAAAGGCCTGCCTCCAGCACAACATAAGTTAGTCACTTCTATTTTTCTTGTAAACTATTTTAGGTTAAAAACTAGATATTACCTCACAACTATTATGAGATATTGGTTGTACATATTTTATTGTATAAATACCCCCTTCATTAGAGTTTTGGAGAGGTTGGGTGTGTGTGGATTTCTTAGACTCTGTTGTAATATTGAACTTTGGAATAAAGAGTTGTTGGAATCAAAATCTTGTCTGGCCTACTGGATGAAGAATTGAAGTAGAGGATTTGTCACAGAATTCTTGAATCAACCTTCGGATCAATAAGTCCCTTATATCTTGTGTTTTACAGTTTTCATGTTTATTATATCACCTGTGTTTCATAATCTGAATGATAAAGAAAAAGGTTAATTCAGAATTTGCTTAACTGCACTCTGTTTTCAGTCTTTATTATTCTCTGTGTTTTCTTTAGAATTAGTATAAACAGTGAATTCTTAATTGCTCCTGTTTTCCTAATTCTTTCATGTTGTTTATTCGCTAAGGAATTCTTAACTGCTCTTTATCAGTAATCATCTGTTTTCCCTCTTTCAATATGTTGAAGGATTCTTAACTGCCCTTCACCCATTTGAGTCAATTCCATCTTATTTCAGCCTTTTAATTGTTCCATGTTTGACTACCTTGCTCTGTGATGCCATCCTTTGTTAGAAACCAGATCCAGGAAGCCATCTTCTTTGACTCCATCATGCCCAATGGACTGAACTCTTCAGTTTTACCTCTCTGTTCTATTGAATCTCACCACCCAAACTGAAAACAAAACCCTTGAACTTCATAACTAGCCTAATACCTTCAAAAAACAAAGCTAAATCATAAAGAGAGAGCCCTCTCTGGATACAGATTGGCTAGATTCTATATCTAAAAGATTGGTTTGTGGTTACCTTGGTCGTATTCCCTTTCTTACAACTTTTGGGAACAACCTAAGTGATAACATCATTGGCGACCCCACTGGGGACTGAATAATTATCTGTTACTATTGTTTATTTCATAAACTACAGATGGAGCCTGAAGTTAGCCAAGTAGCCTTTGAAATTGCTTTTGCTTTGCAATTGCAGAAGTAAATAAATGTTGCTTCAGTTTGGGAACAACCTAAGTGATAACATCATTGGCGACCCCACTGGGGACTGAATAATTATCTGTTACTATTGTTTATTTCATAAGCTACAGATGGAGCCTGAAGTTAGCCAGGTAGCCTTTGAAACTGCTTTTGCTTTGCAATTGCAGAAGTAAATAAATGTTGCTTCAGTCTATCTCCGGTCTAGTTTATGTTTTGAACAGTTGGTTCCAAATACTTGATCAGTTCCTCTTTTCAAAAAAATATTCAGGAAAGTTCAAAACTCCCACATCCAAAACCTCCTAGAAGAGACTGTCAAAGTAGTATTGTCAAAACTATTCCAAGAAAAAACCAAAAACATACCTAGAAACTGGCTTCAGAAAGGATTCGTTACACCAGATCAAATCCTGATCCTAATCCCCCACCTGTGTTTGAAAATCCTAATCTGATTTCTAGGATTGTTAGAAGCCAAGAAAGCCAAGAAAATTCTGCTAGTTCACACCTTGACAAATATTTGCAGAACTCCATTCAATCTGAGCTTACCTCTGAAAGAACACCGAGCCTTTCTGTGATTACTACAGTTTCTTCAAGTTCACCATTAGCACCTCAAACTATCCTTTCCACTCCTCCATCTTCAACACACTTTCCTACTGTTGTCCCTACTCTTCCAGTTGTAACACTTATTTTTGCAGCCATGGAAAACCAATATACTCCCCTAAACTTGCCTGCAAATCCAGGGGCCATGCCTCAAGACTATCAAAGTAAAATCCCTTCTTTTGACGGCACTGGCACTTAGATAGCTCAACAACATACCAATAAAATGACCAGCTATTTTGAAAGTTATCAGATTGATGATGATGATGTGAGAATAAAAGTTTTTGTTCAAAGTTTAACTGGAGATGTTAGAACCTGGTTTAGAGCCCTCCCTGCAAACAGTATCAATGACCCACAAGCTCTTTATCAGACCTTCTTGAACAGATGGGAAAAAAAGAAAGATCCTCTCCACATTTTATTAGAGTATGAGAACCTGAGAAGAGGCACACAAGAAACTGTCCAAGATTACTGTGCCAGATTCAATAATGTCTACAATGCTATTCCACAAAATCTCAGACCTCCTCCAGATTTGGCCTTGATTAAATTCCCTGATGCATTTGATTCTGATATGGCATACCAACTTAGGGAAAGAGCTCCTCGAAACTTAGAAGAGGTGCAGAGTATAGTTGTCAGTGTTGAGGCCAACCTGATATCTAAGCGATCCAGAGCCAGAGCTGAAAGGAGGACACCTTTCAAAGAAGAACCTTCTACTTTTGAACAGAAATTATATGCTATCATTAAAGGAATGGATAGACTTGGAGACATAATGGAAACAATCGAGAGAAAATCCCCTTGGGATGGTCAACCAAGCAATACTGGGAGAAATCCAAATTTCAGGAAGAACCAAAATCCTAACACCGGAAAGACAGGGCCTGACCAAAATATCAGGCCCCCATTTCAAGAAAATTATGCTGAAGCCTCAAGTTTTGATGAACCAACAGAAGACACTTAAATTAATTTGATGGGACTCAATAATGAACAACAAGTTTTCTTGACCCAAGAGGACCAAGAAGCTTACATTGTGAAACAATTCCAAACTCAGTCAAATGAATCATTTGACTTTAGGGAGGGATATGATACAACCATTTATGAAGTTCACAAACAATACAATCTGAGAAGCAGAAGAATAGATGTCCCTGAAATCAGCAAACAGAAAGATACCAAGCAGCCTAACAAAGGTAAGATCAGTCCCCCCTGTACATATTTTTTCTAGAACAGATCCTAACCCTAATAATCCAATCGTGGAAGATATATCAGACAATCAAACACCTAACAGAAAACCTTCCACTGCTACTTCTGCTAAAGAAAAAGAAGAGCCTCTAAAACTTGATTTGGAAACAAACTCAGCCCATACATCCACTCCAGAAGAGGAGAAGAACGCAGAAAATTTAGCTGTCCAAAACACAAGAACTCAAACCGAAAAACATTTCAATTTTGAGACAGAAGTAGGCAAACTAAAGATAGTTGTTCCATTATTGGAATTAGCTAAACATGAGGTCTACAAAAGTCAAATCAGCAGATCACTCAAAATTTATGGGAACGAAGATTCAGTAAACATTTTTGATGACCAGCCGGAACTGATATTTGGCCCTGAAGTAAATGGAAAAACAACAAAGGGAGAAGTTCCTCCTTTCTATGTGGGTTTAAACATACATGATAAAATACTCCATAATTCCATGTTTGATTCTGGTGTTTCCCACAACTTAATGCCTAAATCTGTAATGGAGAAACTTGACCTTGACATCACCAGGCCATATAAAGACCTTTTCTCTTTTGATTCAAGTCAGGTCAAATGTTTGGGTTTAATCAAATATTTATGTGTGTCACTAGTCCAATATCTTGCCAAAACCATCTTAATGGACATAGTAGTAGCTGATATTCCTCCAAAGTATGGTATGTTGTTATCTAGATCTTGGGGTGCAAAGCTTCAAGGATCTCTACAGTTAGACATGTCTTACGCTACTATTTCAGTGTTTGGTCAACCCAAGAGACTATACAGAGAAACCCTTATGAAGTATGTAGTAAGTAGCCAAGAGAAACCTCAAAATTTCCCTATCTACTCAATACATTCAGACATGGATTCTTTTATCCTTTACAATGCTGAAATTGATCCCCCACATGAAATGAGAGGTTTTACAGATAAAACAGGAAAAATTGCAAATGAAAAGTCTGGTGCCCGAATCCAAGAAATTTCTGAAAAACATGAAACATCAGATAAATCAGAAGACACTGAAAAACTAGATCTCCTTATTAAACAGATCCTTGAAACTCTAGATACTAATTATAAGCAGGAAATCCTTTGGTACTTAGAATTTGATGGTTCTGTGAACAAATTAGGAGCAGGAGCAGGGGTTTGGGTGCACAATCTGGAAAACAATCATGCTGAAGGCCATGCCTACAGATTGAACTTTAGATGCACTAATAATATGGCTGAATATGAAGCTCTGTTGCTAGGTCTTAAACTGGTCAAAAAATTGGGAGCAACTAGAATGTCAGTCCTAGGAGATTCTAATTTAATCATTCAACAGATAAAAGGGAAGTTCTTGACAAATGATCCCAGATTAAGAGAATACAGAGGGACAGCCATAGAGATCCTTAACACATTTCTGGAAACTCAGCTTGCCAAAATCCCAAGAAAACATAACTTGCAAACTCATAGCCTAGCAATGTTTGCCAGCACCTGTAAATTGCTATTCGAACCAAACCATCAATTCACAGCAGAAATTAGACACAGGCCAGCCATACCTGATAATGTAAAAAACTGGCAAGTGTTTAACAGTGATAAACAGATCAACAGTTTTTTAACTCTAGAAGAAGAATTTTCCAGCACTAATGTAGATGAAGATACAGTTACTGAGTTTGATCCAGCAAATCAGTTAGAAACAGACATTTCAGCAGAAAGTTCAACTCAAATGCTTCATCCAACGAAATTTACCAAAGAGGAAATACAAGATCTTAAAGAAACAGATGTTCATGAGTTTATTGAAGGAGAATCTGAAATCATCGAACTGAAAGACAATCACTTGCCAAAAGGATTAACTCCTTTGGAAGATCTCTTTGATTTCAACGACATTCCAAAGAAACCTCAGATGGAACCTCCAAAAGCAGACATTGAAGACTACAACATAGGAACTGAACAGAACCCAAAAATGGTAAAATTGTCCAAAACTTTGCCCCCTGATGAAAAACTTAAGTATGTTGAACTGATCAAAGAATTCCAGGATGTTTTTGCCTGGAGCTATGAAGATCTGAAGTCTTACGACACCTCTGTAATTCAGCATACAATACCCCTCAAGGAAAATCAAAACCATTCAAACAAAAGCTCAGAAGAATCAACCCTGTACTGCTGCCTTTAATAGAAAAAGAAATCAAACGAATGCATGATGCAAGGATAATTGCTCCAATCAGATTTTCAGAGTGGGTATCTAATTTAGTGCCTACAAGGAAGAAAACAGGAGAAATCAGATTATGTGTTGACTTAAGGAATGTAAACAAGGTTTCTTTGAAGGACAACCACCCTTTACCCAAGATGGATCATATCTTACAAAGAGTAGTAGGTGCTTCTAGGATCTCACTTTTGGATGGGTTTTTAGGTTTTAATCAGATTCTGGTTCACCCTGATGACCAAGAAAAGATTGCATTTACAGCACCATGGGGTACATTCAAATATGTTAAAATGCCATTCGGACTTAAGAATGCAAGGGAAACCTTTCAACGAGCAATGGACATAGCTTATGCAAAAGAAATTCACGATTTTCTGGTTGTATATCTAGATGACCTCACTGTGTTTTCCAAAACAGATCAACAACATTTAGATCATCTGAGACAAGTGTTCCTAAAATGCAGAAAATATGGTATTTCATTAAATCCTAAAAAATCTCTATTTGGTCTAGAAGAAGGCAAACTGTTAAGCCATATCATCTCCAAAGATGGCATCAGAATTGATCCTGCTAGAATAAAAGCTATTCTGCAAATACCCCACCCCAGAATGTCAAAGAACTTCAAGCTTTCCTAGGGAAGATTAATTTTTTGAGAAGATTCATATCCAATTTGGCTGAATTAATCAGATTGCTGAACAATATGTTAAAAAAGAATTCAAAGGTTAAATGGACAGTAGAAGCCAAACAAGCATTTGAATAAATTAAAATGGCTTTGACCAGAACACCAGTCCTTACAAGTCCAAAGTTCGACAGAGACTTCATAATTTTCTCATTTGCATCAGAACACACTATAGCAGTTGTTTTACTACAAAAAGATGATCAAGGATGTGAAAAACCCATAGCCTTTTTCAGTAAAGCACTTAGAGATGCACCCCTGAATTACAAAACCACGGAAAAACATGATTATGCTCTTGTGAAAGCTATTCAAGACTTCAGAGTCTACATACTGTACTCCCATGTAATAGCTTATGTGCCAAATGTTGTTGTCAAAGACATCCTGACTCAGGATGGAATTAAAGGCAAACGAGGTAAATGGATAGCTAAAATATTGGAGTATGACATTGAAATAAAACCTACAAAGCTGATAAAAGGATAGGGATTGGCTAAACTCATGACTGAAACAAACTTTCAAGCCCTAGATATTAACGAACTGGATAACGAACAAGAGATGGCGACTCCACAAATCAGCCAGGCCTTCTTAGAATCACCTTGGTACGCTGACATAATTCATGTATTATTAAACCTGCAAGCTCCTACAGGGTTATTCAGAACAAAGAAAAGATTTTTAGAGTTGAAAGCTTCAAAATTCTGGATTTTAGATGGTGCCCTTTTTTGGAAGAATCATGAATGTATTTTATTGAATTGTTTAGTAAAGGAAGAAGCTGACAAAGTTCTCAAAGAATTTCATGCAGGGGACTGCGGCGGACACCTTTACTGGAAGTCAACTGCAGACAAAATCCTGAGGGCTGGATTTTACTGGCCAACCTTGTTCGTTGATGTAAAGAAGTTTGTCACTGCTTGCCACAAATGCCAAATTTTTGAAGGCAAAAGGAAGCTGTTACCCTTTCCCTTGAGACCAATTTCCACTGAAAAACCTTTTCAACAATGGGGTTTGGACTTCATTGGAGAAATACACCCTCCCTCTTCTGGCCAACATAAATAGATTCTCACTGCCACAGACTATTTCACCAAATGGATAGAAGCCAATTCTTCTAGATAAGCCAATGATACAGTGATTATAGGATTCCTAGAAACCAATATCTTGTCTAGGTTTGGTTGTCCTAAAAAGATCATAACCGACAATGTTGCAGCCTTCAAATCCAAGAAACTGATAAATTTCTGCAGCAAATATCATATCACTTTAGGCCATTCCACAGCCTATTACCCTCAAGGTAATGGTCTAGCTGAATCCTCCAATAAAAGCTTGATCAATATTATTAAGAAATTGTTGGAAGAGAACAAGAAAAACTAGCACAAGAAGCTTACAAATGCACTATGGGTAGACAGACTTACTACAAAGAGATCTATTGGAACTAGCCCTCATGAGCTAGTTTATGGAATGGAGGTTGTGTTTCCTTCATCTCTGGGAGTTCCTGTAATGAAATTACTGCAAGAAGCTCAGGAGGAACCAAATGACATTCAAAGGAGAATAAATCAGACCATCCATTTGCATCAGACCAGAGAAGAAGTGCACCAAAGATCCCAAATGTTACAAGAAAAACTCAAGAAAATATTTGATAAAAGGACCAAAGCAGAAGATTTCTACATTGGAGACAAAGTTTTGAAGTGGGATTCCAGAAGAGAAGACAAAGGAAAACATGGGAAGTTTGACTTCCTATGGAAAGGACCATTTGTCATCCATGCATTGCAATGGAACAATACTTACTTTTTGAAGAGCCTGGATGGTACAGAAACAGAAGAAGGACCAGTGAATGGTCGAATGTTGAAACATTACTTTGATCCAGTTTTTTGATGGATTTTTGACTCTAACATGTACATACTATATGCTTGATAATGTCACAGTTTAGATTGGATAAGTAACTTGCCGCAGTTGAAGCCCGAAGAGAAGGCCCTAAGCTTCACAAGTGTGCTGTCATATGTACAATAAAGCAACCAGCAAAGGAAGATTTCAGAGCACAGTAAAAGTTATCCATAAGGCCATCTGACCTGTTGTTCTTGACTTTCCACCAGGGAAAGCCATCCCCAAGTGGAGCCACTGTTATACTCCTATAGCAATAGGTGTCATATTTCATGATTGGATGATTGAGCTCTGTAATATGTTCACCCTTTCCTTGCTATAAAGGTTTCCATATTATCAAAAAAAATTAAAAAATGTAAAGAGGGTATGCCCTAAAAGAAAAATCAAAGGGTAAAAAGAATAAAATGGTCAAAAGAAAAAATGAGAAGAAATGAACCCCAAATAAAGAAAGACCAGGAAAGTGTGCAAGTCCAAATGCCACTACTATTTCATTTTCTATAAATAAAGCATTGTGTGCAGCTTGTTAACTTTATGCCACAATTGATGAATGGCCAAACAGCTCAATATTCGCTAGTTCATGTTTTGAATTTCATGTTTTAGAGATAGAGAATAAAAATCTGTCCAAACTGTTTAATCTTGGCAGATATGTAGATAGGTAGAGAAGCAAGGGAGCTCAACAGTTGAATGTGAGCCCTTGGATGTAATAAGTGCAGACTTAGGTAGGCTTACCATGAAAAGAAAAGAAAAGCCGATGAGGGTTTGCTAGTCCAAGTGCACCCAAGTAAAGAGAAGAAAAAATGCTAGGCAAAATAGGCAGGGTAGGTAGATTGTTGTTGCAGAATGAGACTTGTGATAGGTTTTGTCTCTAAAAAATGTGTTAACTTACACTTCTGTCACAAGTGCAAGGCAGATATTTTTGTTGCAGCTCAAGCGAGGCAAGGTTTTCATAACTAATTCTCCTTCATATTTTCCCCTAATCATTCACTAACTCCCCCAAAGGTATTAATATCTGCTTAATATCCATGAATCACTCCTCTCATTTCATAAACATTGCCTAAGTAAAACCCTTTTTACTTAGGAAATTGGCAAAAACTCCTTGTAAAAACCCTTTTTCACCCTAAGCCTAAGTTTATCACTTAGCGCTTCCCATTTCATAAATCATATTAATTTTAACTTGTATTATTATATGTAAATCCTACTTTTTTACCCCACTCCCGTACTATATAAATATAACAAAACCCCGCATTTTAATATTCCCCCCCGGTCAAAATACGACCATATCACTATATAAGCGAATTTTTGGGAATTAATAGGTTTATCTGAAGCCTATTAATAACCCTTCCCGCGCTAGAAAGGGATTAATTAGTCGCCCAGGTTAATTAATAACCTAACCACCTCCCGAACCAATAGAAATAGCCCCGATACCATTATAAAACATTGTTTATTTGATTGGGTCCACGCATTAAACTTCCGCCATATGATGTGAGTGTCCACTGTCCGATCTTCGTTCCACCATCCAACGGTTGATAGCCATTTCGCGACCCCCTCCACTGCTGAACTTTAACTCCCGGGGAATTGGCGGTATTACCCCCGTACCTCTGCCACGCGTCACTCCGTCGCCATGCTCGCTCCCTCCTCGCCCGAAACGCCCAACCCCAAAAGTGGTATGGGCAAAACCACTTACCACCATCCACCGTCCCCTTGCTGACGTCATCTATTGGCATCACCCTTCGCTGACATCACCTGCCACATCATCTTCCGCTGACGTCACCCGTCCGTCAAATCACGAGTTTCCGCCAAAAATTCTTTTTGCCAATTAAAAAAGGAAAAAGGTCATTTTTTGATATATTTCGCTGCAAACAGCGCTCCGGGCACAATATCTACTGAGTTCGCAGTTCATCCTCGACCGCCTCTGGATCATTAAAGGCTCCATCGACGAGCTCTGCGGCCTGTCAACCGACCCTCCAGTGTACGGTTTCCTTCTCTTTGACACAGGTACCTGTAAACTTTCTCAATACATGGCTATTAGCGCATCAATTGCCAGGATTTCTCAGCAATCTCCGCTGCCACAGAAAGATCTAAAGGAAGTGAAACAAAAGGTGCAGAACAACCTCCACCATCCCAAAAAACAGGTGTTTGTCCATAGCTATGTTGTTACCCTCGGGAAAAGGGAAATTTTGGGCGTTTTTTCAAAACAGCGGTGAGCAAGGGTCAGATCAGAATTAAAAGAGTATCAGTTCAAGCGTTAAAGTGTATCAGATCACAAGTCAAAGTGTATCAGAGAATTAAAGACAAAAGCAGATCAACATTAAAAATGGGTAGAGCAGCATTAAAGAGTATCAAATGCACAGAGCTACTACAGGACAGTTGCAAGCCGAACCCTAAAGGCCTGCCTCCAGCACAACATAAGTTAGCCACTTCTATTTTTCTTGTAAACTATTTTAGGTTAAAAACTAGATATTACCTCACAGCTATTATGAGATATTGTTTGTACATATTTTGTTGTATAAATACCCCCTTAATTAGAGTTTTGGAGAGGTTGGGTGTGTGTGGATTTCTTAGACTCTGTTGTAATATTGAACTTTGGAATAAAGAGCTGTTGGAATCAAAATCTTGTCTGCCCTACTAGATGAAGAATTGAAGCAGAGGACTTGTCACATAATTCTTGAATCAACCTTCGGATCAATAAGTCCCTTATATCTTGTGTTTTACAGTTTTCATGTTTATTATATCTCTTGTGTTTCATAATCTGAATGATAAAGAAAAAGGTTAATTCCGAATTTGCTTAACTGCAATCTGTTTTCAGTCTTTATTATTCTCTGTGTTTTCTTCAAAATTAGTATAAACAGTGAATTCTTAATTTCTCCTGTTTTCCTAATTCTTTCATGTTGTTTATTTGCTAAGGAATTCTTAACTGCTCCTTATCAGTAATCATCCGTTTTCCCTCTTTCAATATGTTGAAGGATTCTTAACTGCCCTTCACCCATTTGAGTCCATTCCAGCCTTTTAATTGTTCCATGTTTGACTACCTTGCTCTGTGATGCCATCCTCTGTTAGAAACCAAATCCAGGAAGCCACCTTCTTTGACTCCATCATGCCCAATGGACTGAACTCTTCAGTTTTACCTCTCTGTTCTATTGAATCTCACCACCCAAACTCAAAACAAAACCCTTGAACTTCATAACTAGCCTAATACCTTCAAAAAACAAAGCTAAATCATAAAGAGAGAGCCCTCTCTGGATACAGATTGGCTAGATTCTGTATCTAAAAGATTGGTCTGTGGTTACCTTGGCCATATTCCCTTTCTTACAACTTTGGGAACAACCTGAGTGATAACAAACACAACCCTACAACATTTATGAATATGCATCCAAAGAGGAGAGGTAAAGGATTGCAACTGGCAGCAGTAACATGAATAAATAAAACTCAAAATTGACTCAACCCTCTTCGACAAAACTCATGCTTCCCCCTCGAACCGAAGTTGCAGAAAAGGCAGGTTAAGGGCAAGCAAATGAGAGGGTAAATGTTTAAGGTACCATTTTTATATGAGCATATAGTTTGTCACGGTGAAAGCAAGGTTCAGGCATGAGGCACGTGGCCCTTATGCGAGGACCCACGTTTCTTACCGTGGTGTTTTCTATATAAATATTAAATTTCAAGTACATTTTGAAAATAAAGTTTTTCTTTAATTTATTCCGAAGCAAATGTGAAAAAGAAAATTTTCCAAAAATACGAGAATAGTTTTTTTTAATCAAAATAAATAACAATAATGAGGAAACTTATGGAAACACAAACCACTAACAATTGTCTTCTCTCTTTCAAAACATTATCTCCTGATACGAGAGGGTTTCAAACTTTTTTGTTTTCTATATAAATATTCCATTTTGTTTTCTATATAAATATTAAATTTCAAGCACATTTTGAAAATAAAGTTTTTTTTTTTAATTTATTGAAGGAAAATGTGAAATATCAATTTTCCCAAAAATACTAGAGTAGTTTTACTTTTATCAAAATAAAACAACAATAATGAAAAAACCTATGGAAACACAAACCTTGTCTTATGCCTTTCAAAACATTATCTCAAAATATGATATGTTAATTACCATGGAAAGCTAGAAAATAAAACTAGAAGTTACAATGGTCTTTTGCCTTTCAAAACATTATCTCAAAATAAGATAGGTTAATTACCAAGGAAAACTAGAAAATAAAACTACAAAGCATTATCTCAAAATAAGATAGGTTAATTACCAAGGAAAATTAAGAAAATAAAACTACATGGCGCCATGGAAATAACATTTTGGTGAGCATTAAGATATAAATACAAAGTGAGGTTTGAAGTATGAAATTTACGTATTTATTTGGGAAAAATGTTATATTGATTGAGAAAAAAATAAAATTTCAAATATATGGTAAATTATAAATACAAAAAATTATTTTATTATTATTTAATTTCATGTAAGTAATCATTTTTTTTTGTTAATATTAAAAACTTTAAAACTAATTTCATGTAAACATTGGGATACAAATTGGGAAGTTCAACCAATAATGGACTCATGCATTCGTCTAATAAATTATCAAATTTTTATTGTTGCTTTTGTTTATTTTCTACTAAAAAAATTAAAAACTAATTTCACTTAAACATTGGAATACAAATTCATAAGTCTTAACAAAAAATGTAATGATATCAAGTTATTAATGTCCATATATAGAAATATCTTTAAAAACAAATCTCTATAAGATAATAACACCCCATAATTGACTTTTTGCACTAGCAAGTGAATATAAATACAACGTTAATATTTTCACATTGTTTTATTGTTGTTTATTTTTATGTAATATTATTTGTATATGGTCACAAGGGTTCAAAATTCAAGTGGTTACTGTCTTTCAAAAGTTAAGTTTGAATTGAAAATTTATTTATTTATTTATTTTTATTTTTTTAACGAGGAAAGGGACATACCAGAGAGTACTTAAAGAAACAACTATTTATTCGATTTATTTGATTTCTTGGAGAGGGCTAGATCTAGATCTAACCTGGACACACTACGATTGGTTGGACTTGGGCTCAGAGGGCTAGGAAACTTGTGGAAGTTCCTTGGGCTAGGAAGTCATTCCTAGTTGGGTGGGAGGTGAATTCAGTGAGGCAACCCCAACGGAAACTAAGCTGACAAAACATACCAATTGAGTCGCCAAATAAGATATTCTTCATTTTATAATTTTATTTATGTAAATGGTTACCATGACATGTATAATATGTTACAACTCTCAATCAAAATTTACGTACATGCTAGTGATGTCTTATAAACATGAAATTTTGTATGCTCCAAAATGTCTATAAAATTTATTTGAATGAATGTAGTAATAGTTAGACGGAAGCACTATCCCCATGTCTTTGCACCTTTTTGGTGCAAATGCTAGTATATATATTTGTTGCATGATATATATAAGTTGTGTAAATTTTAGGTCACCCATGAAATTTTCCATGGTCAAACAATTTGCGGTCATAAAGGGTGCAAGATTCAATGTTTCAATTTTTATGAGGAGATCATGTTGAGATTAAAGCACTTTTTTTCTGGCATAAAGAGGTAAAAATGATGTAAATTGGTTATGGTCTCCTCTATTTTATTTATGAAATGTGTTTATTTGTTTTTTTTAATTAATTAATTAATTTATAATGCATTTAGTTCTGTCTTTGAGTGTCTATAAGTTTTTCGTTGACTAAAAATTTATGCCTCTTATCTGTAGTTTAATTTTGGAATTCATTTTTTGTTAATTTTTATTATTATTTAAATTGATTTATTTGTAAGTGATTGGTTGAGGTCTTATTATGGACTCTTTAGTAACTTACATTTTTGTTAGTTACTAATTTTTTGTTTTTAGTTTTATTTATTTTTTATCTTTTTTCTATGGTTTTTTTTTAAGATAAAAAATTTTAAAGAAGAAAAAATAATAAAAAATCTTATCCAATATATATATATATATATTTAAGTTTTATTACTTTTTAATTTTACTTATATTTTTATTGTCTTTTTCTATATATATATATATATATATATATATTTTTTTTTTTTTTTTTTTTGTCTATTTTCAATTCCAATTACATTAATCATATTTTTTTTCTTGTTTACACATAGCTTTTATAATTAATAACTATTATGATAATTAGTTATTAGTTTTTAGAATCTTGTAAGCATTTCTTTCCTAATTTTGTTAAGAAAGTTTTATTGATGTGTAATTATTAATTGTTAGGATCTTGTGAGCATTTTTTCCCTAACTTTGTTGAATTTTATTTAAGCTTTGCTTCCAAGTATATCAAGAATTCAAGAAATGATCTTATAACAAAAAATTGAATTCAAGAATTCAAGAAGGTTTTTGTTTTTTTTTTTGTTTTTTGTTTTTTGTTTTTTGTTTTTTGTTTTATCCTTTGGTTTGTAATTAATGTTTGTTATTCTGGCAGGTCAAAAAGGATTTGAAACCCGGCCAATTATTATCCCACTTTGAAGTTCCATATTCTGCTTCAAGTCATTGGAGATTGCTAGTCATTTATTGAGAGATTAGCCTTCAATTTCTCACCATGCAAAAAGTTAATGTGTAAATTTTGTTAAAGCAATTTAATCTATTGCAACTTTATTCCTGGTTTTATTCAAAGTGATTGTCTCAAATTCATCCATTTTAATACTAAATCACAAAGCATAGACAAAAGTATAATATTTAAAAAATATTTGAAAATGGTTAATGATATATTTTATTTATTTTCATAATTAGATTTTTTTAAATGTTGTTGTTGTTGTTGCTTTTTTTTGTTCACGATACCAAATGTTTTAGGAAATAAGTATTTTGATTATAAACTAAGTGTTCTAATATCCATCTATATTTACTAGTGATTTCATTTATATAAATGTGCTAGTCATAATTTAGTTGTTAAATTAATAGTAAAACAATCGTTATTACAAATTATTCATAAATATTAATAAGCTTGTCTTTACAATTTATTTTAAAAATTAATTTAATAGATCATCCCAACTCCATTTTGCTCTGCAAAAGAAATAAATCTTGTTTAAAACGGGACGTCATTTGAGAGATAACATTAAAAGTTTTGTTCTATATTCTCACGCCTTCACTACCACAAACACAATTGCATTCAACTCTATATCATTGTTTTATAAAACGATCGAGTCGACTCCGACTCGACCGAGTTAGATCGAGCCAATGCCTGGCCGGGCCAGCTCGGTGGCCGAAACGAAACGGCTGGCCGGGTTGTTACCGAGCCATTCATTGACTTGGTCGACTCGGTAACAACTCGAATGACTTGGTAACGACTCAGCCGACTTGGTAACAACTCAGCCTGCTCGGCTCTTTGACAAAAATCTTGAAGCACATTTGTCAAAAGTTGTTCTGCCTCCTACATATCAATGGTTGGGTCGTTGTTTATTGCATATTTATAACCCTAAAGTAATCTATCAATGTGAGAAAGTTTTGAAAATTACAAGGCCTAAGTATGGTTATCCTAGTGGCATGAATTAGAAAACTGAAACAATGCATTGAGCCATACAATATTTTTAAAAAGACAAATGTTCTGACAATGGACTAATAAATACATATTTACCTCTGATTATTCTGGAGCTTGAACAGAATTAAATCAAGGGTTTTGAGACTTCATTAGGGCCAAAGAATTGGTATTATTGTTATTGTAGTCTAGTGATTGTCCGTAGGCTGAGGCAGAAAAGAATCCTGGCATTGGTGGCTAAGTATGAACTTTGTATTGGACAGTGCACTGGGTGCCATTTTGATATAATGGATATATTCATGAGCATACTTTGATCATATGTTGTCTTCTCTCTATATTCTAAAGCTTTGTGTTTGGAAACATGAATGAAAATCTTTAAAATTATGTTTTTTATAAAAAAATAAATATTTAATGTATTTTTTACAATGACCAAGTCATTCAAATCAAACCTTCCGAGTCAATATCGAGTCAGAGTCGGAGTCAAAGCCGACCCTCGGCTGTTTCCGAACCGGAGTCGGAGTTTTAAAACATTGCTCTATATCGATCATGTACAATTTACATGAACTTTGTACGAGAAAATTGGTTGTGCAAAACAAGTATTGACATCTCAGTGAGTTGAAACTAAGTTTCTCCATATTAGTTTGAACCAAACACTGCCAAAGAAATAAAGTTATAAAGCTTCATTACACCTAATGAGGTAGGACGCTCACTAAAAAACAACATTTTCACTTTCATTTCTATTTTTTTGTGAGGGCTTTAATTGATCATCTCACAGCAATTCATATTCCAATTAGCTATATTTAAATTAAGTGGCGGGTACTAGCTACTAAGTAACACTTGTTAAATTATATATTTGATAATTTATATATATAATTTTAATTTTAATCATAAACAAAATATATTTTTGTTTATGATTGAGATGAGATTTTTCTCAACTATATAAAAAGAAAGAGATTATAAACAAAATATATCTTGTTTATATATATATATATAATCTTAATCATAAACAAATATAATCTTAATCATAAACAAACTATATTAATAAACTAAAATATTTAAATATAAATTATCAAAAATGCATTTGAGGTTTTAATAATTTAATTTTTATATATAATTTCATCACTTTTACATGTTAGACATGTTAGTGATTTAATTATTTCATTGCAATTTATAGTAATGTTATGTATAATGCTTATTTTATTTAATTATTTATTCAATTCAAGATGTCTCTAACTTAGACAATTTCACTAATCTCTTACACATCAAAAAGTAATGTGTAGTTAAAAATATTAATCCCTTTAAAAAAATAACAAATAGTTTTTAATTTATAAAGAGCAATGAACCTCATGCCACATGAATATGGAATACAACATTTTACTTGTCTAATTGCTACTAATACCCTCCATGAATTTTAAAACCCAAATCTTTACTATTGCTTACCAAACCTTAGTATTATTAGTTTGCCATAGCATGTGTGGCATACATTTCAATAGGGAATATTAGAATGAGAGTTTGGAATGACCAAATATTCTTAAAAATTTGAGGGTTAACAATCATATACAACTTGAGTGGGCCTAATGGTTAAGAGCATGTGTTTCTTCCTAAGAGGTCATAGGTTGAAAACCAAAGGGAGTAGAGTATGTATGCCTTTGTAGACTTAGCAGTCAAATTGTTGTGCGGAGGTGGGTCCCTTGTCCCACAAACTAGGGGGTCCTAGGTCCCTTGTCCCACAAACAAGGGAGTCTCATACACCAATTTGGTGTCTGCCATGACCTTAAAATAAGATGAAAATAATAATAAATCTAAAATAAATGAGAATTTTGTTTACATAGATAGGCACATGCATTTATTTAAAATAATTTTAAAATATTTAAAATAAATGAAAAAATTCATTTTCTATAAACATTACTTATACTAATTTATGATGTTTATCGGTTTACCAAGTATGTTATTAAAGTTATTTATTTTTATAGTATGGAGGAGTTATTTATGAAATGTCTTTGTTGTCTAGGCATAACAAGACACAATACTTATCAACTTTTTGCAAATAGAATAACAAGTTAAGAGGACTTTACTCTGGAGAAATCATTATGGTTAAACATGTTTGAATTAAAGTTGTATCAAGATAGTTGACCTTCACAGAAAGTCATGGTTATTAAGTGCAAGTGTTGTAGGTGATAATTATTGTTATGTTCTCTATTTTGTCAATTTCAATCTCACTTATTTACCTTTTAACATTCTAGGAGAGGTTTTTGTAAATTATTCTATCGTTATAAGATTGGACAAAATGATCTAAAAAAAACTTACCATTGGTACTGAAGGTTTTATTGATTTTCACTATAACTAAAAAATCTAGGCAAATTCTAGTAGAGTGTTTTTTCCATAATGTGCTTAAATTGAGAAAACTTATGTAGTAATTATGTTTATATTAATGCACAAATGAGCATGGTACTAATATGCATTAGTGGGTTAAAATCCCAACGATCGGCACTAGTAGTTTTCTATCTTAGTTACAATAACTTTTGCTATCAATTATTTTTTCATAAGAGACGAGAACTAACAACAACGCTACATATAGTACTTGTAATTAAAATTTATAATAAACTCTTGTGACATCCATAATAAATTAGTACTTTTCTACTTAGTTACAATAACTTCTATTATCAATTACTTTTTACATAAAAGACAAGTACTAACAACAACACTCTATAAAATACTTGTAATTAAAATTCATAATAAAATCAGGTGGAGATCCCTAATGAATATTTTTTTAATGCTTTAATGCGCAATGTAAAATAGAGCATTGTGTTTAATTTCACAAGAGGTTAAAATGTATAAAGTGCTAACGTCAATATATTTACGTTACAAAGATACACACATGTATGTTCATGATTGAGGTATTTTTATAGATACACATGTATATTCATGATTGAGGTATTTTTATAGAGACCATGATTATAGATAATGCAAAACAATACTTTTAGATATTTAATTAGGAAATTTAAAGAAGAAGCGGTAAGGAAAAATTAATATTATTGAAGTGTAAATGTGCCATCTAGTTTTTCACTGATTTTCCATACTCTTATAGCTGAACAAAACCTACCTTAGAGAGAGAGTCTATTTCTGTGTTCCACTCCCTGTAAATATGTCGACAAGAAATTTAATTAAAATGTTGTTTGAGCAAAAAAACCTCCTCAAGAATAGGTAACAAAGTGTGTATGTGACAACGTTGCGAACCATTGAACCAGTTAACAATGATCATTGAATCACCAAATATTTGCAAAGCATGAATATCTTTTTCAATGGTAAAGAGTAGCAGAAGTTTGAGGCTGAGAAGTTCCACATAGTTATTGTGATATTCCTTTTTCTGGTGTTCCTCATGGCATCGTTAGGATGGACTTTCAGGGTTGGAGGTAGACATATCATAGGTGGAGGTTTACTTTATTAGTGGGCCCAAGGGTTTTTGGAGATATTTCATGGGGTTTTGAGGAGTTTCTATGGGATCTGATGACATTTGCTTGGTCTATTCCATCATCTGCACAACTTGTCTTTTGTTCCGTCGCATTCCGACAACTTTTGAAAAACAGGGTTATTATTGGGCCTAACTTAGTTAATGCTTAAGGTGACATTCCGAGAGGAATGCTTGACATAACACCTTAGTGTAATAGCTCGTTGGAACCGAAATGAGAAGATCTACAAAATGGAATGGTTATAAGTGTTTTTCAGTGACTTGAGGAGGCGTGGTGGTCAATTTACACTTGACCCACATTGAAAAATATGTTAATTGAAATAAAAAGAGGGAAAAGTGCTCAATGATTAAAATAATGATAAAATGGAGGGTTCTAGAGGGGTCCATCAAATCTATAAAAGAGGAGGAGGAGGCCATTAACCGACATCTTGGATTTGCGTTTTCTTCTTGTGGAGAGGTTTGAAAACTCGGTTCTCTACTTTAGCAGTGACACCAAGATGAAAACCCTCAGGTGATTTTGGTGAGAGTGGACGAAAACCCACCTCATCTCCTTGGTGGATTTAACCAAAATTCATAGGTGTAGTGATTGATATCAATTCAGTTTTGGGAGGGCCGTTTTCAACATTGGAGCATATTAGTTTTGGAGACGAGATTTTCTATCTTAGCTATTTCATTTATATCATCATGTACACTCTTTCAGTTATTTATTATAATGAAAGCTGAGATTATTTATGCCCATTGTCTTATTGAATTGCATGCACTCTACTTATTATATTTTACATGGCAATCTTCTGTGAATTGAATAATAATTTTATGGTGAAATTTTGGTTGAGATAAATTTATGCATAATTAGCAAAATATCCCATTTGGGATATTACAGTTTTTTGTGCCTCTTCCCAAACCACTTTGGAGCTTATAAAGATGGTTTTCATGTATGTAAAGAACTACCACAGAAACCATTTTGTGATGCAGCTCCATCAAAGTATGCCCACATGAAGGAATGGTTTATCTCTTCAATGACAATATTTTGAGGAACATGTGAATTTTCTTCCACAGGGAGGAGTTCATAGATCAAACATACATCAGTCGCCACATTCTCAGGAACAAATGTTTGATTTTTGAATATTTCTCTATTTCTTGCTATCCAAATTCCCCAACAAACCAGAGGAGCTAGGTTTCTGAGATGCTTTGGGGTGATATGATCCCACCATACCTATGATGCTTCCTAAACTGTATCCCTGACCTAATTTATGGCTCCACCTAATTGTCCTTTGATCAAATTCCAAACTGCCATTGCAAAAGGACATTCAATGAACATGTGCAGTTTTGATTCCAGAGCACACCTGCCCGATCATGCAAGTCTCACTTTAAGAGGTGATCCCATTTTGGAATTTTGTTTTCCAAAAAACACCACATGAATATATGAGATTTAGAGGGGTGTTTCAGCTTCCACAAACAGTTCCACCACCAAACCTGCACTTCCGACTGTCTAAATATGTTGATATAAACATACCCATCTTTTGGAGTATATCTCCCCTAGGAGGAATGGATCCAACAAAGTGAATCATCCTCATCCTCATTGATGCAGACGTGAGCAGTGTTGAGAGCCAAAGTGTAATTTTGCCAATTCTCCTAGAGATCCATAGGCAAATTTCGCTGCTGTGCAGAGCACCCACCTTGGGCCCAAATTTTAAATTTTATTAATAAAAACTAAAATTAATATTTATATAAAGATAATTTTCATATGAAATTTTAATAAGATAATGTGATATTAATTAAAAACTAAAAATTGAAAGTGATTTAATTTGTATATAGATTAGTCTAAATTGATGTAACTTCAGATCTATAGTGTGTGGAGAAGGATCAAATTCCTTAATGTGTAAATCTTCTTTTGGAATGTAAAAATTAAATTATGTGATCTTATTATCACTTTACATGAATATTACATAATCATATCTAATTTATAATTATATAAAATATAAAATATTAATGTTCCACTTTTTTTTGCTAGACAATATGAGTCCTGAGATGACTAACACCCTTAACGTTTGGCTTGAGTAGCCCCGACCCAGGGGCATCGAAGTTGTCAAAATCACTTGGGGATCACACCTTGCTTAGGTCACACCAACCCTTAGCATAACTGAATTTTTGCCCACGAAATTTCCAACTGATGACCTTTTCACCATAGAGTGCCTTAACTAACACCCTGTCACTATCTACTCTATGCCCATTAAACTAAATATTTTACCTTTTTAGTAATAAGTTTATATTTTTAATTTATTTTAAAATTATTAATTAAATTAAATTAAATTATTTTAGTTTTATGTTTATTAAATTATATATATATATATATATATATAATTAAATTAAAATTAAAATTATATATATATATATATATATATATATATAATCTTTTATAAAATGTGCAAATAAATGATTAAATTTTAATTAATATAATTTTCAATTATATTATTAAATTTTAAAATTTATAAATATTTAAAAAACAATTTTAAAAATTATATACCATTTATATTTAATATAAAATAATTTAAAAATAAAAATAATATTATATAAATCAAATAAATAATTTTGTTTGTTTGTTTGTGTGATTCTCCAGATTTAACCTGTGGGTTGAGGAGTTGTGAGCCAAGAGGCATCTAATTAGTCAAAATTTTGACTGGATTTTTAGCATGTTTTCTCCCCTAACACAAGAAACCTATGGCTTGAGGAGCTGCCAGCCAAGAGGCATCTAATCCATCAAAGTCTTGACTAGATTTTTTAGCATGTTTCCTCCCCCTAACACAGGGCACAACTACTCCCTTGTGAGATTTGATCCCGAATCACTTTACGAGGCTATCCTCAACTAATTGTACTAATAAAACTTGACATAAATCAATTAAATATTAAAAAAACATATTTTTTTAAGTTAATAAAACATTTATATTTTAATTTAAACCCTAAGACCAAAATCCTCACTCACACAACAATGGCCAATCAACCTGCCTCACCAATGGCCAATCAACCTGCCTCACCTTAGTTAAGAAAAACCATACATGTAAACTTCACGCTAAACATTGACTATAAACATCAGCCTCCTAATATAAGGACACTCTGAAACAAATAATATAATGATACTCTCGAAGCAATAATGATAAATAATAATGATAGATAATTAATTTATATATAAGCCTTTGATTAAATAAAACGATTGAAGTTGAAAAAAATTCGTTTTATTTAAGTGGTGTGAGATACCAAAACACTCCCGCCGTCAAAATTATAATATCAGTTGGAACTTTGTATACTGTACACCCACGGTGGAGAGAACTATAATCAGAGAATATGAGCAACAGAAGATAAAGATAATATCGGTAGATCACAAAACAAACAACATGCCGGTGTCTCCTCTCGGAGGACAGAGATGGTTGGGGACTCAGGCGACCGATTTTCACGGAGCGATTTTCTTCCATTCTCGTCTTCGGGACCACCACAGATACCCAAAAGTCCCAGTCATCCGACACAAGATTTCCGTTTACTGTATGCAACAACATCAACAACAGGTACTTATTTATTCAGTCAGTTCAACTGCTTTTCCATAATATTTAGTCATTAACATCTCAGCAGCCACAGTTTTAATCTTACAAAATGGGATAGGTGTTTGATTTTGTTCCTGGAATTCAATCTCACAGAGGGATCATCTTCTTTGAGTCACTTTAAGTTCATATGATATAATATCAATATCTATTATTTGCTAAATAAACTTAAGCATGTCGCTGCGTGCAATTCAGAGTATTTTTTTCATTTTTGCTTTAGCCCAGTGGACGAAGCCGATCGAGGCCAATGTGAAATACCTTCATTGATAGCTAGGTGACTCGGTTGCTGAATTCGGTTATTCCTAAAAATTTCAGTACCTGCATTGCAGTAAGAGTCCGAATCAGATTAAGATATTTCACTTAAATCAATCTTCAGCAGCAACCCTGCGTACCAACGAAGTGGCCCCAAACTGTGCGGAGTTGTCCTTGGATTGTGAAAGGGCACAGGCCTATTAGTGTGATATAGATTTCACGTGAGTCATCTCGAAGACCTCTTATAGACTATATACCAAAGTCAAAAGTCTTACTAAACCCCTAAATTTACATTCTACACTTCTCTTTATATATATCTTTTTAGGAAAGAATCAAGTTTGGTTGATGGTCAGTCAAAGGTCAGACAACTCATTAGAATTTCAACCTAACAATAAGCTCAATGGACTAATTAAACTAACTCACTAAGCCTATTTTATATATCATAATCTGTTTCTAAACCGCAAATTTTACATTGCTAAAGTAATCCATTACTAAGCCACGAGTCTTCTCACTCCCCCCTGCATTCCACAGCTTTCTTTATCTATTATTTCATGTCGAAACCTTATGTAATTCACTACCATGAGTCCCCTAAATCCAGACTCGACAACTGTCTTGATGAATTATTTCATGTCGAAACCTTAGTATGTAATTCATCACCATGGAAAATAGTTTTTGCTCAAGAGGGTTTCCTAGATTTTCTCATTTTCTTTATCCATATAATTTTTAATTTTAATTAATTAATAATTAATTTGTTTTTTTTAAATAACAGCAAAAGAGATTCAAATTGTGTTGAAATTCCCAATTATGAACAATAGGGATTAAACTCAAGGACGAAGCTCAATTAAACTTTTAAACTTTTCCCTATTTGATGTGGAATAATCTTTTAGATAATGGTTTGGCAACCTTTTAGTGGATTTACAAATAATTTTTGAAAATTTATTCCATTCTTTTTTTAGTGTTTTATTATAGAAAATAAATTAACCTAATGGATTTGAAGGAATCTGTTCTACGGAGTAACTTGCAGGAACAATCACTGAAACAACCAACAGTTTTCACCTCTCTTGGAAATTAGCCTCACAATAAACGATCCCAGCTTCTCAACAAACCCCTCGCTAAATAGAGTATCCCAAGAGCTAGTTGCCAGAATATCTGCATAACTTTCCCTGTTGTCTTTGAAGGTCTTGCATTCTAAAATGAAATGCTTTTCCGTTTCCACTTTTCCAGAAGAACAAAAAATGCACACTCTTTCCTCCCACACTTCTTTTGGCCTTTTCCAGTGCTGTGTTTCACAACGGAGTTGATGAGAATTAGTCTTTAATTGAGCAATAAGAATTTTGACTCTCCAAGAAATATTGGCCTCTATGTACTCTTTTTGTTGATGTTTATGAGTGGGATTAAACACTTCAATATAGTATTTTTTCTTTCTCCCTAGCTCTTTATCCCAAGTACACTTGTGGAACTTATCCATAACAAATTTTTTTATCTCTTTACTCTTTATGGTGTTGAAGAATCTAGGGCAAAGTAGTGTAGTGTGATTCTTTGTTACTTGATAAAAATTTGTGGAATCTTTTTACTTTTCTTGTTAGCTTATTCTTCTTCTTTTTTTTACTTTATCAAACTGCTACCAAAACATAAAAACAAGAACACAAGATGTTGGCTCTTTGCCGGGGCCAAAACCTCTCTTCTCTTGAGAGGAAACCCCTTTTGTGAATTTCTCTTATTAAAGCTTCTATTGATCAATGCCAAACCCTAGACCCGTGACAAGAGATCCTCCAAGCACAAGTCAAGTCTTTACTCCTTTCTGCACCATATATCTCGACACTTCTTTTGACACTTTCTCTTCTAGCACTTTGTCTTCTAGTTAGAGTTTTTTTACCTTAGAGAGATAGGCTCCTTCGCTTGGCTTGGGAGTCCTTGTAGGCTAGATCTCTCATCCAAACAATGAACTGTTCGCTAGCTGCTGTTATGGCTCAGACATACCCTTACTGTACCTCGCATGTGTGACTGTTTCTAGCCCTAGAAACAGTCCTTTATACTTCGGTCTCCTTCTTTCTTACTTCGCTTGATGTCCTTCTTCCACGCTGGAGTAGGAGGCCTTTATGGGCCTAGTTTTAGCCCCAAACAAATAGAAATATCCAACTGTGATCTTACTATTGTTATGGTTGCAGACTGTCCTTCATTCCCTCACACGTGTGACTGTATATACCCTAGAAACAATCCCTTACTCTTCGCTGTTCTTCCTCTTCTCTTCGCTGCCCTAGTAGCCCCTTTTACCTTGGCTTCCTTCGACCTTCTTGATCTCTTTCTCTTGCGCATTTCAGAGCACAATTGATGCGTTGTCTTTGGAGTGGACAACCTCTATAAATAGAGGACTGTCCCTCCATTTTAGCCGACTTGACTGACTGCATTTAGGCCGACTTGTCTTCTTAAATGTAGGCCAACTTTGAGGGCAGTTGTTGAAGTTTCTAAGCCTAACTGTTAGAAACCCTTCATGCACTTCACTGATTTATTCCTACCTACTTGTTCTGTTAATTAACAAGTTATTTACCATGTAAATACTGGAAATAAATACAAGTGCATGCTCAACACATTACAGATCATCAACTGAAGGAGACAGAAACAAACACATAAGTGACACCGTTGTTTTTGGACTAATGTCCCTGGAAAAACTCAATGCGGGAAAACCGGTGCAGCTACCTGAGGGTTTGATTTATTAAGTAGTTTCAGAATACAATCTGGGCGCCAAGTTTGGCTCACCCAATAGAGAATAAATCTCGACAGTAGTACCTCTCTACTCGGAAGCAGATATTTCGACTGAAACCCCGGATAAACACTTTGTTAGCTCCACAGCTCCAATCTGCCCCACGAAACCCCAATGTCAGCCTCTCTCTAGCCCAACGTTAGCCAACATCACTCTGGCTTGGCCTGCGTCAGCCTCTGGAGGCACTGCGTTAGTCCTCTGGTCCTCTGCGTCACCCACGCTGGCCCTCTGAGGCATTGCACAGCTCTTGGTTGGCTCTGCGTGACCCTTGGCTGGCTCTGCGTGAACCCTTGGCTGCTTTTGTGTCCCTCTCTCCGGCTACTATGTTGATCCTCTCGGTGCTATCTCTGCCTCTCTGCTTCTGTATTCACTGCCCCTCAGTTGTAACTCTGATCACTCTTTCAACTTTCTCAGCAAACCCAGCCCCAGAAAGTTGAAATCTTGATCTCTTGGTGTATCCTCTAAGTGACCTTCAAGCCTCCTCTTATACTTTTCTCGTTGACAAATCAACGGCCGAGATTAAGTCCCTAATCAACGACTAAGATTAGATCTGGCTTGATCCATGACTTTTGGACCATTCTAACACAGTTTTATATTAATTCACATTAATAGTTTATTTTCTCTAAGTTTAGACTTAGGGACTCCATTAAAAATATTAATTATTTTAATATCTCTCAAACTGTTTAGAATCTACCCAAACCCTTTCTGGGTATTGGAGATCTCATGTGCCTTAGCCTCTCCACCAATTTTCATGGCTAGATCACATCCAATGCTACCCCAAATCAACACTCCCTCTTAGCGAGGACTGTGCTCTAGCAATACTCCTCACTGAGTATCACCCTGATCATTCGGCATCGGTTCCTGTGCTGATGCTAGGCCTGTTGCTCATCATCTGCACTACTGCATCCTTTAGTGCTACCCATGGCCCTGCCATTGCCACTGCTGCATCCGTACTGCAACTCCCTGTGCATCCGTGCTGCTGCCCATGGCCCTGCCACTGCCACTGCTGCATCAACACTGCAACTCCTCTCATCATGCTGCCCATAGCACTACCACTGCTAACTACTGCACTGCAACTCAGTTACTGAGAAGTAAGTAACTGACCTCCCAACTCTGACATCTATGTCAGGCTAGAGACACCCTCGATGCTGAAACTCCCTCTTTCATTGACAAGTGCTCCCTCTCTGACCTTTGCGCTGCTGCAACAAATCCATGCATCTCGCACCGTTGCACACCTCTCTGTGCCATCCTGCACTGGTACAACACTCCCGTGCTTCTCACACTCCTGTTGCCTCACGCTGTCCTGGGAATCCTGCATTGTAGCTCCCTCTGTCGCTCCATCCGTATTTGTCTCTATTGACATCCGCCAATACTGCTACTCCTCTTCGGGGCTCCCGTAGCAAGGTCTAATCCAAGAGGTTGGGTACCTCGAGGATCCTGCCCCTCATCGCTTATAGTCCGTCTGACTACAGCTCAATGTCTCCCCACTTCCGCTCAAGTGGTGTGTGTGCACTCATGGCACAGTCATCGTCTGTCTCCACTTCCTTCTCTACCCTTGCTGGCGCAGCCTTGGTTTCAGAGACTTCTCCCTTGCTCTTCTTCCTTGGACACTGGGTTGCATAATGATCCAGCTCCCCACAATGGAAGCATTTGACCTTGGAGAGGTCCTTCTTCTTCCGTTTCTCCTGCTTTCCCTCAGATGCTAGGGTAGCATCCACCTCCTCCACCTCCTTCTTGATTTTGATCCCCTTGTCGCTGCTTCCTGCCTTGCTCAGCCTTCTGATCTCTTCTTGGCGAAGAGCAACCCACATTTCCTCCCAATCTGGAAGGGTTGCCTTGCCCAGTATGCTCTGGACAAACACCTCCCAGTGTTCTGAGACTGCGTTCAGGGTTGTTCTCACCATCAATTCTTGATTCGGCGTGGCCCCTATGGAAGTCAGCTGATCCCAGATCTCCTGTAATCAACTGAGGAAGGGGTCGATCTGTTCTCCCTTCTGCATCTGGTATGATCCTAGCTAATTTTCTAGTAACATCCTTCTTTGCATAGAAGTATGTTGGTATAATTTCTTTAGGGCCTCCCACATCTCATTTGCCATTTCGTTTTCGGCAATATGTGGTACTACATGGTCCTTGACCTCGTCAAGGATGATGCTCTTGGCCCTCGCCATTGCCTCCTCGTATTTGTCGTTATTATCTGGGTCAACTGGGATAGCTATCGTCCTCAAGGCGAAGTGCTTGACACGATTCCTGTCTAGAACGGATAGGATTCTAGCCTTCCAGATTACGAAGTTTGAGGCTCCGTTTAGTCTATCCTGGTCTCTTACCCCGTTCACTGCCATCTCGCTGCTCCTCTACTTCCCTCCTAGAAGTTCTTGGTGTGACTCCCTCTGAGCCTTGATTTCCCTCTTGGAAATCCTTCTGCCAATGTCGAGATGCCCCCACTCTGATCCTTAGTGCCGCTGCACCATTGATCCAAATTTCTTGGCTAGAAACCCTCGGTAGCAACTCCCTCCTCCTTGGTCTTGCCCTGTTAGGTACTGTTCTGACTACAATACCCCACTAGCTCCACTCTGCAACTTACCCACAACCTCCTAAACCCCAACAAACTGAAGGTTAGAGCTCCTAGGCTTTGTGCAATCCCGGCACCGGAAAATCAACCTTCTTAGCCAACTACGTCAACCCTCTTGGCCTCTGCGTGGCTCTGCGTGAGCCTGTCTTTGCCTCCCTCAGCCTCTGCGCTACCTCTTTTTGGCTCGATCTTAATGACGCAGGCACTGTGTCACCCCTTCCTTGCTGCTACTCTGCTAGGAACAACTTTTGTCACTCGGGACAGCTGTTTTTTGCTACTGCTGCTCTGCTCGGCTGATGTCCTTAGTTCTCCTATGATTTGCAACCACGCTCTGATACCATGTTGAAGTTTCTAAGCCTAACTGTTAGAAACCCTTCATGCACTTCACTGATTTATTCCTACCTACATGTTCTGTTAATTAACAAGTTATTTACCATGTAAATAATGGAAATAAATACAAGTGCATGCTCAACACATTACAGATCATCAACTGAAGGAAACAGAAACAAACACACAAGTGACACCGTTGTTTTTGGACTAATGTCCCTGGAAAAACCCAATGCGGGAAAACTGGTGCAACTATCTGAGCATTTGATTTATTAAGCAGTTTTAGAATATAATCTGGGTGCCAAGTCCGGCTCACCCAACAGAGAAAAAATCTTGGCAGTAGTACCTCTCTACTCGAAAGCAGATATTCCGGCTGAAACCCCGGATAAACACTTTGGCAGCTCCACAGCTCCAATCTGCCCCACGAAACCCCAGCGTCAGCCTCTCTCTGGCCCAACATTAGCCCAACGTCACTCTAGCTTGGCCTGCATCAGCCTCTGGAGGCACTGCGTCAGTCCTCTGGCCCTCTGTGTCACCCACGCTGGCCCTTTGAGGCACTGCGCAACTCCTGGCTGGCTCTGCATGAGCCCTGACTGGCTCTGCGTGAACCCTTGGCTGCTTCTGCATCCCTCTCTCCGGCTACTGCACTGATCCTCTTGGTGCTATCTCTGCCTCTTTGCTTCTGTATTCACTGCCCCTCAGCTGCAACTCTGATCACTCTCTCAACTTTCTCAGCAAACCCAACCCCAAAAAGTCGAAATTTTGATCTCTTGGTGTATCCTCCAAGTGACCCTCAAGCCTCCTCTTATATTTTTCTCGTTGATAAATCAACAGCCAAGATTAAGTCCCTAATCAACGGCTAAGATTAGATCTGGCTTGATCCCTGACTTTTGGACCATTCTAACACAATTTTATATTAATTCACATTAATATTTTATTTTCCCTAAGTTTAGACTTAGGGACTCCATTAAAAATATTAATTATTTTAATATCTCTCAAACTGTTTAGAATTTGCCCAAACCCTTTCTGGGTATTGAAGATCTCATGTGCCTTAGCCTCTCCACTAATTTTTGTTGCTGGAGCACATCCAATGCTACCCCAAATCAACAATAGTTTGGTGGTTGACTTGTTGAGCATACTTTGGATTGATTCCATGGTGTTGTAGCATGCTTGAAGGAGCTTGTTGAAGGTGCCATTGCCTAGGAGTAGACTTGACTTTGCTTGGAGGTTTTCCTTTGATTTTAATATATATTTATACATAGTGTAACATGCCCTTAAGGCCTTCAATATTTTTTCTTGACTATTTGACTCACCTATAGCACTTTGACATGTGCTAGACCTACTACAATGAACAATAAACTCATTGTCATATATCATAAAAATAATATTTCTTTTCTTGAATAAGTACAAATATCAAAAGTACATTTATGAAGACCGAACCTAGTTACACTTCCTTCAACATATGGGGCACGCGTTCAAGTAAATACCCCATGTACTAAACCATTTGTTATTTTGCTACATCCAAGTCTTTTTTCTTTTGCACAATATGTCATTAAAGACAACCTTAGGCCATCTGCCCTTTTCCATTTGCTCATTTTTTTTAAATACCTTATGACTCGCACCATAACAATTGCTTCAATAGGAGCAACCTCTGTTTCACTTAACAAGATAGCATAAGGAACTGCACTTTTAATTTTGAATTTTTTTGTAATCAAACGCTTCTGAATTTTCTCAATTTGTTTCCACTGCATGTCAGATGTACTACTGGCCCACAGTTCACAACCATAGAGAATCACCAGAATCACTAGAAGCCCAAAAAGAGTTTGAGTGGTTTTCTAGTCCCATAACTCTGCCTCTCTACATCTATTTTGAAAAGCATAAAATGCTTTCCAACCCCCCAAAGTTCTTTTCTTTCTACAGCCAGCACAACTTAGATTTTTGTTGAAGTCAATTTCTAAGTATTTGTAATCCACAGTTCTTCCAGAATGCTGCCTTCAAAGTAGAAAGAGATAAAATTGAAAGAAATAAAATTATGTTAATAAAAATATCAAGAATTAATTCTAGAAACATCTCATGCATAAATAATTGAAAAACATAAAATAATTAAGAAAGAAAATAACAATTCATCGAAAGTATCTAGCAATACATTCAACCGTATTACAGTTAATGGAATTCTTGCTGGACGCCCATGACATTTACTCAGTTGTACATCATTCCATGATATAGAAAAAGATGCAGAAGAATTCAACAAACTAAAATTGTCTTGACTCCAAGAGGAGTTTTTGAATTAAGCTTTGAATGAATCCTCTGCTCCAATTCTCTTCTACTGTTCTAGAGCTAAAATACCATTTCTAAGAGGTCGATTCTCCTATTTATAATTAAATTTGTAACTTAAAATAATATGAAGCAAAAATAGTGCAAACAATCTAAAAAATCACAAAGCTTTGCATGTTACTATAATTATGGCAGACGAGGTGGCTCAACGGATGCATGCTCAGTGTCATAGCTGGCCCATTGCTCAATTAGATCCTTAGACAAGTAGGCATGTGGGAATGCATATTGGTCCATAGGTAAACTCGAGATTTCCTTTCCATATTTGAAAAGCCAAGTGTATCTTTCTATCTTTGGAATTTACAATTTCAATCTATTAGTTTTTTTTTCCTAAAGTTAGACCATTCATATTACTTTCAAAAGGACTCATACATACAATTATCTTTTTTTTTTCTCCGTAAATGCTAATTCTATTAAAGAAAAATAAAAATATATACAAAGAGGTTAGAACCTCTGAGGAGGTCGAGGCCATTCCTCTACCAAAAACTCAAAGACCTTACAGTTCAGGCTTAATGCCGAATTTACAAAACATACTACAAAATTTTTGGTTCGGGCCCTGACATACTGAAAAAGATTGCCTAGACTGAGTTCTTCATGCCCTACATTGACCACAAAAACTGAGAAGCAACTATCATAGCCATTTCTATAACAAAAAACAGAGACTGGAATGACATTGGCCACTCTCTGTAACCAGAGTATGGACCAGACAGAGACATCTATCCTCAGAATTGACGACACATACCCAAAATTGCTTAGACCACCCGGCAGAGAGGAAACAGTTCTAATCTGCATGCTTTGATGAATCCGGCATTTTCTCTTCCACCTGGCAAGAAGAAGCGACCCAGGTCACAAAACCACTGTCGTCATATACTGGTTCGCCACCATCAGGAGTGGTCACCAAATTTAAAACACCGCCTGCCCACTGAGTCGGGCCGCAAGGCACAATATCACTTTGAGCCGGATCCACGGGTTGTTGTGGCACCTCCGAGACATGGCCAACCTCTTGCTGGTTATCTGCCTGGAACACCATCCCTGTCAGGTCCCCGAGAAGCACACTGTCTCCCTGAGATTGAGAGGGGGTAGTTGTAGCCGAGCTGACCTGATTACTGTCTTCCTCCGCGAGAACGATAGTGATGCTTGCTGTCAAAACCGGCCTATTAAGCCGGCTTTGGAAAGTGAATCTGGCGGTCTGGAATGAACTATTCGGAATGGGCCTGGCTTGTTCTAGAGGCGGAGAAGAAGGGGATGAAGAGGCAATAGGAATAACATTCTGAGGAACAGGGCGTGAAGGTTGGCCTCTATTCCCTGTATGACTACCTCTGCGAGGAACACCTCGGCGTCGAGGCATCTTTAGAAGCACAAATTGACGAGCAGAGAGCTTGAGACAGAGTAAATCTATTACCTGAGGAATGCAGACAGCTTCGAAGAATTTACAAATCCACGCTAACAGCCAGATTCGGAACACCAGACAGGGGTTCTGAGGCAGCTCTGCCGCGCTATGAATCACTCCAGTGACTGAAACAGGCGTGATGAACCGATCCATGACAATATACCAAATTATCTGCCGATCACGCATGCCTGCATTAATGCCGGACTGCAGAACCAACATTCGAGACTGCCCGGAATTGAATTCACTTACGCTTAAGCCCTTTTGCCCACCTGCTACGCGTACCCTGCAAACGTTCCACCTGCCGTCTGCCAGGCCAGCTGCCTGTGTTATGCGGCTTGTCATAAATGTGACTTAATACCACCCGCATCCGGGTCTCATACATACAATTATCACTTGCTACTGGTTTGCCATTTATAAAACCAGACTAGTAGCATAAGTTCAAAATTTTGTAAGATACCTAGAATATCTGAAAATCCCCTCTAAATTTCTGAGTTTTGTTTGAATTTGTCTCTATGGTATTTCGTCAAACAGTTTATGTACATATGGCTGTAGGTGCTTTCTTTTGTATTTTATTTTAGTAAAAAATACACAGTACCGAATAACACCATGAAAATACTTTCAGACAGCAATATATAATTTATATTGTACTCGGAAATGTTACATACCACTGACAGGAGTCTGCTACAGCAATATTGGGACAAATATAACAAGAAATATCAGCATGTTTGCACAAACAGTGAGGTTGTAAGATGTCCACTCAGAAGATACACTGATAAACTCAGTCCACAGAGATATACTGGTCTGATAATGGAGGATATATGCAGCCTTCCCAACAAGTCACCTGCAAACAGTGACTGATATCTTCAGCAGCTCGTATAGATACCCAGAATAGGAACTCGGCCTCTTTTATGACACAACTCGACCTCTGAAATAACAGTGACTCGGCCCTTGGTATATGACAGACTCAACACCGCTTTCTTTATGCTGTTCTTAGCTTGTGTGAGGAGGTTTTTGTTTAGCAATATAACCCAGCTCTTATGGAGTAGACTCGGCCTCTTAACAGAACTTGGCCAACACATAAAAGATGCAAATCTCGGTCCCTTAAAGGTACAGAACTCAGCCCCTTTCAATATTCAGCTCCCACAAGGACTGTCACCAAATCGACCAGTAGAAAGGGAAAAAGCCCTTGGTATTTTAAAAATTAAAATGACACCCACAGTCTGATATGAAGGAGAAACTCGGCCCCTTGAAAGATGTAGTTTTGCTCCCAATATGTCTCAATATTCAGTCTGTATAGATAATATGAAATACCAAAAGTTAGAAGATAAAATCAACTGATAGCACCTTTAAAACTTACTCCATTTCCGCCATTGTCTTCTTTTCCGTCAACAATGAAGCCCAATGTCGAAATTTGAGTGATTATGATCCAATAGTAGCTAGTGTGTACAGTTTCAACACTGATACCAACAACCAAAATGAGGGTTTCCAAAAACCCTAGACTTTTTCTCAAGCGCTTTCCAAAATTCTATTTTTCAAGCGAGTGAATGCAAGAATGAGGAGAGACTCCTCATTTTTCCCTTTTTATAACTCATTTGACTTTTTTGCTGCCTTTTTACCTTTTCATTTTAATAAAGTCACTTTAGTGGGTTTTTTTACTTTATAATTTAAAACTGACTCTTCGTTAGCCTAGAACCCATGTCCCCTTTTTTCCCCTTTAGCTTTTTCATAAGGTTTTCTCCTAGGCAAATTGTGTTCCCTTGATTAATTTTTCCGTCCTAGCCTATGAGAATTTAATTAGGTTAGCAGAGTCATTACCTTATATCGCCCAAGTGGATGGGGACATGACAATCCTCCCCGCCCAAGATTGGTTGTCCTCAAGCAACATCAATCCGGGATGTTGGATTACTTGTTCTCCTTCCCAAATGGTGTCTTCGACAGACAAATCTTTCCATTTGACCAGGTATTCTTAAATGGTCCTGTTTCTTAGCTTATGCTCCCATACCTCCAAAATTCCCTCCAGGACCAAAATCAACTCCCCCACTTCACCCAATGGTGGGAGCTCAATAAAAGTGACAATGTGTTGCCCTAGGGTCTTCTTGAGGCATGAAAAACGAAAGACATTTTGTATCTTACACCCTTTTGGAAGCTTCATCGCATATGCCACCTCTCCTATGCGCCTCACAATCCTATAGGGTCCACAAAATCTGGGTTTCAATTTCTTTGCCCCTTCCTTTTGAGTGATGATTTCCAATGGGCTTGTAGACAAAGATATACCAGGTCCCCAACCTCGAAACTATGCTCCACTTGATGCTTATATGCATAAGTCTTCTGTTGATTCTGAGCCATCTGCAAATTATCTTTGAGGAGTCGCGGTATGTCCTGACTCTCCTAAATCTAATCCTTAGCTATAGGCGCCCTACTGTCTCCAAACACCCGATCTACAAATGTTGGTGCATCATACCCATACAGGGCTCTGAAGGGAGTCATCCCAATCGACATGTGATAAGTGGTGTTATAACAATTCTCTCCCAAGTGCAACCACTTTATCCAAGCTTTTTGTTGGCTCGACACATAGTTTCTTAGATAGCCCTCCAGCCATTTGTTGACTATCTCAGTATGCTCGTCAATCTGCGAGTGGTAACTAGTACTCGACATTAACTTTGTTCCAACCAACCTGAACAACTCTTGCCAAAATCATCCCCTCATGAATCTATTGTCTGTGAAAATTTGAGAATCCCCGAATCACTACTGCAGCAAACTGATATTACTTCTCCTACTTTTTAATCCATGCAAGTTATTTACTGTGTTCTATTGTAAATATCGAAGTAAATACAATTGCAGCTTTCACAACTTTAAATAATATGCGGAAACAAGAAATTGAGCAAGAAGGAAATACACAACACATGACACCATTATTTTTGGACAAATGTCCCTGGAAAACGCAATGTGGGAAAACAGGTGCAACAACTGAGGGTTTGTATTATTAAGCAATAGTTTTATGAATACAATCTTTGGATGCCTTGCTGGCTATCCAATACAGAGAATCTGACTGACAAAAGATTAGTGAGAAATACCTCACACTATCACTGGCGATCCAAGACTGATCCAACCACTGAATGGCTAGCCCCTAGCAGCCTCTACGCAGTTTCTGTGCAATCACTGCGCTGTTCTGCGTCACTGCTTCTTGGGCCTGCGTCACTCCTTCCGGTTGATCATCGTCACTCCTTCCGGTTGATCATTTTGCTTCTAGAACTTCGACTTCTGCCCTCCCGGTCTCACACCCCGACTTCTGGCTTCAAAACTCGACTTCTCCAACAAAATATGGATCTCCTCTCGGGCTCTGCGTTGCTTCTGCGTGGCCCTACACTGCCTCTTCTGGATCTCTTTCTGCCTCCTTTGCGATGTGTTCTCAGATCAGGAAACTCTCCAACCGGAACTATCCTGCTCCTCACTGCAAGAAATCACCTTGATCTATTCTCTAACATCTGCTACGTGTTGATTTTTGGTAGTATCAGATGTGCTCTAAGCCTCAAAATTTGCAAGGAGGCTTGGACACATGTATTCTACAATATCCAGAAATCATTTTGAGAAATTCCACCCAAAGGCAGTTTTATTTAAATAATTAATTATTTTTAATGGGTGCCTAATTCTAAACATAGGAAATTAAAATAATTAAAGGGTATTAATCAAACTGTGGGTGAAACTTCTAGAAGAAGACGAGGATAAAGCCAAAATGATTTGAGCCATTGATTAGACTCTAATCTGGGCTGTTGGTTCTCAACGAGAAGATTATAAGAGGAGGCTTGATGGGCATTTGGAAAACACATCGATTAAGAGATCAGAGATCAAATTTCTGAAGAGAGCAACGCAACAGTTGCGAGAGAGAGATTCGAAGTGATTTCTTGCAGTGAGAGGCAGGGATAGTATCCGGAGGGAAGTTTTCCTGGACCAGAGAGTACAAGGCAGAGAGGGCAGAGAGATGTCCAGAGAGGCTGGCGCTGGGCCACACAGAGCTATGCTGTGGCAGCGTAGAGCTTCAGAGGGAGATTGAAATTCTGTTGAGGAACAGTCAATATCTAGTGTCAGGGCCGGGGTGTGAGACCGAGAGGCTCGAGAGCTGAAGTTTCCAGCCAGCAGAGGATTAGAAGAAGGTGCAGCACAGTCCCAGCTGCAGTGACGCAGTGATTGCGTGGGAGTAATGCAGAACTGCATAGAGGCAACGCAGAGGCTCATCTCCATTGCAGATCAATGTTGGTTCTTCCAGTGACTGGGTGAGATCATCTCACTACTCTTTTTGTTCAGTTTCTCTCTGTATCGGATAACTAGTTGGGCATCCAATGAGTTGTACTCAGATATACTACTGCTTAATAATACAAACCCTCAGTTGTTGCACAGGTTTTCCCACACAGGGTTTTTCCGGGGACATTTGTCCAAAAATAACTTTGTAGATGTGTGTGATGATTGTTTCTCTCCTGTACTGTATTTAGTTTCCGCAGTTTTTATTTGTGTAGGCTGATGTGTATTTAATTCGATATTTGTCGTAGCACAAGAAGTAAATTGTTTAATCGAATTAACAATTAGAAGAATTAACGTCAGTTGCTATAGTAGGTATCGGGTAACCGAATTTTCACAAGGTATTAGAGCACTAATCATGAGCAAAAGAGCTCAGAAGCAGAAAGGAAGAGGAGTTCGAAATTACTGCAGAGGCAGCAATTCAAAACCCCAGAGGTAGCGTAGTTCGTGGGCCAAGGAGGTCGAAGTTTTGAGGAGAATTCGATTTCTCTGAGTGAGTCGACAGAGAAATTAAATCTCTAGATCGAAGCTTTCCAGAGGCATAAGTGAGCATCGTACTTTTCCTTACAGAGCAGATCTTTAGCTAGGACACAGATATTTTGTAGCAGTTGCTGGCAGAATAGTGTCAGTGGGAGAGAAGAAGACACTCTTGAGGGAATTCTTCCTTAGAGGACTTCAAGCCAAGAAGTTTGAATTCTCATTTGCTGAGCAGCAACAGGGAGCGACAAATCTACTAACTCCAGCAGGGAGTGCGTAGGCCAGCCTAGTAGCAGCGCATAAGAGAGAGGAGGTAGTTCGACACTTCACTAGCAGAAATGGCAGCTCATGGGTTGCAAGATCAGGATCGGTTGGAGGGTGCATCCAACTACGTGATTTGGAAGGCAAGGATCTCATGCCTTTTGGATGAGCACGATCTCGAAACCTATGTCGATAGTGTGGTAGCTGTACCCGCAGATCCAGATCCGCTTAAGAAGTACAAGGCCGAGATGACCAAGGCCAAGAGGTTGATCCTCAACGGAGTGAGGGATCATGTAGTGTGTCACATTGCTGGCAAGCATATTGCTCGACAGATGTGGGAAGCTTTGGCCATGCTATACGAAGGATCTTCTAAGTAGCGAAAGATGTACTTGGATCAAAAGATGAGATCCACGCAGATGTAGAAGGGGGAACACATTGATCCGTTCCTAACGAACCTTCAGGAGATCCGGGATTCGTTGGAAGTTGTGGGGTCAACACCTCAGCCTACCGAGATGGTGAGGCTGGCCTTGAATTCTGTTTTAGAAGAATGGCAAGTGTTTGTCTAGAGTATCCTGGGCAGAGAGAGATTGTCGGATTGGGAAGGAATGTGGGTCGCTCTTCAGCAAGAAGAGATGAGGAGAGACTTAGTCAAGTGTAAACTTGATAGTAGCAGTAGCAGCAGTGGGACGAAGCCAAAGGAGGAGGAAGAGAATGCAACCCTTGCATCTAAGGGACAGCAGGAGCAGTGGAAGAAAAAGAAAGATGTTTTGAAGATCAAGTGCTTCCTGTGTGGTGAACTTGGTCACTACGCTACACAGTGTCCTCTCAAGAAGAAGGACAAGGATGAGAAGCATGATCCGAAGGTTGCATTCGCAAAGATCGCGGAGGAGGAATTTGCCATGGTTGCCCAGATGCCTCCAGGGGAGAGTGGAGTGATCTAGAGCTGTAGTTTGAAAGAACTACAGATGGGCGGGATCCTTAAGGAGTCCACCTCTCGGATCAATACCTGTTCAGTAATTTTGGATGCTTTTCCGCTACTGATGCAGTAGCAGCAACAATTGGAGAAGGTTGCAATGCAGATGCAGTGTTGGCAGTGGCAGTGCCAGCAACAACACAAATGAAAAAACTATGAGGGTTGCAGTACAAATGCAGTGTTGGCAGTGGCAGTGTCAACAACAGTACATATGCAACATTTGTGCAGTAGTTGGTGGGCAGCGATGTCAGACATCAACAACACAAAGGGAGATGTTATAGAGAAGGGTGATGCTTCAGTGAGTTGCATTACTAGAGCATATTCCTCGCTAAGAGGAAGTGTTGATTTCTGGTAGCATCGGATGTGCTCTAATATCATGTCCCTTTTCAAGTACATTTGTAGCAGGGTGCTGCTACACAATTTTGCACAATTTTGGCTAAGGAAGAGAACCCATCATTTTTGACTTAGGGACTTAGGAGGTAATTCGAATTTATTTGGTTGCTAGTGGAACGTGGGGGCCACCCACATCGGAGTTCGAATTGGCCCATTCGAATAGCTTGGAGGGAAAGTCGAATAGGTGGATGGAGGGGACCACATGAGGCTAGGGAGGCCCAAGGAGTTATAAGGAGGGAGAAAGTCTCATTTTGGATTCATTCTTACACCTTACAATCAAAATTACTTGACTGTTCGCTCTGCTGTTTAGCTGAGTCAACTGACTATTTAGCCACGAATCTCTAAAGCGAGAGATTCAACTTCTACTTCGGGGGACCATCCGTGCCCGCCCTAGAGAGATAGTTCCATAAGTATTTCAGGAGTTCTGGGAGTGTGTTACAACACTACCATTCAGCTACAACAGGGAGTGTGTATTTCTGGCTACCTGGAGGATACGCATGGGGAGTTTGGAGCTATTAGTGATCAAGCATTTGCCGGGAGAGTTAGTGGATTGGGAGAGTAGCAAAGGGCCAACCTTTCTTGTGAGTTTCAGAGCCAACGTCCTAGCAGTTCGAATTATTGGGCTTGGGGACAGCGCAGAGGGCCAATCCAACAATTTCGTGGATCTAAGGAGTAGGTGCCATAGGCCAGAAGCCCATCTAGGAAGTCAGGGGATTGATAACGGAGGTCAGCCTAGCACTTTGGGTCCATTTCCAGGAGGATTTACAGGAAAATTCCGGTAGGCCGAGTTTCGCAGTTGCAGCTGACGCTGGGCTCCAAGGGGGTCGAATTTCAGAAGTCTAAACCAGCCAAATTCCTTTCTGGGTTTTTCTGGGTTTTGGGCAAGGATCACACTCCTAATTTTATAGAATTTTATGGGCAGATCTAAGGGGTCAAACAGGGGTCCCAACTGAGCCAGCAACTAGAGGAGCTAAGGGGAATGTGGGCCAAAATTTCGAGGTCAACACTTGGCCAATTGCTTCATGGGTTTTTCTGGGTTTAGGCCATTGTTTTAAAAAACGGCTGAGTCGACTTTGACTCGGCCGAGTTAGACCGAGCCAATGCTTGGCCGGGTCGGCTCGGTGGCTGAAACAGAACGGCTGGCCGGGTTGTTATCGAGCCAGTCATTGACTCGGTCGACTTGGTAACAACTTGACTGACTCGGCCGGCTCGGTAACAACTCGGCCGACTCGGCTCTTTGACAAAAATCCTGAAGCACATTTGTCAAAAGTTGTTCCGGCTCCTACATATCAATGGTTGGGTTGTTGTTTATTGCATATTTATAGCCCTAAAGTAATCTATCACTGTGAGAAAGTTTTGAAAATTACAAGGCCGAAGTATGGTTATCCTAGTGGCATGAATTAGAAAACTGAAACAATGCATTGAGCCATACAATGTTTTTAAAAAGGCAAACGTTCTGGCATTGGACTAATAAATACATATTTACCTCTAATTGTTCTGGAGTTTGACCATAATTAAATCAATGTTTTTGAGACTTCATTAGGGGCAGAGAATTGGTATTATTGTTGTTGTAGTCTAGTGATTGTCCTTAGGCTGAGGCAAAAAAGAATCTTGGCATTGGTGGCTAAGTATGAACTTTGTATTGGACAGTGCACTGGGTGCCATTTTGATATAATAGATATATTCATGAGCCTACTTTGATCATATGTTGTCTTCTCTCTATATTCGAAAGCTTTGAGTTTGGAAACATTAATGAAAATCTTTAAAATTATGTTTTTTATAATAATTTTTTTTTAATGTATTTTTTACAACGATCGAGTAATTGAAATCAAACCGGCCGAGTTGATACTGAGTCAGAGTCGGAGTCGGAGCCGACCCTCAGCCGTTTCTGAACCGGAGTTGGAGTTTTAAAACATTGGTTGAGGCCAAGGAGCAAGGAGTTGAAATCTCATAATTTTCTAAGCACGAGAAGCAGTGATTCCAACCCTTCGAAGTCAATAGACATAACAGTTTTTTGGGGCAACGCAATTTAGTTTGGTGCAACAGTTGTAGCAGCCTTCAGTTCTGTATTTTCTCACCTGGGTTTTGTCATGCTTGTCCATTGAGACAAGCCTAGGTGCACCAATCTAATTTACTATTGTATTTGCTCTTGAAGAAGTAATCAAATGGCTCAACAGTTCTCTATTTCCAGTGTTTCCATGGGTGCTTCATGTATATTTTGTTTTTCTGATTGCTGGATTGTTTGCATGCTTTGTATATCACTTATATTCCTGTTTAGGAACATTACATTTAAGCCTCAAAATTTGCAAGGAGGCTTGGACACATGTATTCCAGAATACCCAAAAATCATTTTGGGAAATTCCACCCGGAGACAGTTTTATTAAAATAATTAATTATTTTTAATGGGTGCCTAAGTTTAAACTTAGGAAATTAAAATAATTAAAGGGTATTAATCAAACTGTATCTGAGCCATTGATTAGAATCTAATCTGGGCCATTGGTTCTCAATGAGGAGATTATAAGAGGAGGCTTGATGGGCATTTGGAAAACACATCGAGTAAGAGATCAGAGATTGAATTTTTGAAGAGAGCAGCGTAGCAGTTGCCAGAGAGAGATTCGAAGTGATTTCTTGCAGTGAGGAATAGGGATAGTATCCGGAGGGAAGTTTTCCTAGACCTGAGAGTACAAGGAAGAGAGGGTAGAGAGATGTCCAGAGAGGCTGACGCTGGGCCACGCTGTGGAAGTGCAGAGCTTCAGAGGGAGATCAAAATTTTGTTGAGGAACAGTCAGGATCTAGTGTCGGGGCCGGGGTGTGAGACCGTGAGGTTTGAGAGCTGAAGTTTCTAGCCAACTGAGGATCAGAAGGAGGTGCAGCGCAGTTCCAGTTGTAGTGACGCAGTGACTACGTGGGAGTGATACAGAACTGCGCAGAGGTTGCAGAGAGGCAGCGCAAAGGCTCATCTCCAGTGTAGATCAGTGTCGGTTCTTCCAGTGACGGGGTGAGATCATCTCACTACTCTTTTTGTCCAGTTTCTCTCTGTATCAGATAGCTAGTTGGGCATCCAACGAATTGTACTCACATTTACTACTGCTTAATAATACAAACCCTCATCCGCTGCACTGGTTTTCCCACACTGGGTTTTTCCGGGGACATTTGTCCAAAAATAAATATGTAGCCTGTACTATATTTAGCTTCCGCAATTTTTATTTGTGTAGGCTGCAGTGTATTTAATTCAATATTTGTCGTAGCACACAGTGTGAAAATTCCTCAACCGCAATCCCTACTGCAGCAACTGATGATATTACTCCTATTTGTTAAATTCCTTTAAACAAATTACTTGCAGTTTCCTATGACAAATATCGTAATACATACACTGCAACCTTCACTTAATTAAATTATATGCGGAAACAAGAGTTGAGCAAGAAAGAAAATACAACACAAATGACACCGTTATTTTTCGACAAATGTACCCGGAAAAACCCAATGTGGGAAAACCAATGCAACAGATCTGAGGGTTTATAACTTTATTATTATTAAGCAGTAGCAAATTCTGAATACATCTCTGAATACCTCTTGGGTTATTCAGTTACAGAGAGAGAAATATTGGCAGGAAGATTTGTGAGATTACCTCACACAATCATTGAGAAAAATCTCGGCTGATCCAGACACTGGATGAAGTGCCTCTGGTAGGCCCTGTGTTGCCTTTGCGCAGTCCCTGTGTCAACCCCTCTAGGCATTGCGTCATCCAACCAACTGATCGATTTGCTGCCCGAAGTCACTGCTCTCAACCTCCCTGTCTCACACCCCGACTCTCGGCTTTTGAAACTCACTCTGTTGCAAAATTTCAGGCTCTCTCTCACCCTCTACTTTACCTCTGCTTGGCCCTGCGTGAGAGCTGCTGGATCACTCTCTGCCTCTCTCTGCTGATGATTCTCCCACTGAGAAAATCTCTCTCTCTCTCTCTCCGGATGCTATCCCTGCCCCTCAACTGCAAGAAATCTCCTCGATCGGAATTTCCTCATGAGAACTTCTCACTTCAGAAATTCGATCCCTTGATCTCTCGGTGTGTTTTCCAAATGACCTTCAATCTCTCTTAAATAATCTTCTTGTTGACATTCAACGACCCAAATTAAAAGCTAATCAATGGCTAAGATCATTTTAGCTTGATCCTCGTCTTCTTCTAGAAGTTACACCCACAATTAGATTAATACCCATTAATATTTTTAATTTCCTAAGTTTAGACTTAGGGTCCCATTAAAAAATATTAATTATTTTAATAAAATTGTCTCTGGGTGGAATTTCCCAAAACGCTTTCTGGGTTCTTTGGAATACATGTGCCCAAGCCTCCTTGCAAAATTTGAGGCCTAGAGCACATCCGATGCTACCCCAAATCAACACTCCCTCTTAGCGAGGAATGTGCTCTAGCAATATACGCTGCTGCATACTACTCTGACTCTAAAGCATCATCCTCTGCGCTGCTGATGTCTGACATGCTGTCCACCAACTACTGCTCAAATGCTGCATTTGTATTGCTGCTGACCCTGCCACTGTCAACACTGCATCCGTACTACAACTCCCTCTCAAGTGCTACTGCTAGCACTGCCACTGCCAATTGCCATTGCACTGCAAACTGTTGCTGCTACTCTATCAACAATGGAAAAACATCCAAAATTACTGAACTAACTGTGTTCAGTATGATACCACGTGAATGTTAAAGCCTGACTGTTGCTAGTCTTTGCGCTGACCCTTTGAATCTACTACGCTGCTGTTGACCTCTGCTCTGTGCCATCTGCACTGCTGCCAACTCTGCTCTGTGCTGTTCAGTCTCTGGTGCTCCTAGCCACTACAATTGTCTCTCCGACACTCCTCGGCACCATTGACACTAGTCCATCCTGCTACCTCTGATTTGGGCTCCCGTAGCAAGGAATTGATCCAAGAGGTGGGCTCCTCAAGGATCCTGCCCATTTGTAGCTCTTTCGAACTACAACTCCAAATCAGCCCACCTCCCTCTTGGAGGTATCTCGGTTGTCATGGCGAACTCCTCCTCTTCGATCTTTGCGGGCGCAGCCTTCGGATTGTGTTTCTCATCCTTGTCCTTCTTCCTGAGAGGACCATGTGTTGTGTAGTGATCCATCTCACCACACCTGAAACACTTGATCTTCGAGACGTCCTTCTTACGTCTCCATTGCTCCTACTATCCCTTTGTTGCAAGGGCTGCATTATCCTCCTCCTCCTTGGGCTTCGACCCACTGCTGCTGTTGCTTCCGTCAAGTTTGACCTTGATTAAGTCTCTCCTCAGCTCCTCTTGTTTTAGAGCTGCCCACATCTCATCCCAATTTGGCAATGCATACTCTGGACAAAGACTTGCCACTCATTTGAGACAGAATTGAGGTCCAGTATGATCAACTCTGAATCTTGAGGTGTATGCCCCGCAACAAACAACTCATCACGGGTCTCTTTAAGCTTCGTGAGGAATGGATCCACACGCTCCCCCTTCTGTATCTGAGCAGATCTCAACTTCTGCTCCAAGTACATCTACTGCTGTTCGAAAGATCCCTGATATAATGTAGCCAAGGCATCTCGCATCTCCTTAGCAGTCCCTCTGCTAGCGACGTGACAAACCAAGTGATCCTTTACTCCATCCAAGATTATCCTCTTGGCCTTCGCCATTTTTGTTCAGTACTTCTTTAGTGGGTTTGCATCTACATGGATAGCCACCACACTGTTGATGTATGTCTTGAGGGCATGCTCATCTGGAAGGAATGACATCCTTGCCTTGTAGATGACATAGTTGGATGCTTTGTCCAACCTGTCCTGATCCCTCAAGCCACTGGTTTCCATTTCTGCCAAAAATAGAAAGTTGAATGACCTCCTCTCTCCTCTGTGCCACTGTTGGGCTAGCCTACACACTCCGTGCTGGAGCTAGTAAAACCGCTGTCCCTTGCTGTTGCTCAGCTCTAGAGAATTTGAATTCCTTGGCTAGGAATTCTCTGAGGAAGAAATTCCCTCAACCGTGCTTCTCTTCTCTCTTCTGATGATCTTCTGCCCAGCAAACTACCTGCAAAAAAATCTGCGTCCCACCAACTTCTCCTCACGCTGAGACTTCAACGCTGCTCCCTTTGCCCCGACAAAAACTTGATCCGGAAGCCCTTTTCTCCGTTGACTCACTCAGAGAGAAACTGCCTCGAAATTTCAGCCCTCCAGCTAAGAATTGCGCAAACCCTCTGGGGTTTCAAACTGCTGCCTCCTGCAGTTTTTCGATTTCCCTCTTCTTCTCAGCGCTGGGTTTTTTGGCACTGCTCTTCTTGTTCCACCTGCAGCTCCGATACCATGTGAAAATTCCTCAACCGAAATCCCTACTGCAACAACTGATGATATTACTCCTATTTGTTAAATTCCTTTAAACAAATTACTTGCAGTTTCCTATGACAAATATCGTAATACATACACTGCAACCTTCACTTAATTAAATTATATGCGGAAACAAGAGACTAAGCAAGAAAGAAAATACAACACAAATGACACTGTTATTTTTGGACAAATGTCCTTGGAAAAACCCAATGCGGGAAAACCAGTGCAGCTGATTTGAGGGTTTTATTTTTATTAAGCAGTAGCAAATTTTGAATACGTCTATGATTACCTCCTCGGGTTATTCAATTACAGAGAGAGAAATATTGACAGATTGATTTGTGAAATTACCTCACACAATCACTGAGAAAAATCCCCGCTGATACGGACATTGGATGAAGTGCCTCTGGTAGGCCTTGCGTTGCCTTTGTGCAGTCCTCACGCAATCCCTGTGTCAACCCCTCTAGGCACTGTGTCACCTAGCCAGTTGATCGATTTGCTGCCTGGAGTCACTGCTCTCAGCCTCCCAGTCTCACACCCTGGCTCCCGACTTCTAAAATTGACTCTGCTACAAAATTTTGGACTCTCTCTCACCTTCTGTGTTGCCTCTATGTGGCCCTGTGTCAGCCTCTGCGTGAGAGTTGCTGGATCACTCTCTGCCTCTCTCTGCTGATGATTCTCCGGCTGGGAAAATCTCTCTCTTTCCGAATGCTATCCCTGCCCCTCAACTACAAGAAATCTTCTCGATCAGAATTTCCTCTTGAGAACTTCTCACTTCAGAAATTCAATCTCTTGATCTCTTGGTGTGTTTTCCAAATGACGTTCAAGCTCTCTTAAATAATCTTCTCGTTGACATTCAACAACCTAGATTAAAAGCTAATCAATGGCTAAGATCATTTTAGCTTGATCCTCGTCTTCTTCTAGAAGTTACACCCACAATTAGATTAATACCCATTAATATTTTTAATTTCCTAAGTTCTAAGTTTAGACTTAGGGTTCCATTAAAAAATATTAATTATTTTAATAAAATTTCTCTAGGTGGAATTTCCCAAAACACTTTCTGGGTTCTTTGGAATATATGTGCCCAAGCCTCCTTGCAAAATTTGAGGCCTAGAGCACATTTGATGCTACCCCAAATCAACATACAACAAGTACATTGTTTAATCGAATTAACAATTAGAAGAATTAACATCAGTTCCTGCACTAGGAATCGGGTAACTGATTTTTCACGCTGCACTGGCCTCTCTGAGAAATTCGATCTCTTGATCTCTCTCCGATTTGTTTTCCAAATGCCCATCGAAGTCCTTATAATCCTCTAGTTGAGTAATCAACGACTTGGATTAGATTCTAATCAATGGCTCAGATCATTTGGACTCGATCTCCGTCTTCTTTTAGAAGTTTCACCCTCAGTTTGATTAATACCTTTTAATTATTTTAATTTCCTAAGTTTAGACTTAGGCACCCATAAAAAATAATTAATTATTTTAATAAATCTGTCTCCGGATGGAATTTCCCAAAACGATTTCTGGGTATTGTGGAATACACGTGTCCTAGCCTCCTTGCAAATTTTGAGGCTAAGAGCACATCAGATGCTACCAGAAATCAACATTGTCCCTGTATTGACAATGGTCTTTGGCAGTTCGTGCAATCGAAATATCTCTTTGAAAGTTAACTCTACCACCTGTGATGCTGAATATTGGGTAGGTATGGTGAAGAAGTGTTCAAATTTCATGAGTCGATCAACCACCACATAAATGCAATCCTTCCTTTGCACCTGAGGTAACCCCGATAATGAAATCCATAGAAACGCTTTCCCATTTTTTGCTCCAGTATGGGAAGTGGCTGAAGTAATTCTACCGAATGAGTGTGCTTTGCTGTATTCTGTTGGTAGATGTTGCACTCCCTCACAAATCTCAATACATCTGTCTTAAGGCCTTTCCATGTGAATATTTTGCTGATTTGCTTGTAAGTTTTCAAGTACCTAGGGTGCCTTGTTAGTCGTGAGTTGTGTGTTGCCTGTAGGATCTTTTCTTTAAGCTGAGACTCTGGTACCAGGTAGATCCTATCTTTGTAATAAATAATGTCATCTATGACACAATACCTGTCATCCTGAATCAACCCATCAAGGATCTCACAAGTAAATTTGTTCTTGGAGTACTCAACTAGCAAAGGAGATTTCTAGTCAGCAAAAATCTCCATGAGAGAGAGAGTGGGTGGCATTCTGGAAAGGGCATTGGCTACCACATTGTTTTTGCCCTTAACATACTCAATCTCAAAATCATAAGCTTGAAGCTTACTGATCCATTTTTTGCTGACGCTCACTCAACTCTTTCTGCTCCATGAGGAACCTTAAGCTATTGTGATTTGTTTTCACCTTAAATATGTTCCCCACCAAGGATTGTCTGAATTTGGCAGTGCATGCATGATGGCCAACATCTCCTTATCATATATCGTAAGAGCACATTTGGATGTTGCTTCTCTCTAGGTTCTGCTTTGATATCCTGGATGAGAAAGAAGCAGAAATCGGTTGCTTTGAGCACCGCAGAGGCTGAATATATTGCTGCTAGTATGGCCTCCTATGAAGCTGTTTGGTTGATGAAGCTCTTTAGTGAGCTATTTGGGCATGTGTTGGATACCACTGTGATCTATTGCGACAACCAAAGTGGGATTCGTCTTTCTGAGAATCCCGTGTTTCATGACCACCCCAAGCATATTGATATCAGGTACCACTTTATCCGAGATATGGTACAACGGGGAGCAATAAGGCTCCGTCATATTGGGACTAATGATCCAATCGCAGATATTCTTACGAAGCCCCTGGGGAAGGTCAAATTCTTAACCTTCTGTGAACAACTTGGAGTCGTGGAGAGACCCTCATAAGAGGGTCCCATTTGAGCTGGATATTGAGCTCTAGGAGCTTTGGGGGGCTTGGGGTAGTTCTTGGAGCAATGAGTGACCATAGGGTGAGTGGTTCACCTTCCCCTAGTGGTGCGCAATGTATAGGGTGAGTGGTTCACCTTTCCCTGTGATACCCCATGATGGTTGAGATATGCATAGGATGAGTGGTTCACCTTCTCCTATGGCATATGAGCAGGATGAGTGGTTCACCTTCTCTTGTCGATACATCCTACCCATGCAGTCTGGGACTCATGGGAAGTACCTCTCATCTGGCCAATGAGTAGGGAAATGAGGATAGGGACCATAGTACTACCGATGGACTCATCGTGTACTACCGTACTCACCATGCTAGGATGTTTGATATTGATCTGGGATCGATGGAGACTGATTTCGGGTCAGTGGAGAGTGGTATGATACACTCTCGATCATTGGAGACTATCTTTGGGTCAGTGGAGAGTGGTATGACACTCTCGATCATTTCTTCTTCATTATTTCTTCATAGTTCAGCAGAGCAGAGTAGAGCAGAGCAAGGATGTCAGAGATGGTATAGATTGAAAAATGGTTTGGCAGGAGGAGTTCTCCCTAGTTGAGAGGGAGTGTTAAATTGTCAGAGATGATATAGATTGACAAATGGTTTGGCAGGTGGAGTTCTCCGTAGTTGAGAGGGAGTTTTAAATTTGGCAACCAGGGTCAAACCCCACCTTGGACAACTCATATAATGGAGATGATATTTTTGGTGGATTCCTCTTTCCGAGAGGTGTAGGATTGATCTAAATATCATCTCATTCTGACATGTATAAATGGAATTATGAATTTATTTCTTTTATGGACAAATTGGCAAGGTCGGCCAGTAATCTAATGTAGGCTTAGAAGCCCAAAAGACATGTCTCTTCACCCTCAACGTTGCATATAAATAGAAGGAGCATCTACCTCATTTGGACATCATTAATCTCACACATATCTCTCTCTACTCATCTGATTGGGTGTACAGATTTCTGGGCAGCCTCTCTCCTCCACACGTGCGAAGGACAGTCTGTGATTTTCTGTTTCATGCGTTGACCAAATTGTAGAAGGTTTGACCAGTGTTGACCGGGCAACAGTTGACCTTGTTTGATAGCGATTGTCTTAGGAGAAAATTTTGTTTGGGTAGGCCGCGTTTCTAGGCATAGATTTCGAGGCATTTTGTACTGTTTGACCAATGTTGACTGCAGGTTTGACTCTACATTGATTGAGTTTGATTGATATTTTCGTGACTGTTTTGGGCTGATTCGAACTATCCTTGGAGGCCAAATTGATTGTTTGACCGAGTTGATTTGGAGGTGTAATTCTGCTAAGTTGACCAGCATTGACTTTTTGGTTAGGGCATCTTGTTGACTGTCGTTTGACTAGACAAATTTGACTGTGATTGGGCAAGTGAATTTTGTATATTGTACTCTCTCTGCTGAACTTTTGAAGAATAATAAGAAGAATTGATCAAAGGGTTTCCCCACATTGGGGTTTGTCCCTGGCATGCGCCACATCTTGTGTCCTCTTGTCTTGGCTTGTCTTCTGCTTTTTATTTATGTTCTATCTGCATTTACTATCATGTTAATGTGATTGCTAATCTGGAAATTGATATTGGGCTAATAAGAAAAATTGAAGTAAATTGCTCTTAAGCATAGAACATACCATTGTTATCTAAAATTAACAATATGAGAACATATTATGTTGATTTCATCTAGTGTGACTTATGCTTTGCTGCAATTCTTCGGAGGAGGAGATCCTTTCTTCTCTTGATCATATTTCCCAGGATGGAAATATATTATCTGCAACCATATGACATGACTTTCATAATTATCTATGTAAGCATACATACCTCATTTTTCTTTTGGTCATCCAGACTTCCTATAGCAACTTCATTCGAAAGGATTTTATCCTTCTTTCCTGTTATGTCATCATGCCATCACCCCTTGAATCCCACGAGTTGGAATTCCTGATGAAAACCTTGCTTTTCTTTCTACATCGGTGAATCCTTTGATTAGGATTCCATCAGAGAAACTCGAGGATGTTTCATATCCTCACCCAATAGATGTTTTCTTTGTTGACTATGATGGTCCTAGACGATGATGACCTCTGCTACTTTCTATAAGTATTAATGAGGTTTCCTAAGAGCTTCCTATTCTTTGTAATCAATAGGATTTGTACCAGACATACTTTTTGCTTCCCATGTCACGAGCTCTTACTTCTAATGCTTCTATAATGCTATTTTCTAATCTGATGCATCCTATCTTATTTACACTGCACCCTATCTATAATTTACAAGTGGAAAGTACCTTCTAGAAGAAGATCATCTCAGTCATAGTAGAGATCTTTTACTTCTTCATTCTTAAGCTTCTTTGACTTAGGTTCTTTCACTTCTTCAGTAATGTGGGCTTCTTCCCTATTCCTCTTGTCCTTACTACGACTAGGACAATCTCTTCTATAGTTCCCAAGTTAATGACATCCACAGTATCTTATCTTATCCATGTTATTCCTTTTATTTGGAGGACCGAACTTTCCAAATTTTTGTTTTCTTCTTGTCATCGCAGCATATGCTTGATTCTGCTCATTTGGTCCAACATCAATCTTTGCCTTCAGTCTAGTTTCTTCGATCTTATAGAGTGACCATAGATCTTGAAATGGATTAGTCTCTTTCTTCCCATATAAACATGAAGTGAAGTTACCCCATTCTTCTGGTAGTGCATTTAGTACCACTGTGATCATCTCGAATTTCTGATATCCTCATGAAGTATGAGGCTATTCCATCTTCCTTGGATATCTTCAGTTTGTAGAGTTCTTGCCTTAGAGGGATTACTTCTCCTGCAGTACTTACGAAAAACAACTCTACCAATTTGTCATATATAGCTTTTGTAGTCTCCAATTTTGATACATATGGGATTAGAGAGTCTTTTATAGATTCTATAAGAATCCTTTGGGATCTCACTTCTCCTTTCATGTATCTAGCATGTGCTTGAGTATCTTCTTTTGGAGGCTGGGTTATTGATCCCTTAATGTGATCCATGACCTCATTCTCAATAAGATTTAAGTCTGTCATTTTCTTCCATGCAAGGAAATTTACAACCCCAACCAATTTATTGCTTTCCTTGCAAAAAGACATTTTGATATTATCAGATATAGTCATAGACTTACTTGAGTGATTGTTGCTTGCTTCCTCCTTAATCTTGATGTTGATAGAGGATCTTCTTCTTGAGTGATTGATGAGAGAGAGCTTGATTCATGATCCTTCTTGAATGTTCTAGTCTTCCTCCTTTCTTGAAGAGCTTTCACTCCTTTGATGATGTGATGATATCTGAAGTGCTCCTAGGGTTTCGGTCTTTCTTCTTGCTTCCTTCTTTGATCTAGGGTTTCTTTGATGTAGATCTTGATCTTTTTGCATTGATAACCTTCGACTTGCTTTGATGCCTTTCTTTGAAGATCGATTCTCTTGTGTCTACTTCTTCTTGACTGCCCCTTCTTGTCTTCAACGCCTAAGCTTTGATACCATGTTGAGAAATCTAGGGCATTCAAAGATGACACTTTCTGTGCTTGATAATTGCTTGTGACACACTTTTACTTCTTAATCTTATAGTCTTTTCTTTATTAGCTTATTAATGTGTTCTTTCATCAAGACAATTACCAATATGCATAAAAGACAAGTGACACAGTATGTAGGCTTCTTTAGCCAGGGCCAAAACTTCTCATCTCTTGAGAGGAAAACTCGATCAAAATTCTTCTTCTAGATCTTCAATTGATAAGTACCAAGACCATGACACAGACCCTTGACTCTAGCATCCTCTCAAGAACCTTGCCACTAACCTTGATGCTCTACCTCTTCCTTCCTTCGCCTTTCTTCTTGATCTTGAACTGCTTCTCCTTAGCTCCTTCTAGAGAAACTTGGTCTCTATCTTTTCCACTGCTCCATCACAACTTCCCTAGAGAATCTTAGTCTCTAGGTCTTCTAGAGAAACTCGATCTCTACTTCAATCACCCAGAAGAGTCTTCTTTTGTTGCCCCAGAAGATACCTTCCTTTGCTATCCCAGAAGAAACCCTACTTCGCAGGTCCCAAAAGAATTCTTCTTTGTATGCCCAGAAGAATCTTGTTTACTGCCCCAAAGAATGCCTCTTTCGCTGATCCAGAAGATCCCTTCTTCGCTGTCCCAGAAGAATGACTTTCGCAGCCCTAGAAGAAACCCTTTCACTGTCCTTACTTCGCACTTTCTTCTGCACCTTTTCTTCGCACTTCTCTTAGACCGAATTCAGATCGAATTGCTTTCTTTGAATGGAGGCTGAGTTCTTCTATTTATACACCTCTTCACTAGGTCTTTAGGCCAACTTGACAACTGGAGTTAGGCCGACTTTATCTAGTAGTTTCTTCATCATTTGTAGGTCGACTTGAAGAGGTTAGGTGACAAGTTCTTGGAGGATACTTTACATAGACAAGATTGACCTTTTACAAAGTGTAACATGACTTCATTTACATGACGATGACTCTAACATTTTATGACTAGATGATAAATAAATCCTAAAGACTCTCAATGGAAGTCTTGACTCAAAAACAAAATCCCTTGCTCATGAAACCCATGAAGCAAGTCAATATAATAATTTTATTTTTTCTTATTTACATCTCATTACATAAAATCATAATTGCATGTCATTATGAAGACCGAACCTAGTTACACTTTTCAACAGACTATATATCACTGCCTCTGATACACTGGTAATGAAATCCAACTCATAGGATATACAAATTTAGATTTGGATGGTAGTGAAACAGACAGAAAAAGCACGATAGGTGGATGCTTCAGCCTAGGATCTTCCATGATCTCATGGATAAGTAGAAAGCAAGATACAGTTGTTTTGAGTAGTGTTGAAGCTGTATATTGTTGCAAACGAGGTCTGTCGGGAACCGGTTTGGCTCAGGAAGTTGCTATCAAACTTGTTTGAATGACCGCTTAGCCCTACATGGATACATTGTGATCATCAGAGTTGCATAAGATTGATAGAAGACCCAGTGTTTCATGCTAAGACGAAGCATATAAACAAGTACCACTACATCAAAAGCTTGGTACGAGATGGGTCATAGAGCTGCACTATCTACCGACATATGAACATGTAGAAGACATACTGACTAAAGCGCTACCAAACAAGAAACTTGAGTACCTGAGAGGTAAGCTTGGTTTGGTGGATATCTCTTCCTTAATTGAGAGGGAGTGATATCAGATAGTTCTTGTCTTTATGGGTCAGGCACTAGACTAGGACTAACAACCATAAGTCTTAGTGAAGGCCATAAATAAAGAATGGAGTCCAGAGGATTAGATAAGCATCTATATTGGAACTTCTTATGGATTATAGAATCCAGGAAAAGAAGTTGTTGATTGATGCTCTTTGAGGATGAGGTAGGGCATCCAAGATAAGAGTAGTCGAAGAGGACTGATATTCTTTGAGGATCTAGGTTTGGGAATCCAAGATAAGAATAGTCCTAAAAGGACATACCTTGTAGACATCTAGATGGGGTATGTGCCTTGAGAGGTAGTGTGGCAGCTCACATAAAGCCTCCCAACATAATGCTCATAATTAAAGATGAGCTTGTCCAGTTAAGGCCTTCAGGGATAATGTTGGTTATGATAAAGATGCTTGACAAAAGATGGCTTATCAATTCGACTCTTCTTATGAGAATGCTTCAAGATTGAGATTCCTTGTACCATGAATACCTCCCTAGTTAAGAGGGAGTGTTGAAAATTGTAACTAGGTTCAATCTTCATTATGATGTAATTGTAATCATGACATTGTATATTCTTTATAAAGAAAGAAAAAGAAAGAAAAATAAATTATATTTTATTTTTGGAGTATGGGTTTCATACTCAAGTTTGAGTCAAAAGCATGTTCTTCATGTTTTTAGGTCTTCTATGTCTTTTTAGGATAAAGAATAATATTGGTCATGTGTCATAGTCCCATTTGGACTCATTGTAATGAAGAAAAATATTTATTTTGTTAAGAAAAAGCCATGGATAAGCCCAGAACCAAGTTGACCCAAGAAGCAGATCAATTCGGCCTAAAGGGAGGGAATTCGACCCTCAATAAAGGCTATATAAAGGAAAGTAGTTTGACTCATTTGGCACACTAAAAAAAAGCAAGTTTGATCTGCAATAACGAAGAAGGAAGAGAGTAGCTGGAGGGATGAAGAAGAAGGATAGAAGCCGAAATTTGTCTAAAGATCATCTTCTCTTGTTTCGCTCTAGGGTTTGTGAAGCTGCAAGTTGTAGGGGGTTGAAGTTCCGTTGTAGGGGGATGAAATTCCATGAAACAGTTGCAGGGGGTCGAAGTTCCGTTGTAGGGGAACGAAATTCCGTGAAACAGTTGCAGGGGGTCGAAGTTGCAACATTAAAGAAGCAATATTGAAGTTTTGGAAGCTGTCTCAAGGAAGATCTTGCTGGGGGCTGGCTTGGGGCTTGGAGGGTTTGTTGGCTTTGGTCTTTGGGTCTTGGAAGTCTCTTTTGTAAGCATATTCTAAAGAAGAGAAACATTTTTTGGGTTTCCCCTTGGAGGGGTTTTGCCTTGGCTTGGAGCCTATATCTTGTGTACTTTGTCTTGTTGTGATCTTCATTGTTTTGGTAATTGCTTGATGAACAAATATCTAATAAAGTAATAAAAGGGCAACACATATCACAAGTAATTATCAAGTTAAGGAAAATCATCTAAATACATAAGTCTCCTGATTTTCCAATAGGGATGGTGGTAAGGGTTGGTTATAACTGCTTGAACCCCCTCCTCTAACTCTATAACATGCTCAAACCCTCTATCTGGGGGTTTACCTGGAGGAATATCACTAAAAACTTTTTTATTTATAAAGAGTAATACCTGGATATCATTTGGATGTTGTCGAGGTTGTTCTAGGGGCTTCTTGTCTGAAATGTAACACTCAACAGCCCATTGTATGCCTCCGTTCCGCAACATTGTCTCCATGCTATGAGCTACACTATCTTGGGTGGATACTGATGAATGGCCCGCAAGACTACCTTCTTGCCGTCATGGTTTGTGAACTCCATCTCCATCTTCCTTTGATCAGTAGTGTATCTCCTGATGGAATAAAGCCACTGAACTCCGAGTACCACATTGTCATCTCATACGTCCAATGCAAACAAGTCATCTATCAATGTGTAGTTCCCCATGGTTATTTTTAGTTTGGGGATCCATCTAGTGCACTCCATCTGATGACCACCTGGTATGACCACTGTGAAACCATCAAACTCCTCTGTCGGAATCTCTTGTTGATCCACCATAGCTGCATCTATAAAGTTGTGGGATGCCCCACCATCAATCAACACTGTCACTTTTCTTCCCAACATAACCCCCCTAACTCTGAATGTTTGGTATTTAGGAAGTCCTGACATGGATACAATAACAGGGCCTTTACCCCTAGCTTGTGATGACTCCTCACCTACTGCCTGATGCTCCTGTTCTTGTACTTGCTCCTCATCCTCCTCACCATTGTCACTGTCTGAATAAACCTCAATGTAATGGACCTTACCCGCTTTGTCCTTCCCTGCACACTTGTGCTTTGATGCCCAAGGCTCTTGACAACTAAAACATAGCTTTTTCTTCCTCAGCTCCTTCCGGGTCTCCTCATCCAGCATTGGTTTCTTGGTGTACTCCCTTTGAAAGGGTTTAACCTCTTTGTTCTTTTGGGGGAAGGATGGTTTAGGAGGAAATCTGCTCCTAGGAAGAACATCTTGCATGTCTCTGGCTCCACTGAATGCAACTTGTAGAGTGGCGGGCTTATAAATTTGCCAAAGTTCCTTTGGGGAGAAGCAACAAATATAGCAGTATATGCTCAAAACAGGGTACCTCATCAAGCATTGGATAACAAAATTCTTGAAGAAGTATTCACAATTGTCAAGCTCGATGTTGGTCATCTCTGTATATTTGGTTGCCCCGTATATTTCCATGTGCCGAAAGACAAAAGGAACAAACAAGAAGCCACAGGAAGAAAATGTACGTTTGTTGGATATTGTGAAGATTCTAAATCATTTAGAATATATATTCCTAGTCAAAGGAAGGTTGAAATTAGTAGAGATGTAACGTTCGATGAAGATGCTGCCCTTTTGAAAGCATGGACCTTCCTTCACTGTCTCCTAAGAAGAAGAATGATAATATGGATATTTTAGAAGGTCCTTCAGTGTCTGAATCCAAGAGAGACATTGTTGATGATACCATGGAGCCTATGGACCTCTTAGATCCTCCTCCATGTGATCCCTCTGCTAGGAAGAGGCCACTTTGGCTTCGTGACACATTACAGGATGCCGAAAGACTCATTCCTGCCAGAAGGTCATTAAGAGAAAGCAAGAAGCCATGTAGGTACTAGGGATATGTTGTAGCTATGAGCAATTTGATTCAAGCAGAGCCTCACACCTTTGAAGAGGCCGTGAAAAAACAAGTCTAGAAGGATGCTATGGCCAAAGAGTACGAATCAATTATGAAGAATGATGTATGGGATGTTGTGTTGAGACCGAAGGGGAAATCTATCATAACTTCAAAATGTCTATTCAAGATCAAGCATGGAGTCGATGGAAGTGTTGAAAAATATAAGGCAAGGTTTGTGGCCCGGGGATTCTCCTAGAAAGAGAGAGAAGATTACGATGATGTATTTGCTCTTGTAGCTCGATACAACACCATTTGTTCGATAGTTACCCTTGTTGCAAGTCAAGGATGGACCCTTCATGAGATGGACGTGAAGACAACATTCCTTCATGGCATGTTACAAGAAGAAGTGTATGTTGAGCAACCTTAGTGATTTGAAGTAGAGGACTGAAAGATACATGTTTGTAGGTTGAAGAAGGCATTGTATGGCTTGAAGCAAGCCTCGAGAGCATGGTACTCCTGCATAGATGGTTACCTGATGAAGCTTGGATTCACAAGAAGCAATGCCGACCCCAACCTCTACTTTAAAGTGGTCCAAGGTATGCCATTGATTTTAGTTGATAGGTGCAGACCCTCTCATTCTTGAATGTAAGAGGGATTTGGCTACTGAATTCAAGATGAAAGATCTTGCTTTGATGCACTATTTCCTGGGATTAGAAGTATGGCAAAGACCGGGCGAGATTTTCCTTTCACAAGGAAAATATGTTGTGAAAATGTTAGAGAGATTTGGCATGGTAGAATGCAAGTCCTTGCCTACACTTATGGAGATGAATTTTAAGAAGCTATGTGGAAAGGATGCTGGACCGGACATAGCAAACCCTTTTGAGTATAGACAACTGGTTGGTGCTTTGATGTTTCCCATGAACACTCGCCCTGACATATGTTTCGTAGTCAACACTTTGAGCCATTTTATGACCGAGCCTCAATACGTACATTGGGTCACTGCCAAGCATGTATTGAGATATCTACATGGGGCTGTAAACATTGGACTAAGATATGCTGTTGGAGATGTTATACTACATGGATATATAGATGTAGATTGCGCTGGCAGTGTTTTTGATAGAAAGAGTACTTCCAAATACTATTTTAGTTTGGGATCCGCTATGATATCATGGATGAGCAGGAAGAATAAGTCTGTAGCCTTTAGCACAATTGAGGCTAAGTATATTACAACCAACTTGCCGAGTTGTTAAGCAACGTGGTTGAGGAAACTCTTTGGAGAGCTATTTGAGCAGGTCTTGGACATGACAGTTATCTATTGCGACAACAAGAGTGGGATTCGTTTGTCAGAGAATCTTGTGTTCCATGACAAGTCCAAGCACATTGAGATCAAATATCATTACATCTGAGGCATGGTGTAGAGAAGAGCCTGAGACTCCTTCACATTTCAATAGATGAGAAGATCGCTGATACCCTCACTAAGGCTTTGCCAAAAGGGAAGTTCTTGGTTTTCAGAGAGCAACTTGGACTGGTTGAGATGACCCTTTCGGATAAGGGTTTGAGTTGATCAAGAACACTGAGCAATGCTCTTCCTCCCTGGTTGAGCTCCCAGGGTGAGGAATGGAGCTGATGAGCTATTGGGGATAAGGGACCTCTGACCGATATGGTGTAGAGACCTGAGATCTCCCCTACTCAGAGTATTCCCTAGTTAGCCTCCTCCCAATGAATAGAATATATCATATAATATTGATTTAATATAATTGGAAAGCTTGTGTCAACCAACCAATACCATTATACCACATGGATAGAATTTATTTCACTGAAATATGAAAATGAGAACGAATCAAATCCAATTCGTTTTTTTTTTTTTTTATGGGCGACCGACGGGAATTGAACCCGTGTGTGGTGGATTCACAATCCACTGCCTTGGTCCACTTGACTACGTCCGCCCCGGAAAAACAAAGGTTTTTTCTCAACTCTTGGACACCCCACCCTGTGGGATAACCTCCCATCTGGCCAATGGGATGAGGGACTTGGGATAGAGTGTGATCTCTACCCCTTGCAGTAGGTGGATCTCGCCCAAGTTGGTGGATGCAAGTGTTCTACCAGCTGACTCTTTAGGGTTAACATGGATGATCAGGGACAATAGGGTAGAGTGTGATTCTTGTCTCTGTAAGTTGATCTCACCTATTGTCAAGGACTTTGGGATAGAGTGTGATCCCTACGCTTTGGGGTAGGTTTGATCTCTCCCATTGTCTTTGGTTCTGGGTGGTAGCTATGGCTCCCCATCGATGATGATGATGATGATGATTTCGGGTGGTAGCTGAGTCTCCCCGATGGTGATGAGTCAGGGTGGTAGCTGGAGCTCCCCTGCAACAATTCTTCTTCTTTAGATTCGAGAATGTTCAACATGAGATGAGCAGAGACAAGCAAAGATGAGCAGGGATGCACATGACATGATGCAATTGGAATTTCTCCCTAGCTGAGAGGGAGTGTTAATTTGGCAGCTCAGTGACAAATTCCAATCATTGGACTATATTCCTCATTTTGAGAGGACCAAAATTGACCTTTGAAGCACTTGAATTGGACAAGGGAAAGTGTATTTTTGAAGTGAAGCTCACATGTGCACAAATGGACAGGTGGTCCTAAAATGAAATTGGACACCCTTGGAAGCCTATAAATACAAGTCTAGTGACCCTCATTTGTATATGATCATCAACCATCTTCTTCTTCTCTCTTCCTTGGTTTGGTTTGCATGGGTCTGAAGGTGGCTTGCAGATATTGGTTCGTACAAGTTTGAAATTGTAGGGTCTGAAGTTCGCACGTGTGATTAGGGTTTTTGGGTTCCAGCCACAGGGTTGACACAAGATTTTTTTGGTTGCAATTGCACGAATCCAAGCCAGTCCGTGCGATTGGAAAGCTTTAGCCTCACACATCAGCCTTCCTCCTTGCGGGTGGGTTTTAGGGTTTCATATTTACATGTGACGCAGTTGACTGCAGATTGGGAAAGTTAACTTTGATCAATCTTGTTACTGGGATCATATTTCTGGATATTGTTTGGGTGATTTTGCTAGATCATTTTGTATTGGCTCATTGTACTCTTTGTTGAACATTTTATGACAATCTAATAGAAGAAGAATTGCGAAGGATTTTCTTCCTTGTGGGGTTTTTCCCCTAGTCATTGACCAAATATTGTGTCTCTTGTTTCTTGGTTGTCTTTCATTGTGCATTTGTATAATTGTTCTATCTACTATTTCTTTACTGTCGTTGCTTAATTTAACTTGTAATTTGGATGCTATTGGAAATTGTTGAAGTAATAGTTGCAACATAGAACAATTCTTGATGAAAAATTAACATGGTATCAAATATGAGGTGAAGACAATCCCAAGAGACATAGAGCAAGAGCATCCATCCTCTAGTAGCTGAATTTTTGTCTGATAAAAAAAAGAAGAAGTCTACTTCATACTTCAAGGATAATGAAAACTTAGTTGTTTCATCTGGCTTTGCAGCCTGGAAGACCAGGATCAATGTCACCTTATATGAGTATGATATCATGGAATACGTGGAAGGAAAGATTTCACCGCCACCAGAAAATGCATCCCAAGCTGCCAAGTCCAAGTACAAGAAAGGTGAGATTAAAACTAAGAAGATTATTATTGATTCTTTAAGAGATCATCTACTTGTTTATATTTCATCTTTGAAGATTTCCAAAGAAATTTACGATAAGGTTGTGGGCATGTCTGAAGTGAACAATTTGAGCCACATTATGGATTTGAAAAATCAACTCAAAGAATCTAAGATGCGCAAAGGAGAGACTATACAATCATTCTTCATGAGAATCACTAAAATTAGGGATCAACTACGGACTGCTCAAGAAATCGTACTTGACAAGGAATTAGTGATGACTGCCCTTAGTGGTCTTCCTTCATCATGGGACATGTTCATTACTTCTATCAACAATAGAGAAAGGATCCTTACTTTTGATGAGCTACTTGCTGTATGCAATCAAGAGGAAAGAATGATGATATCTAGGGGAAGAATTCAAAGGCCAAATGAAGGAGAGCCCACTGCCTTCGTTACTCAAGGGAAGAAGAAAAACAAGAAGAAAAGAAAGGGAAATCCATCTTATGCAAGAAGACCTCCTCATGCCAACCGAGATTCCAAGGACTCAAGAAGATGAGATAAAGATGTTGAATGTTACAATTGTCATCAAAAGGGTCACTATGCTCGAGATTGCCCTGAGAAGAGAGATGCTCCAAGAAGAAACACTTCAAGGTCCTACAACAATAATCGTGGTTACAACAACAAGTCATCTGATAGAAGAGATGATAGAAAAAGGAATGATAGAAGAAGAAGAGACTCTCCCGATGATCGTGAAGAAGAATATCGTCCACAAAAGAAGTCAAGAAATTCTAGGTATGAAAGTAATGCTACTAATCAATCTGAATACATTCTTATTTCTACACTTTCTATTTCCTCTCCTTCGGATACTTGGGACAGTTGGTTGGTTGATAGTGGGGCCTCTCATCATTTCTCTGGGTATAAGGAAGTTCTCTCTAATTTGGTGGAGAGGGAGTCAAGTTTGAAAATTATTCTTGGAGACAACTCCACTCATCCCGTTAAAGGTTTTGGGTCTGTTAAATTTCATTTGGATTATGGAGAATTTGTTTTGATTCATTATGTAATGTATGTGCTGGGATTGAAGAAGAATTTGGTATCTATATTTGCTTTGGAAGACAAAGGGATGAGGGTTGCCTTCATCAAGGGAAAAATACTTACTTGATCAGTGGGATCCCCTATGAGAGATGCATTCACATTGGGATCTAGATTTGAAGGACTCTATAGAGTCACTAGAAGACCTCTTCTAACATTGGTCCATAATAGTAATCATCAAAGCGATGTTAGAAAAATTTATTTCTAATTGCTGATTGATTTTTGAAAATACACAGAGGTTTCTGTATGTAATATATTTAATTGATTGATAATATTCGAATGATGAATACAAGGCTGAGGCGATGCTCCTTTAATAGGAGTTGACTGGCCACGCCTAATCAGAGAGACATGTCCTTTGGGACTAATGTCTCTTCATTTAAGTAATTAATTGTTAATTAATTAATTACAAGTAACAATTTAATTACTTAGATAATATTTTAATAATTTTATGAATTTAAATTCATAACATTGCCTTCCCCTCAAGATGCTTTGTCCTCAAAGCATAGGTAGGTTTGGGTGTTGATGAAGAAAATGTTTTGATTCCCAAGATGAGTCTTCCTTCGGTAACCTCTTCCATTTGATGAGGTATTCCTTTATTTTCATGGATCATAAAACCTTTTCTCGGGTAGCGAGTATACCTTCAGGTTCGAGGATGATTCTTCCTTCTTCATCGGTCTTTGGTATTTCTATTTGTGCTATTTGGTTTTGCCCTAATACTCTCTTGAGATTTGATACATGAAAGGTATTATGGATTCGACAATTGTTAGGTAAATTTAATCCATAAGCTACGCTACTTATTTTTTTGATTATCTGATACAACCCATAATATTTAGGTGATAATTTATTCTTCCCCTGTTGTTTTAGTGATAATTGCTTATAAGGTTGGAGTCTAACGAAGACCCAATCTCCCTCCTCGAACTCTCTTTCAGTGCGGTTTGGTCGGCTTGTTTCGTTCTATTACGAGCCATGGTTCGATTTTCTTTTAGTAAGTTGATGATCCTTTGACTTTCTTCTAGGTGGTATTTAACTGCTGGTACCCTAGAATCAAGGAGTGCAAAGTATTTCCACTTGGGTGGCTCGTAACCATATAAGGCTTGGAAGGGTGTCATCTTAGTTGAAGTGTGGTATGTGGTATTATACCACCATTCTGCCAGGTGTAGCCACTGGGTCCATTTGTTTTGTTTATCTGTAACAAAACAACGAAGATATGTTTCCAAGCATTTTTTAACGATTTCGGTTTTTCCATCTGTTTGGGGGTGATAAGCTGAACTCATGTTGAGGGATATTCTTGCTTGGTGGCAGAATTCCTTCCAAGATTTTCCCTTAAACCTTACATCTCTATCGCTGACGACGACCCTAGGAAACCCGTGTAGTTTGTAAATATTTTTACAAAACACATTAGCGATTTGATTAGTTGTGTTAGTCTTTTTAATAGCCATAAAGTGGGCATATTTAGTGAGCCTGTCGACTACTATGAATATTTTATCATTTCCGTCAGATGCAGGTAGTTCTTCAATAAAGTCCATTGAAATCTCCTCCCACTTTTGATTTGGAATGGGTAGTGGATGTAGCAACCCTGGAGTTGGAATATTTTCACTCTTGTTCCTTTGACAAATATCACATTTTGCAACATATTTCTGAATTTCCTTGCTCATACCCTTCCAATAGAAAGACTATCGGATGTTGTAGTAAGTCTTGTAGAATCCGACATGTCTGGCTGTAGGCGAATTGTGATACTCTTTTAGTATTCTCACCTTAAATTTGGACGCGGGTGTTAGGTAAATTCTACCCTTGTACCATAAGATGTCATTCTTCCACTTGAAGTTGGTCTACTGACTGATATTCTTAACCATAGAGTGACAATCCTCATCCTTCGCATATTTGGCTCGTATTTCGTCCAACCATTCTGGAACAACTATCATGGCAGCACATGTTGTGTTGTCGTCGTCTTTACGTGAGAGTGCATTCGCCACGACATTCTCTTTCCCTTTTTTGTGCAATATTTCTAGGTCGAAAGCTGACAACTTCTCCATCCATTTTTGTTGCTCTGTTGATAATGTCTTTTGCTGAAGTAAGAACTGTAGACTGTTGTGGTCGGTTCGGATTGAGAATTTACTTCCAAGCAAGTATTGGCGCCACTTTGTGTTGGAAATACTGAGAGGGGGGTGCATTAGTATTCTTTTTCAATTGTTACTTTTACCAGTTAAATCAATTATATTTAGGACACAAAATGAGCAATAGAAATAAATGCTTCTATTAATATAATCTTTATAATGAATCAAGTACAATATATAGGGCTCCAACCGTTGATGAAGATACCGATCTTCAATTCCCTAGGCTCCAGCCTGTTGCCAAGCACCAACTTGGTCTTTTGTGAGGCTCCAACCTCTAGGGCACCGACCCTATCTTCTCAAGGCATCAACCTTGCGTTTAGAGGCTCCAACTCCTAGGGCACCAACCCTTCTCTGGTATAGGCTCCGACCTGGTTTCTTGAGGAGACCAATCCTCTAAGGCTCCAACCCTATCTTCTCCAAGGCACCAACCTTATATTTTCCAAGCAACAACTTGGACTTCCCAAGGCACCAACCCTGTCAATTTTGAGGCACCAAACCCAAGGGCTCCAACCCTATAGCTTTACTTTGTCAAGGTATATTTGGTTGTACTTCACGGCTCCCTAAGTCTTCTTCACCGAGCCCTATCAATCTTCAGCTTCACTGCTACATCAATGCCAACCTGTCTTCATATGAAGGAGTCTTCACAACTCTTCATATTGCCCAAACAGAGTCTGCAAAGTTACCTCGTGATGATTTCAAATAGGCATCATGATCTCCAATAATGTCTCCAAGATTTGCTGAAGCTTTTCAACAAGATATCTGCGCTAAGCCTCAATGTCTATACAAAAACAATTCTTTGTTTCAAGCCTTTGTTCTTACTGTCGCGGTAATTGCTTCAGGAGTGACTGCTTTAGAGGAGTGACTGTTGTGGTCTGCACTTCTATGGATTAATTCATTATAGGTCCTAGCCTTTCAAAGATTAACCCAGTTAGAAGAATTTCTTTTCCCGCTTGACCTTTGACTTCCTTCTGTTCCCGCTCGACCTTCGACTTCCTTCTTTTCCGCTCGACCTCTGGCTTCCTTCTTTTCTGTTCCTTCAAGTTCACGAGTTGTGAATTGTCACTTCTTCTCTGTGATAAATTCCCGATTCCAATTTACTTCTCGAGGTGGAGCGTTTAACTTATATATATGAATCTCATCAATACCCAAAAGACATGTTCATTGGAGGAGAGGTCGACTTGTGTATGGGGTCGCACATTACAAATATATCATAAACCTGTTTATTTATGAACATTCATATTATAATAGATGTTTGGCGGTCCCACATGCCACGTCACTGCTTAAATTGCAATCGCAACTTCATAAAACTCCTGCAATCGCAACCCTTTGGCTTCACGATATAACATTGCCGATGCCCCTATTTCCAATTGAGCGGATGTGATGTGATATTAAACAGTTGTTAATAAATCCGTTGGGTCCACAATTATATCGCAATTGGCGGTTTGCCATCGTGTCATCTCTTCAAGACTTGCGATATGCAACAGATGCGATATTTCTTTAGGACGTATTATAATGGTGCAGCGGGTCTGCAATAATATCGCAATAGGGGTTTCGACGTGATAAGGCTTTAAAGCTTGCGATGCAGTGGATGCAATATTTCAATAGAGTTGTTACCATAAAATGATCGGGTCCGCAGTACATATCACAATCGGGGGTTTTGAGCAGTGGCATATAATAGAACTGTCGATATGTTTTCTCCGATGCGTTGTGGACTTTAAAGAGTTTCCATGGCTTATTACTCGGATGTTCCTTAACTCTTTCGATATCTTAACTCCTCTGATATGTTAACTCCTTTGATACTCCGCAATACTCCTCCGATATGTTAACTCCTCCGATATGTTAACTCCTCTGATATTTCTCTGATATTTCATGCGATATCTCTGATATGGCTCTTACTCTTGAGCATATGCGATATTTCAATAAAAACAGATTGTAACAAACTCTTACTCTTGGCTTGGCTTTCCTGTGGCTTCTCTGTGATTTCCGATGGCTACTCTTTGATGGCTTTCCTCCTTGGCTTCTTGCTCCTGTTACTTCACGGATCTGCTTCTCCTTGGCTTTCCTCCTTGGGTCTACTGCTTCTATTCTGTTTGTATATATATATATATAATCCATATGTTGTATTCAGTCCTTGGATCCTCCATGGGAAGCATTATGATCACAAGAATTTTCCATCACAAACACTACCATATTGACATCAACGACAACCTTGATTAACACTTTGTTAAGGCATGTATGATGGCGAGCATCTCCTTTTGGTATGTTGATTTCAAGCCTTCCTGCTTATTGAGTTTCCTGCTTTCAAATGCTATAGGGTGGTTCTCCTGCATTAATACGATTCCAATCCCAAATCCTTAGGCATCACATTCGACTACAAACGGTTTGGAGAAGTTGGGAGTCGCTAATACTGGTGTGGTTGACATTACTTCCTTTAGATTCTCGAAACACGTGTTTGCTTGGTCATTCCACTGAAAAGCATTCTTCTTTAACAAATTGGTCAGGGGTGTTGTCAAATGTGCATATTTTTTTATAAATATTTTGTAATACTCGGTTAGACCTAAAAATCCTCTTAGCTTGGATACATTTTTGGGTTTGGGCCATTCCTTGATTGCCTTGATTTTGTTGGGATCCACTTGGACTCCTTCCCTAGATATAACATGTCCAAGGTATTCAACTTCCTTTTGCCCAAACATACACTTTGATAGCTTGGCGTAGAACTGGTTCTTCTCCAATACAGACAAGACTTCTTCCAGATGCTTGAGATGTTCCTTCCACGTCTTACTGTAGACCAGAGTATCATCAAAGAAAACTAATACAAACTTCCGCAAATATGGGTGAAAAAGTTCATTCATGGTTTCTTGGAAGGTGGCTGGCGCATTTGTTAATCCAAATGGCATAACTTTAAACTCGTAGTGCCCTTCATGAGTTCTAAATGCTGTGTTTTCGACATCTTCTAGTCTTACTCGTATTTGGTAGTAACCTGATCTTAGATCTAATTTGGAGAAGTATTCTACAATGTGTAGTTCATCTAGCATTTCATCAATGAACGAAATCGAAAACTTATGTTTGATAGTGATTTTGTTTAACCTTCTGTAATCTATACATAATTGGAAGGATCCATCCTTCTTCCTGACCAATACCATGGGTGCAGCGTAAGGACTTCTACTTTTCGTAATGATTCCATGCTTTAGCAGATCTTGTATTAATCATTCAATTTTTGTCTTGTGGTGATGGGGATAACGATACGGTTTAACGTTTACAGGTGTCGAGTTTGATTTGACTTCGATGATGTGCTCAATTTTCGTTTCAAGGGGTAATTTCATTGGCAGGTCTTGAAAAACCTTCTTGTATTTTTGGATCAAGGATAAAACCTTAAGGTCTTTATTAGTCTTTGCATCATCACAATAATGGGACAACAATTGCAAGTTGTAATGAACATAAACCAAGCTCTCTGCCCGATCTAAACTCTACCTGTTCCTTTTAACACTGTGGATGAAAGAATAAGAGCTCCAACACCTCTTTTGTTAATTTTAGGTATGTTCTATGCTTAGAGCAATTTATTTCAATTTTCACAGTTAGCTCCATATCTTTTCCAGATTAGCAATCACATCAGCGTTAAAGTAAACTGCAGATAGAACATAAACATAAATCGCAGAAGATAAGCCAAGACAAGAGGACACAAGATGTGGCGCTAGCCAGGGACAAACCCCAATGTGGGGAAACCCTTGATCAATTCTTCTTATATGTTCTTCAATAGTTCAACAGAGAGAGAGAGAGAGAGAGAGAGTACGTTTACAACAGAAGTCAACACTTTGACTTATCTAGATAAGAGCATAGATCATCTCTAAGAAGATGATACATGAGATCAGTTGAAGACATGTTGCTTCAACTAATTCTCCAAGGTGACTTCTTCACCTATCGTTGTGCTGCATTTTGTCATCATGCTGCACCTCACTGCGCTGCACCATGCTGCACCCATCATCACTATGCTACATCGCATCACGCTTCATTAATCATGACTGTACCCATCACTGTACTGCATTATGTGCCATTGCTACACCATGTTGCCATCTTGACTTATGTGTTTGCTGCACCTTGCTTGCTTGTTGTCCCTAGCATGCTTGTTGTCCTTAGCATGCTTGTTATTGCATGCTAGTTGTCCCTTGCATGCTTGGTGTATTTGCTGTTAAGTACCATACAACTGTCCCAATGTTAGTTAGCTGTCCCTTGCATGTTGCTCTTCTTTGGAAACAGATGTTCTGACTGTTTCGGCAGTTCCTGGCAGTTCTGGCTGTTCCCGGCAGTTCCGGTTGTTCCGAGCAATTCTGGCAGTCCCGACAGTTCCAACATTTCCAACTTTTCTGGCAGTTTCGACTTTTTCGGAATTTCCAGCTTTTCCGGCAGTTCCGTCTTTTCCGGCAATTCCAGCTTTTCTGGCTTTTTTCGCAGTTCCGGCTTTTCCGGCATTTCTGGGTTTTCCAGTAGTTCCGGCTTTTCTAGCTTTTTCGGCTTTTCTGGCAGTTCCGACTTTTCCGGCAGTTTCGGCTTTTCTGGATTTTCTAGTAGTTCCGGCTTTTCCAGTAGTTCCGGCTTTTCCGGAAGTTCTGACTTTCCGGCTTTCTGCCCTCTGGATCAGGGAAACGTTATTCCTTAGGATCTCTCCTCCTACTAAAACCCAAAGACAAGTAGAGAGAGGAAGAGATCCCAAGTGTGTTAAAATGACTTGAAGGCCACCTCTATTTATACTAAAACGTTGAGCACATGTGGGGTTTATTTGGTTGCTGGCCAACCTTGACGAATTGTCTTATAACGCAAATAAATTCATAACTCCATGAATACTTATCAGAATCGGATGATCTTTAGATCAATCCTACACCTCTCGATGAGAGGGATCCAAGAAAAATATCAGCTGCCATAAATAAGATGACCCACATGGTGTTTGGCCTCAGTTGCGAATTTTAACACTCCCTCTCAACTAGGGAGAACTCCATCCATTGATCCATATGTCCGACTGTACTATCTCTGCCATCAATGCTCTGCACTGCTCTGATCTGTTGAGCTCTGCTCTGCTTTGCTTTGATCTACTGAGCTCTGCTCTGCTCTGTTGAACCATGAAGAAGAAGAATTGATCGAGAATGTCTCATACCATTCTCTATTGACCTGAAGTCAGTTTCATTTGAAGAGAGTGTGTCACATCACTCTTACTAACCCGAAGTCGGTTTTATTGATCCCAGATCAATATCACAAGAGAGTGTCTCAAACCACTCATACTGATCCCAGATTAGTTTCATTGATCCCAAATCAATGTCACAAGAGAGTGTCTCAAACCACTCATACTGATCCCTGATCAATTTCATTGATCCCAGATCAATCGAGGTCATCCTAGCATAGGGAGTACGGTAGATACAGCGATGCGTCCATCAATAGTACTACTATGGTCCCTATCCTCATTTCCTTGCTCATTGATCAGATGGGAGGTACTTCCCATGCATCCCAGACTGCATGGGTAGGATGCCTCGACAAGAGAACTAATCATCTTGTCCACAGGAGACGAATCATCCTGTCAGTGGATGCCACAGAGAACTAATCATCCTGGCCCACAGGAGAACTAATCATCCTGTTCCACAGTCGCCACGAAGAACAAATCATCTTGGCCCACAGGAGAACTAATCATCCTGTTCCATAGTCGCCATGGAGAACAAATCGTCCTGGCCTACAGGATAACTAATCGTCCTGTTCCACAGTTGCCACGGGAGAACTAATCATCCTGTTCCACAGTTTCCATGGGAGAACTAATCATCCTGACCCACAGAAGAACTAATCATCCTATTCATAGCGCACCACCAGGGGAGGGTGAGTCGCCCTGTGGTCGTATGTTGCTCTAGTAAGAACCCCAAGCCCCCTAGAGTTCCCAGAGCTCAATGCATGCAACTTGCAGGACCCTTATAAGAAGGTCTCTCAACGACTCTAAGTCGTTCAAGAAAATCACAAATTTGACCTTTCCCTGGGGCTTTGACAAAATGTCTGCGACCTATACATCAGTCTCAATGCGATGGAGCCTCCTCGCTCATCGACTTACCATATCCCAGATAAGGCAGTATCTGATGTCTATCTGTTGGAGCAATCATCGAATACGAGATTCCTCAATAATCGAATCCCCCCTCTGGTTGTCACAGAGAATCATAGTGGTATTCATCATGTGTACAAACAACTCACTTAAGAGCTTCTGCAACCATGCAGCTTCACACGAGATCATACTTGTAGCTATGTATTCGGTCTCGGCGGTGCTTATAGCAACCGACTTCTTCTTCCTGCTCATCCATGATATCGAAGCAGAATCCAAAGAGAACCAACACTAAGAAGTGCTCTAGTGATCCTCCACACTGCCTGCCCAGTCAACATTCGAATAATCATGTAGTTTCATATTTCCGACAGTGTATCTCAATCCATGAGAGATTGTGCCCCGAAGATATCTCAAAAGATTCTTGGCACCAATCCAGTGAGGCTCAACCAAATATGAGCTCACCATGTTAACTGCAAAACATCTGTCCGGACGGAAGTTCACCAAGAACATCAACGCGAATGAGTTTATGAAACTCAGAGGCATTTCCCAAATTTGGTCCCACATCACTACCATATAAGTTCTGAAAGTTAAGATCCTCGAGGTAGTCACATGCACTGTTGATAATATCGGCGATATTCGGAAATATCGCGATATTTTCGGCAAAACGATATATCGCCGAGAAAATATCGCGATATTTTCAAAATATCGGCAAATATCGGAAAATATCGGGCAAATTATCGCGATATTTTGAAAATATCGGCAAAATATCGGCTATATTTAAAAATTTGAAAAAATTATTTTTTATGCTTGCCGATATTTGCCGATATTTTGCCGATATTTTCGTCGATATTGCCGATAAGATATTTTCTGGACCCTCGCCGATATTTTGCCGATACCGATATTTTCAACACTGGTCACATGCTTGTAGTTTATCATTCCACATCCGGAATCCAACTCCCTCTTACTTCTGCAAATGAGAGGGTCTGCACCTGTCAGAAGTAGGTTGTCTTCATAAGGTGCCGGTATGATAGGTCTATCATCCACAACCTTCAAACAATGGTTTGGATCGGCTTCACTCTTAGTGAATCTCAGCTTCATCTGACAGCGATCAATCCTCTCATACTACGCCTGGGGTGTTTTGCTTCAAGCCATAGAGGGCTTTCTTCCACCTGTATACATGAGATTCCTGATCATGAATCTCAAATTCCTTGGGTTGTTCCAAACCTGTGGACCTGCTGCATGAGGGGAATGGTCCCTGTTGACCACTACGTGTCAACTACCCATAGCAGTACACCCCATTTTTTTCGCAAAAGGGATAGCGCTTGATTGATATGTCCGTGCCATTCGATTGTCATCATCAACCCGATCATGTTATGTTGTAAACCCAATCTGCATGTGTAAATGTAAATAATCTTAGCAGATCTGAGTCATGTATGTAAATTGCTTAGGCAAACCTAATTTTCTAGTGATAATCTACGTTCTGGAAGGTTTTTCGTCTCACCAATCCATGATCGGCAGAGTTTTCCTTCAACCTAACCCAAAGTCGAAATGGATTTTGTCATTAGAATCTTAGGGGAATCCTTGTGTGCTTCGAGTCGATGTAAAAGTAATTTGGAAATAATCCTAATTATTTGGTTAGGTTATTTCAAATTGCTTGATCTGCTAGATTATGTGTGTTGCAGAACTGGGTGGTCTATGTCAAATGGGTTTTCCCCTTTGAGATGTAAAATTGTAAAAGTCATGATGTAAAGTGTCTTTAGGGTTGGAAAAAGTTTTATCCCCTCATAAGTCCTAGGTCCTAAGTGATTTTTCCAAAGGCTAAGTTTGAGGATCCAAAAAAAAAAATAATAATAATAATAATAAAATAATAATAAGTCAAAAGTTTTGAGGAAATAAATGCAGGATTTTAATTTTTTAATATATTAAAATGCATTTAAAATTTCGACGGATGAGACTAAAAGAGATTTTAATCCTCATCGACGATCGAGATTAGTTTGACATGCATCACTCGAACTAGCCGTTGGGAATTTTCCCTTTAAATAGGGTGTTAGGGGTCATTTGTGATCATTCGATCTAAGAGTCGTGTGCTAAAGAAAATTCTCTTGTAGTCATTTTTTTGTGCAATAAAGAAAGACTTTGGGGTTGAAAATCTTGCTGGTGTTACTCTTTTGGAAATGCTGTAAGATGTTTTATTTTTTTTGCATAATTTTATTTTCAGCCATTGATGATAGCTTGATGAAAATTGATTTAGGCACAGGTATCTTGTCTGATCTCTGGGGTTTGAATGATAGTTTAATTTCCGAAATATAATGGCAGGTATCTCCATTTGATTTGAATTTCATTGTTGTTTTCTCCCTTTATGTTAATGGTTGATTTAAGCTGTGCAGGATATCCTTAATTTTGAGTTTACCGGGCGTTAGGGGAAGTTCTCGGTTGAACCAACCAACTCCCGGATTGCGTTTTCTAAAAGAGCCCAACCAGTTTTAATCCCGGGCTTATCATGAGAATTTTTATTGTAGATGCATGAAGGGTTTTCTGAAGCACCTCACATGAAATTTAAAATTCTGAAAATATTTCTGTGGCATAATGGCAAATTTGGCTATTTAGAGCTTTTAATTTGTAATTACTGTAACTATTTCGCTGGTTTTTGTTAGGGTTTTAGGTTTTAATTCTTGCACATTTTACTTCTCGGTGTTCTGTTTTTGCCATTGCAGGTTGTAGGTACAAATCTTGAAATTTTTTCGGGGTTTTCATTAGACAAATCTGAATGCAGGGCAATTTAAAATTTACTGGAGAATTTGGAAGGTTTTCTGATCTATCTGTCTGCTGTTCTTGGGGTTTCATTTCGCAGAAAAAAATTCAATTTTTTTTTGGGCATACGCTGGTCTCAGGCTTAGAAAATCAAAAGAAAAATTCGAGATTATACAGCTGCATCCATCATCGGTTTCCTTTCCTGCGTACTGGCTCCCTGTCACTCCATTCTCACACGTTGTTTTCTTCTCCACGCAATTTTTCATTCACGCAGCCCGTCCTCCTGCGTGCTGCTCTTCCTCCCCACGCTCTCCTCGTCCCTTTTCACACAATCTCTCCACTCTAGGTCCCTTCCTCATTTGTGTACACCATTCACCCTTCAACTTTCTTCAGCAAACCTGCAAAACCACTGCCTAAACCCTCATTCGCATTCTTCTACACGCTGCTGCTTACTATCTCATCCATCGAAATACTCATCCATCTGCCAGACTTGCGTACTTCCCTCATCTCCACCTGCAAACGCAAAGAAAACCGACACCTTCATCTGCTGCAATCCATTCCATCTTCATGCAGCCAGCTTCATCACCTGCGTATTTTCCCTTGCTGCCGTCAAAAACCCTTCAGCATACCTGCTAGCAAACCAAACCAACATTAAACGCAAACAAATTTTCGATTTTGGTTTGATACAATGCATGTTAATGTATATATGTTATTCTAAGATATAAGGTTAGCATAGTCTGTTGATATATGCGTTTTAGTTTTCTTTTCATGTTATTTAATTTTCATTTTATTTAAATTTATAGTTAGTGTAGCTTTAGGTTAATTTTATAATTTACGTATATATGCTAGTTAAGTTAGCGTACTTCCTTTTTTTTTTGGTATTTAGATCTTAAGTTCTAGAATTAGATTATTATTAGTTTTAGATACATTAGATTTTAGTTTCTTCTTTTTAGAATTTTAAAATCATAAAAAATAAAAAATTAAAAAATATAAAAAAGGCATCTTAAAGTTCTTTTTAGATTTTAGATTAGACTTTAGTTTAGATTAGATTTTATTTTTTATTTAGAATTTTAGTTTTGTTTTATTTTTAGACTTAAAATTTTATAAAAAAAGTCCCAAAAAGCATAAAGTGTTTTATCCTTAGGTTTTATTTTAGTCTTGTTTTATTTTTCTAGTTCATATAAAAAAAAAAAAAAATATTTTTTGAAATGTTTTGTCAGATTTAGTCTTGGCTCAAGGATTTGTCATATTTACAATTTTGGTGTATCTTTTCCGCTAAGGCTAAAATTTTGATGTGGGATTTATATTTATCATTTTTATATAGTTAAACATGCTTAAATGTTTATTTGAAGATGAGCTATATGAAAGTGGTAACTGATTAGCATTTAAAATTGCATGGTTATTTAAAGCACTTAATCTTTTGAATTTTAATTGCTGGAATATTGTTAAGGCATTGCGCATTTATCGATTATCTCGCAAGATTAATCTTTGCTTGGGTCGTTTGATGATATATGATTGTTTTACAAGGTTCATATTTCTGCAACAGTTAATAATCATTTAGTCATTAACTCCATAAGGCACTGGCACATTAATTTCTAAAATCAACAAGGTGCTAAATTGCCTTGCTGTGTCTCCCAACCCAACTCGTTCACAGTTGGTCATCCTTTATCCCATAGGGTCTACCCCCCTTAACCTCGGGAGATGGCTTAAACGGAGAGATCGGGGATCAGGGTGACAACCCCCGGTTTGAGCATTGTCGCGTTGCCCAGACAATCTGTGCGACAATTTTTTTGGCACTATTTCTGGGGACATTTTATTCTCGGCGTTTCAACGACATTTCCTCATCTTTCTTCTTATTTCTCATCTTTTCATTTGGCCCAGCAACAACAACATTTTTTGGCGTCGTTGCCGGGGACATTTTATTCTCGGCATTTCAATGACATTCATTTTCTCATTTCTCATCATTTCCTCATCATTCTCATCTGTTCATTTCAGCCAACAACAACAACATTTTTTGGTGCCGTTGCCGGGGATAGAGTTTTTCTGTCCCTGGCGTTTCAACGACATTTCATCTTCATTCTTCTCTCTCATCTGGAATCTGGAATCTTTTCATTTGAGCCGACAAAGTCAACATTTTTTGGCATCATCTCATCTTTTCCGCCATTCGTTAACCTGTCAAACGACCAACATTCTTTGGCGTCATTTGATCTTTTCATCACTTTATCTTTCGTCATATCGTTTAATCGTACCTTCAACACCTACTCTTCAGTTCGTTTCTTGTTTGGGTGGTGACTCCATTTCTTTTCATTTATTTTTTCCCAGACAAGAAGCCTCCCTCATACTTGCTTGTTGGTTGCTTTTTGGATCTTAGAATTAGATTCATTGTTCAAGTGGCGACTCCACTTCTTTCATCTCTTGATTTTCTTGAGCAGAGATCTCTTTCTATCATCCATTGGGTCCCTCGTTATTCATCATGGATTATATGTTTACCCCATGTCATCTTACTGATGATCTCCATGATGTTCCGAAAGTGGCCATTTCTAAATTACCTTTGTTCTCGAGTGGTGATTCAGTCGCTGTTAGAAAGCATCTAGGCAGGTTTACTCGTATAATGATCATATATTGTAGACCCCCTCAGTATAATCATGAAGATGTCAAAATGTGTCTTTTTGTCCTTTCTTTAGAGGGTGATGCTTTGAATTGGTTTAACAATTGTCCTGAGGATTCTTTAACTTCTTTACAAGACATTGTCAATGCTTTTAAAGATAGATATGGTTATCAAGATAGCTCGCCTTGTGCCCCTAAAATTGTGCAACAGAATGAAAGTAATCTTATGAAAGGTCCAGCTGTCGATGAAAGATTTCAAGACAATTTTTCATATCAGAGTGTGCCATCCATTTGTACCATTGCAGATCAAATCCAAGATAGTGGAAAAGCAGGGACAAATTGTGAAATCAATGAAAAGGAAAATCATAAGAAAATTATAGAAGAACTAATGCGGCTGGTAAAAAATATGGAGATCAATCAAACTAATTACGCCAATGATGTGAGAACTTTATGCACCCGCCTGGGAAAACGTGATAAGGAGATGGAAATCATGAAAATTAAGCACTCTGACCACGTAGCCGACATGCAAAGTCAACATGCTAAGGAAATTGAGACCATGAAAGCTAATCTTGACAGGGAAATTAATTTTATGCATTGCAAGTTATCAGGCTTAGAGGAAAATATGATGATCATGGAATTCGATTATAATAATCAATTGGCTACCATGCAAGAAAATCATAAGAAAGAGATAAACTCTATGCAACATTGCTGGATGACCATAAAAGCAGATAATGATAAAGTAATAAAAGATATGGAAGCTAATCAGATATGTCTTCAGAATAAGTTATTGACCATGGAAGAAGACCATGCCAGGGAAATCAGTGCTATGAAGATTGAACACTCTAGTTAGATAGATGCCATTAAAATACAGGTTCAGAAATTTCAACAATGGTCAGAGGATGAAAGAAACTAGGGAACGCCAATAGATCAGAAGCCTCCTTATCTGTTGCAACAAGCTCCATCTTATTATGAGGTCCTTTGTTCCATTGAAAAGTGGATAATTGAAGGTGACCTGGATAAAAGGGAAATTAATAATCAGGTTGATGCTCACACGGTTAATCCATCAGTCATTGAAGATCAAGTTATAACTCATGGCACCTGTGAGATTGATCCATCATCCTTGACAGGGCAGATGCAGAATGAAGAAAGACATGTCACACATATTTTACATACTTCATCTGGGAGATTTGAAGCAGAAAGTCCCACGTCATCAGTGATACAGCCTGCCACAAAGAAAAAACACAAAAAAAAGAAAATGAGAAAAAGATTTGATGCATCAGACGACCGCGAGCAACTTGATTTTCAGATAGGGAAAAGTCCTACCGTATGCAAAATTGGACATGGCACATCCAATAAGCAGCCGACAGATTTGCCTGAAAGCAGGAAAATGCTCAGTATACACTATATTGAACGCATAAGATGCCATGGGGCATCCTCTATATTTCCAACCCTACTCCTTGTTTTTTCAGCATTTTCATTTCTGTTTTAGGATTAGATTTACTTTTCATGTTACTAGATAGTTAATAAATGAAGAGCTTATATCTTTCCTGTGCTTAATGTTATATGATGATTTTTGGATGGACGCTACTTATGTTTGTTGTGTGTTGCGTGGATGTAGATTTTGGATTCTCACATTCCTACAATGCAGCAACGTGTCCCCAAGTAGAGCCAGATGTTGACCACTACGTGTCAACTACCCATAGCAGTACACCCCCTTTTTTCGCAAAAGGAATAGCGCTTGATCGATATGTCCGTGCCATTCGACTGTCATCATCAGCCCGATCATGTTATTTTGTAAACTCAGTCTACATGTGTAACTGTAAATGTAAATAATCTTAGCAGATCTGAGTCATGTATGTAAATTGCCTAGGCAAACCTAATTTTCTAGTGATAATTTATGTTCCGGAAGGTTTTTCATCTCACCGATCCATGATTGGCAGAATTTTCCTTCAGCCTAACCCCAAAGCCGAAATGGATTTTGTCATTAGAATCTTAAGGGAATCCTAGTGTGCTTCGAGTTGATGTAAAAGTAATTTGGAAATAATCCTAATTATTTGGTTAGGTTATTTCAAATTCCTTGATCTGCTAGATTATGTTTGTGTCGCAGAACTAGGTGGTCTATGAGGGTCTATGTCAAATGGGTTTTCCCCCTTGAGATATAAAATTGTAAAAGTCATGATGTAAAGTGTCTTGAGGGTTGGAAAATGTTTTATCCCCTCATAAGTCCTAGGTCCTAGGTGATTTTTCCAAGGGCTAAGTTCGAGGATCCAATAAAAAAATAAAATAAGTCAAATTTTGAGGAAATAAATGCAGGATTTTAATTTTTTAATATATTAAAATGCATTTAAAATTTCGATGGATGAGATTAAAAGAGATTTTAATCCTCATCGACAGTCGAGATTAGTTTGACATGGATCACTCGAACTAGCTGTTGGGAAATTTTCCTTTAAATAGGGTGTTAGGGGTCATTTGAGATCATTCGATCTGAGAGTCGTGTGCTAAAGAAAGCTCTCTTGTAGTCATTTTTTTGTGCAATAAAGAAAGACTTTGGGGTTGAAAATCTTGCTGGTGTTACTCTTCTGGAAATGCTGTAAGATGTTTTATTTTTCTGCATAATTTTATTTTCAGCCATTGATGATAGCTTGATGAAGATTGATTTAGGCACAGGTATCTTGTCTGATCTCTGGGGTTTGAATGATAGTTTAATTTCTGAAATATAATGGCAGGTATCTCCATTTGATCTGAATTTCACTGTTGTTTTCTCCCTCTATGTTAATGGTTGATTTAAGCTGTGCAGGATATCCTTAATTTTGAGTTTACCGGGCGTTAGGGGAAGTTCTCGGCTGAACCAACCAACTCCCGGATTGCGTTTTCTGAAAGAGCCCAACCAGTTTTAATCCCGGGCTTATCATTAGAATTTTTGTTGTAGATGCATGAAGGGTTTTCTGAAGCACCTCACATTAAATTTAAAATTTTGAAAATATTTCTGTGGCATAATGGAAAATCTGGCTATTTAGAGCCTTTAATTTGTAATTACTGTAACTGTTTAGTTGGTTTTTGTTAGGGTTTTAGGTTTTAATTCTTACACATTTTACTTCTTGGTGTTCTGTTTTTGCCATTGCAGGTTGCAGGTATAGATCTTGAAAATTTTTCGGGGTTTTCATTAGACAAATTTGAATGCAGGGCAATTTAAAATTTACTGGAGAATTTGGAAGGTTTTTTGATCTATCTGTCTGCTGTTCCTGGGGTTTCATTTCGCAGAAAAAAATTCAAATTTTTTTTTGGGCATACGCTGGTCTCAGGCGTAGAAAATCAAAATAAAAATTCGAGATTATACAGCTTCATCCATCATCGGTTTCCTTTCCTGCGTACTGGCTCCCTGTCACTCCATTCTCACACATTGTTTTCTTCTCCACGCAATTTTTCATTCACGCAACCCGTCCTCCTGCGTGCTGCTCTTCCTCCCCACGCTGTCCTCGTCCCTTTTCACACAATCTCTCCACTCCAGCTCCCTTCCTCATTTGCGTACACTATTCACCCTTCAGCTTTCTTCAGCAAACCTGCAAAACCACTGCCTAAACCCTCATTTGCATTCTTCTACACACTGATGCTTACTATCTCATCCATCGAAATATTCATCCATGTGCCAGACCTGCGTACTTCCCTCATCTCCACCTACAAACGCAAAGAAAACCGGCACCTTCATCCGCTGCAATCCATTCCATCTTCATGCAGCCAGCTCCATCACCTACGTATTTTCCCTTGCTGCCATCAAAAACCCTTTAGCGTACCTGCTAGCAAACCAAACAAACATTAAACGCAGACAAATTTTCGATTTTGGTTTCATACAACGCAGGTTAATGTATATATGTTATTCTAAGATAGTTAGGGTTAGCATAGTCTATTGATATATGCATTTTAGTTTTCTTTTCATGTTATTTTATTTTCATTTTATTTAAATTTATAGTTAGTGTAGTTTCAGGTTAATTTTATAATTTATGTATATATGCTAGTTAAGTTAGCGTACTTTTTTTTGTATTTAGATATTAAGTTCTAGAATTAGATTATTATTAGTTTTAAATACATTAGATTTTAGTTTCTTCTTTTTAGAATTTTAAAATCATAAAAAAAAATTAAAAAATATAAAGTAGGGATCTTAAAGTTCTTTTTAGATTTTAGATTAGACTTTAGTTTAGATTAGATTTTATTTTTTATTTAGAATTTTAGTTTTGTTTTATTTTTAGACTTAAAATTTTATAAAAAAAAAATCCCAAAAAGCATAAAGTGTTTTATCCTTGGGTTTTATTTTAGTCTTGTTTTATTTTTCTAGTTCATATAAAAAAATATATATATATTTTTTGAAATGTTTTGTCAGATTTAGTCTTGGCTCAAGGATTTGTCATATTTACAATTTTGGTGTATCTTTTCCGCTAAGGCTAAAATTTTGATGTGGGATTTATATTTATCATTTTTATATAGTTAAACATGCTTAAATGTTTATTTGAAGATGAGCTATATGAAAGTGGTAACTGATTAGCATTTAAGATTGCATGGTTATTTAAAGCATTTAATTTTTTGAATTTTAATTGCTGGAATATTGTTAAGGCATTGCGCATTTATCGATTATCTCGCAAGATTAATCTTTGCTTAGGTCGTTTGATGATATATGATTGTTTTACAAAGTTCATATTTCTGCAACATTTAATAATCATTTAATCATTAACTCCATAAGGCACTAGCACATTAATTTTTAAAATCAATCAGGTGCTAAATTGCCTTGCTGTGTCTCCCAACCCAACTGGTTCACAGTTGGTCATCCTTTATCCCATAGGGTCTACCCACCTTAGCCTCGGGAGACGGCTTAAACGGAGAGATCGGGGATCAGAGTGATAGCCCCCGGTCTGAGCGTTGTCGCGCAACCTAGACAATCTGTGCGACAACATTCCCATTATAAGATTTTCCTTTGGTACATCTCAGACATGTACCTTCATGCTTTACTTGAATTCAGACATCCCTATCACCATTTGACTCACATCAGGTAGGGCCCCATAGGTAGACCTCCGGTGTTATAGATGCGATATGTCAATTAACATGATCCCCAATGGACCATCCTGCAGCTTGATACAAATTGCCAACCTTGAACCCATGAGAAAAAGCATCTTTGAAAATTATATTTTTTAACACGTACCTTTCCATCGATGAATGCGACCCTGAAACCTTTGACTTCCATTTCCGAGATGGACACCAGGTTCTTCTTGCGATCAGGTACATTAAAGAGATTCTGTAAATGAATCGAGTTACCCTTATTCAATTGACAGTTAACATTCCCTACACCCTTTCCGGGATAGGTGGCATCGTCTCCAAGTATAATCCCACGATTGTTTCCATCTCTACCAAATTAGAGAGTGCACCCATCTATCCGATGAAGTGCCTTGAAGCACTACAATCTATAAAGCCAGATTCCCAAAGAATCTGAAGGAGAGGGCCAATACAAGATAACGCTTCTTTATGTTATCAAAAACAACATTTGATTCTTCATACCTGGGTTTCCTTGCTTTCTATGAAGAGGTGGCCATTTCCTTGATGACCTGCATTACCTGTCATTCCTTTGATCATTGAAGATGTCCCTGGAATGATTGTTATCATCATCAAGTGATGTGTCCCTGCCATTCAGACACTCCTTCGCATAATAGCCGAACTAGTTATCTGCCTTTCCTTCCACCCTTAGATCTGGTCTTCCAATGAAATGATCTTTAGGTAGGTCAGATTCCGCTGCGCCATTTTGATAATATTCTCTGCTTTGACTTCACCCTTGGTGAATTTGAAGAGGGATGAGGAATCCACTGATCCTTTTGTCCTTTCCCAACTGTCTTCAGTGATTTCACTTTTGCTTGGGCATTGTCTTCACCTCAGCTCTGATACCATGTTAATTTTAGGTATGTTCTATGCTTAGAGCAATTTATTTCAATTTTCACAGTTAGCTCCATATCTTTTCCAGATTAGCAATCACATTAGCATTAAAGTAAACTGTAGATAGAACATAAAAATAAATCGCAGAAGACAAGCCAAGACAAGAGGACACAAGATGTGGCTCTAGCTAGGGACAAACCCCAATGTGGGGAAACCTTTGATCAATTCTTCTTATATGTTATTCAATAGTTCAACAGAGAGAGAGAGATAGTACGTTTACAACATAAGTCAACACTTTGACTTATCTAGATAAGAGCATAGATCATCTCTAAGAAGATGATACATGAGATTAGTTGAAGACATGCTGCTTCAACTAATTCTCCAACGTGACTCCTTCACCTATCGTTGTGCTGCATTTTGTCATCATGCTGCACCTCACCGCGCTGCACCATGCTGCACCCATCATCACTATGTTGCATCTCATCATGCTTCATTAATCATGACTATACCCATCACTGTACTGCATTATGTGCCATTGCTGCACGATGTTGCCATCCTGACCTATGTGTTGGCTGCACCTTGCTTGCTAGTTGTCCCTTGCTTGCTTGTTGTCCCTAGCATGCTTGTTGTTGCATGCTAGCTGTATCATTGCATGCTTGGTATATTTGCTGCTAAGTACCATACAACTGTCCCAATGTTAGTTAGCTGTCCCTTGCATGCTGCTCTCCTTCGGAGACAGATGCTCCTGTTGTTTCGGTAGTTCCCGACAGTTCCGGCTATTCCGGCTGTTCTCGGTAGTTCCAGCAATTCCGGTTGTTCCCAGGCTCCAGCAGTTCTGGCAGTCCCAACAGTCCCGACAGTTTAGGCTTTTCCGGCAGTTCCGGCAATTCTAGCTTTTCCGGGCTTTCTCGTTTTTTTGGCAGTTCTGTCTTTTCCCGCAGTTCCGGCTTTTCTGGCTTTTCCGGCAGTTTTGGCTTTTCCGGCAGTTCTGGCAGTTCCGACTTTTCCGACAGTTCCGACTTTTCTGGCTTTTCTGGTAGTTCCGGCCTTTCCGGCATTTCCAGCTTTTTCGGCAGTTCGGCTTTTTCGGCAATTCCGACTTTTCCGACAGTTCTGACTTTTCTGGCAATTTCGGCTTTCTGCTTTCTGGATCAGGGCAACGTTATTCCTTAGGATCTCTCCTCCTACTAAAACCCAAAGACAAGTAGAGAGAGGAAGAGATCCCAAGTGTGTTGAAATGACTTGAAGGCCACCTCTATTTATACTAAAATGTTGAGCACATGTGGGGTTTATTCGGTTGCTGGCCGACCTTGACGAATTGTCTTATAATGCAAATAAATTCATAACTCCATGAATACTTATCGGAATCGAATGATCTTTAGATCAATCCTACACTTTTCGATGAGAGGGATCCAAGAAAAATATCAGCTGCCATAAATAAGATGACCCACATGGAGTTTGGCCCTAGTTGCCAATTTTAACATCTTTGCAGAAGAAGTGTTTACCACCTGTGATAGCACCCGCAATGCCAAAGTCTGTAGAAGTGGAGTAGCACCTCCATGCGTGTTCCACTACTCAAGAGAAAAAAAAGTCTCTTGATCTCTAATTGCATTCATGCTCCCAAATGGACTAGTGCTAAGCATGTAGTTGCTCAACTGTTTGCGTACCATGGAAGCCTCCTCAGCAAGGACTAATTTATCCAATGCAATCATATATTTTTGTAGAACCACTAGATCTAGGTGTGGTTTTCTCTTGCTCCCCCCCCAATGCACTGGTGTTGAAAGCCATGATGGATGATAGTATTTAGGTGTCAAAACATATGCTAATGCATGCAATGGAACATTTAGCATGTCCCATTGTTTTTTCACCTCTGCACGAATATAATTGTACAAGGTGATATCTCTAGGCTCAACAATGTCTTTAATCTGCGCCAACATGTTATCTATTTGCTCATACACCTCCCCAATTATTGGCTGATCTGAATCTGCAAACTTGATCATGTAATAACTTGGTTTGGTGAATTGCAAAACATATTAAACCTGTGACCAAAAGAACGTGTCAAGAATATTGTCCTCGGCTACATTAACACCATCTCTATCAGTGTTAATTTCCTCCCATGGTTCAGAGGTCACCATATTAGTTATAGCTTGTCTCACCTTCACTAGCCGCCTAAAGGTGAGGTAATAACTTGCAAATCTTGTTTTTGCAAGTTTAAGCAACTGCAACTTGGAGTAAGTGCCATAGAAGTAGTTTACCCTTGTATGCCCTGTGATAAATTTAATGAGTTGCTTCCCTCTTTTGTAAAGCTCATTAATCCACCCACATTCTTCATGCTTCACAATATCATGCGTCAAAAGGTTCAATGTGTGCACCAAGCAGCCATACCAAAAGATGTGTGGATGAGTATGCTCAATAACTTTTCCTGCTGCCTTACAATTTATTTCATTATATGTGATCACTTAAATCACATTATTAGGACCAACATCTTTGATTGATTGTAATAGGAGATCTGCAATGTTATGGGAAGTTGCAGTGATGGAGGTGTCATGACATGTAATAAATACTGCACCACTAACAAAAAGACCAAGAAGATTTATCAAATGTTGGTTTCTAATATTTGTCCACCCATCTGATACAATGGATACCCCACAATCCACCCACTCATTTGTTAAACGTGTCAAAGCTCTTTGAACCTTTGCTTTTTCTCTTTCTAATATCACCCTTCTAGCTTTCTCATAGTTGGGGGCCTTGTATCCTTAGGGGGCTTCATTGATGGTCTTTTCCATTTCATGCCAAGAGGGAGAGCGAAGAACATTGAATGGTACACCACAAGCACAAAGAAATCAGACTATCTTTCCATCCACGTCATTCCTCCCAACAACATTAAGGAAATCCCCCATTGTTCTTTTACCTCCAGAGCTTGTAGAAGTACCATGAAGATATGAGCTACCAAATCTAGAGGTTGCACTTGATTCAGATTGAGTTTTTCGTTTCTTGTTTTTTTGTTGTGCAACCTCCTCTATTTGGATGTATTTTCTTCTTTGTTCAATTAAAACCTTTGGGCGAATTGCTATCCCCACGACACCCTTTTTCTCATCATTGTCCATCACCCCACAAAGATACCTCCTCACACAAGTATATGAACCACTAGATGGTTTTCCTCCATGACAACCACGAGGGCACAAAAACTTGTAGCTTTCACCACCTTTTCCCCCTTCAATTTTGGTCACATAGTTCCACAAGGGTATTAATGCAACTTTCCCCTCTAGTGTTTCAATGTTCTCATCAGGTTTATCGCCTTCCTCTTCAAACCCTTCCTCATCATTGTACATTGGGTCATCCATATGGGGACTACTATTCTCTTCTTCTTCTTCTTCCCTTCTATTCCTACTCCCCCTTGCCATCATGAAAACCAAAAGTGGAGTAATAGATATAAGCCAAAAAAACATCATCTTGGAATATGAATATAGGTGGTGGACAACCTGCAAACAAATGAGCAAGAAGAAAGATTGGGAAAGAGTAGGAGAGGGAGGAGAGAAAATACAAAAAACGATGAAAAAAATGAGGGAGTTTGGGTTTGCACTTACCTCTTTAACTCTTGTAGATGGAAGCCCTTCTTTACTCCTCCAAGCTCCTCCTCCTTCAATGCTCCTAGCTCTTCCTTCACTCCTCCTAGATCTCCTTAAATCTCTCTTCTCCTCTCTTCTCCAAGCTCTCCAAAAACATAAGAGTGAGCAAATGAGAGGTGAAAAGGACTTTTATCCTTTTCATTCCATCCCTAACTCAACACTAACCCACCCCCAACCCAACTTAAGCCAAAAAAAAGAAAAAAAGAAAAAAAATAAGTTTAAGTGGGTTGCATGGTGGAATCCGTCGGCAGGCTCACGGAAGCGTTCGTGATCTGCCCAGAAGCGACCCCGATCTGCGGCGGATCCACGGGTCGATCCGCCCTCTAAAACACGGATCCATGGGCCAATCTGTCCTCCAAAATGTGGATCCAGCATATGGAAATGCGGATCAGGTCGCACGATTCCCACAAACCAGGAATCATGCAACCTGACCCGATCCGGGTTTTGGTTTTTCGGAGCCTCGTTTCGGGGGGTGGATCGGCCGCGTTTCCATACGGGATGTGGATCAGGCTTTGTAGTCAGGGGGGAGGGGGTGTTTCTTGCAACGCTGCTTGAGGCACTTGTATGAGGTGTTGAGCATGTTGGAGGAGCAATCATTGTTTGCTAAGGAGTCCAAATGCGAATTTGGAATGACGAAGATTCTATTTCTTGGGCACATCGTCAGTGCATGAGGAGTGTAGGTCCATCAGGAGAATATTCGGGCTATCATTGAATGGTCAATGCCTAAGAACCTCATAAAATTGAGGGGATTCACAGGGGTATGCAATTATTATCGACAATTTGTTAAGGGTTATTTTCAAATCGTGGCACGCTGACAGATTTGACGATGAAGGGAGATTTCAGATGGACAGAAGAGGCACAATGCACTTTTGAGCGGTGTAAGGAGGTAGTGAGTTCTTGTCCTGTTCTTTCCCTTCCAAAATTTTCATGACCTTTTGCTTTAGAATGTGATGCATCATGGAAAGGCATAAAAGCAGTATTGATGCAGGACAGACATCCGATCGCTTTTGAGAGTCAGAAGCTAAGGGAGCCAAAGAGGCTCTCTTCTATATATGATAAGGAGACGTTGGCCATCATGTATGCTGTTGCAAAATTTTGGCAATATTTGGTGGGAGGAAAATTCGTGGTCAAAACATACTATAATAGCCTGAGATACTTCATGGAGCAAAAAGATCTCAATGAGAGACAATAGAGGTGGGTTAGCAGAATTTAGGCCTATGATTTCGATATTGAATATGTGAAGGGGAAGGAGAATGTGGTGGCCGATGCTCCCTCTAGGATGCCAACAACCTGCTCTCACATGGAAATTAGCAGTGATTGGAGGGTACTTCTACTAGTGGAATACTCAAAAAATAAGTTTGCATGTGACTTGCCAGATGGAATAATTTAGGGTGACAAATACAAGGTTGTCAATGATGTTATTTATTACAAGGGAAGAATATTCTTGGTCCCTGAATCGCATCTCAAGGGGGGATTTGGAGACATGTAACTGAGTGCGCGGTCTGCTAATAGAAAAACACTGAGCAAACCAATCCAACAGGACTACTACATCCTCTGCCAATCCCAAATCAAAAATGGGAAAATATTTCTATGGATTTCATCATAGGGCTTTTGAAGGTGTAAGGGAAGGATTGCAACTTCGTGGTGGTAGAACGATTAACAAAATTTGCCCATTTCATGGCCATAAATTCCAATTATTCAACAACATAGATGGTAGAGATGCTCTTTCAGGAGGTCTTCAGATTGCATGCGATTCCCAAGCAAATTGTGAGTGACTGCGATAGAAGATTTCTTAGTGCCTTTTGGCAGGAGCTCTTTAGATTAGTGGGTACGGAGTTAATCTTGTTTCCCAGTTACCACCCGTCGACAAATGGCTAGATGTAAATTGTTAACAAATGGGTGGAAGGATATTTGAGGAATTAAGTGGTAGGGCAGTAGAGGACTTGGATCAGGTGGTTGCACTTGGGGGAGTATTGTTATAACACCACCTATCATATGTCTATCAGGATGACTCCATTCAAGGAATTGTATGGATATAATGCCCCTACATTTTTAGAGATGGCTCGAGGAGATAGCTGTTGAAGAATGTAACTAGTGTCGGTCTTCATAATTGTATTTGAGTCATGATGTAATGTATTTATCAAAAGAAAGAAAAAATAAATTTTATTACAAAAGAAATTGACTTATTAAAGCATGGGTTTCATGCTTGGGTCTATGGTTCTTAGGTCAAAGCCTCCATTGTAGGCTTCTAGGGTTTATGTCAAGTGTCCTTGTTCATGTGATAATGTAAAAGACCCTTTTTGGGTTTCATCTATCAAGAAAGAAATTTATTTTGATGTAAAGTAGGGAATTCAACTTCAAGAAGTCGACCTTATCAAGGGAATTCGACTTCACACAAACACTATATAAAGACAATAATTCGACTCATTTGGAGCACACTGACTCAACAAGTTCAATCTGTAGTTGTTGGAGGTAGAAAAAGACTCGAAGTTGCTGGAGAAGGATTGAAGAAATTGGAAGACCAAAAATCGAGTTCTTGGGCAATCTATCTCTCACACGTGCGAAGTTTCTGGATTATAGTTGGGCCGAAATTGTGAAGTTGCTGGGGTCGAAGTCCTAAATTATAGTTGGGCCGAAATTGTGAAGTTGCTAGGGTCGAACTTCTGGATTGTGTGAAAATTTCTGAATCTAACAAACGAAATTCCTATAGCAATAAATTGATTTGCATTAACTACTTGTGTTCTTCATTTTAACAAGTTATTTTCAAAAATATTCAGAAAATATTAATGCAAATACATTGCAGCCTACACCACTATACAGATCAAGTACTGAAAAATAAATGAGACAACCACACAAAGGACACTTATTTTTGGACTAAACGTCCCCGGAAAAACCCAATGCGGGAAAATCGGTGTAGCATATATGAGGGTTTTATTATTAAGTAGATTTCTGAATACAACTAGGGTGCCAAATTCGGCTCACCCAATAGAGAATAAACTTGGCAGAAGTACTTCAATCTGGAGACAGATATTTTGGCGAATCCAGCAACTGGATGAGCAAACCCCATAGGTGACTGCGCTGTCCCCAGTGCCGTGCAACGATGGATGCTCCCAGCTCTGCGCTGGAACTGTGTTACCTCCTCTAGGAGTTGCGTCACCCTCCCATTGAGCCTTCCGGGCTAAGAAATCGATCTGCTGAACTGCTGCTCGATCTGCCTCACAGAAACCCCAATGTTGCCTCTAAGTGACTGCGTTAGCTCCTCTAGCCTCTGCGTCACCCTTCTGGAGCTGCGCTGTCTCTCCCTGGTGCTGTGCTGCCTCTTTGCTATGTATTCTCAGCCTTGGACTGAAGTCCCTTTGCCGAACTTCCCCTCTCTGCACTAGAAGCTCACTCCGAAATTCTCAGCAAACCACGCCCCAGAATTTCGATTTAGCTCAAGTGTTGCTCTCATTGTGTGTGTTCTCCAACTGACCCCAAGCCTCCTTTTATACTTTTCTTGTTGAGAAATCAATGACCGTGATCTAATCTCTAATCAACGGCTAAGATTAAATTAGACTTGATCCTCGTCTTTTAGAAGCTTCTCACCCATATTTTCATTAATACCCATTAATATTTTAATTTTCCTAAGTTTTGACTTAGGAACCCCATTAAAAATATTAATTATTTTAATAAAATACTATCCAGGTGGAATTTCACCAAACGATTTCTGGGTCTTGGAGATCTCATGTGTTCTAGCCTCTTCACAAAATTTCGGAGCTAGATCACATCCGATGCTACCCAAAAATCAACACATTGCAGTTGGGCCGAAATTCTGAAGTTGCTGGGGGTCAAAATTCTGGGTTGTTGTTGGGCTGTAGCTGCTGGACAAGAAGGGATTACTGAAGTTTGCTGAATTTTATTTGAATGTTGACTTGGTGGAGGAGGAAGGTGTTTTAGGTCTAAGGTCTTGGTGTATCTCAATTTGATTTACTAGTGGAAGAGTTTGACTGGGTTTTCCCCTATAGAGGGGTTTGACCGTTTTAGCCTTGGCTGAGTGCCTACATCTAGTGTCATTGATCTTCATGCTTTGTTTTGATGATTACTTCGATAAAATAAGAACATAAGAGAAGATAATAAAACTACAAGAATATCACAAGTAATTATCAACATAAGAAAATCTTTTTGCCTTTCCAATTTTCTAACATGGTATCAGAGCTAAGGTGAAGAAGAAGGAAAAAGGCAGACTGGAGATCTATTGAAAAGAGAGATATAAGAAAAGGGTTTCAAGAAAGGTCACAAGGAGTAGAAGATAGCAATATGACAAACTCAATGAAGTCATAAAACAAGCTAGAAGGAGCCACCAACTACAGGGCATGGAAGAAGAGAATGGATCTTATTCTTGCAAGACATAAAGTGTTGGATTTTGTTTAAGGAAAAGTCAAGGAACCAACAGATGAAGCAGGAAAAGAAAAATACAAGGAAATCGATATCTTGGCCATGAACTTAATTGTAGATGGAGTGAAGGACAATCTCATCCCTTACATATCTAATATAGAATCTGCAAAAGCAATGTATGAAGCCCTCTCCAAGTTATTCACCATCAAGAACATTGGTCAGATAGCTAGCCTCAAGAATGAACTAAGGACAATAAGGATGACAAGAGACGATATTGTGTCATCATATTTTGTAAGGATATCTAGAATAAGAGATGAACTCCAAGCAATAGATGAGGTTGTACCAAAAAAAGAACTAGTAATTGCTGCTCTTCTAGGTCTAGCAAAATCCTAGAGTGCTTTTGCATCAAGAATTAGCAGTTGGAAGGATACTCCAACATTCGAACAAATGTGGAATGCATGCAGTCAAGAAGAAGCCCAAATATCATTAGTAAACAACAAGGAGGATGAAGAATACAACACCTCTAATGCCTATTCTTCTCATCACAAGAAGAAGGGAACCTTCAAGAAGTTCAAAGGACCAAAGAAGAAAGTTGACCTATCCAAGGTTGAATGCTACAACTGTCATAAGATGGGTCACTACAAAAGTCATTGTCCTGAAGATCCAAGGAATAAGAAGAGAAAAAAAGAACACGCGAATGTTGTTGATGAAGCTCCACTTAAGAGAGACAAGGCTGAAGAATTTGAAATCAAAGATCTATTTGCCAAAGACTCTTAGGGAATACTATCCCTTGCATATCCTTCTATCTTAAGTTTTGCATTATTTTCCTTTATGTTTTGATTTCTAAAGTTTGTAGGTCTAACATATCTTGTTAGAACATTTTTGAATTATTTTGATAAGTTGTAGGTATCCCTCAAAAATATTAGATTAAGAGAGAACCTTCACCATTTTACCGAAAGATAAGTATCTTGTTCCTTGTCTCCTCTTTTATGTTTGGTTTCCCTCTCATATCAAGATTTGTTTGTATTATATGCTAATAACCTTTTATGTTTTCCTTGGTAGGAAAGATTGTAGAATACACAAAGGTTATGGAGGAGACTTCAAAGGATAAACTTGAAGCATGGAAGAAGTTATGTTGCAAAGGAATCCCTTCAAGAATTGATGTCCTACAAGGTTTGTTAAAGAACAATTCAAGGTATGTCTTAAACTACAAGTTTTGTTACAAGGTTCTCTTCATAGAAAAGGTATGTTCATTTTCTTTTGAAATTTGCTTTACATTACTGACATCGTTATGTCTAAGATTTTGAATCTTAAAGATTCTTATTAGGATGATTAATGATTGGATTGAATCTACCCTCGTTATACTATCATTCTTGTGAAACCCTAACATTTAGGGTTCACTGTAAAACCCTAGCATCTTAATCCTAAGGGTATGTCAATGTTAATAATGAAACCCTAAGTCTTCTTAGGGTTTGTCTAGAACATATGATGAAATCCTATTATTTTGATATTTAGGGTTTTGGTATTGTTATGATAAAAGCCTAGTCCTTTGGGATTTGTCGTTAATGTCTAGGTAATATATTGAAACCCTAGATTTTTAGGGTTTGGTGATTTAGGGATCGTGAACAAAACCTTTATAGTAAGATAATAGGAATGAAACCCTTGGTGTATATTCGTCTGTATGATCGAAACCCTAGTTTGAATAAAATTGTTGTATATCTAAGTTTGATGTTTGTGTCTTGGGTTTACCTAGTAGATATTGATGTGAAATGCTAGTGCATCCTAGATATGTATACGCAAGTATGCTAACTTAATGATTTAGTTTGTGAAATCTAGGGTTTGTAACAAAACCCTAGTAGAAATTGATATTCTAGGATATTGTTTTCGATATGATTTAGTTTTGATGATAAAATCTAGGGTTTGCAACAAACCCTAGTAGAGTCTGACATGTAATTCTAAAAGCTTATTGTTGAAACCTTAGATATATTGTACTATGATTGGATTGTTATTGAATTGTTGATATCTAAGGCTTTATGTCTTGAAGATGAAGTCTAGGGTTTATGACAAAACCCTAGCAAGAAGTTGAAGACTAGTATATAAAAAGATGTATCTTTCGCTGATTATGAACCTAACCAGGTTTAGGTATTTGATGTCTAAAGTTTGAATGTTTTGATGCTTCCATTGTAATGACATGATAAACATATTATAGTTGTCTTCATGCTTTTGTATATTTGTATTTGGTTGTACTTGTTGTTGAAGGTTTGCAGGTACATAATCTTCAAGATATTCATAAGTTGAAGATGATAATGATGAGCATGATGGAGATAATGATTGCATTGAATTCCTCTTTTCGATAGGACCAAAATCGACCTAAAGATCATCTTATTTGGACAAGTAGAAGTTGGTTTTTGAATTTATTTATCCACTCATGTATATTGGATTAGGTCAGCCCTAAGCACATGTACAATTGGATAGGTCAGCCTCAACATCAAGTGGACCCTCATGGAAGCCTATATATAGAAGAGACCTCAAGCTCATTTGGACACAATCATCAAGCACTTTCTTCTCTCTTCTATTGTTTGGTTCGCATAGGTCTGATGGAGGAAAGCTCGTGCAAAGGGTCTGAAACTATAGGGACAAAGCTCGCACGTGTCTAGGGTTTTTGAGTCTTGGACGCACGCTTGTAACTAAGGATTTTTGTCCCTAGACACTCGCACAATATGGTCAAGGGAGCATTTGGGAAGTCTCGGGCGCCCGCACACAATGCCTAAGGGAGCGTCCGGGAGGCTAGGGTTTCCGCAGTTCAGTTTGGCCCCAGACGCTCGCATGTAATTCACTTGGGAGCATCCAAGTTAGTCCCTGACACTCGCATAGAGTGTCTCTAGGAACGTTTGGGACCAAAAGATGAATTATCGGTACTTCGAAGTTTCCACTCAGTGACAACAACATTTAGCAGTTGACTACAGTCAATGATAGGGCATTGCATTCCTTAGGATCAAGGTTTTGAGTACAAGCATGTTTAGGGTCATGTCATGGATGTTCTAGTTGTTTTTGTTGCATTGATGAAGATATGGATCATCATACTCTCTTTTGTTGAATCATTTGATGACGATCTATAAGAAGAAGAATTTGCAAGGGTTTTCCCCATAGTGGGTTTTGCCCTGGTCTCCGACCAATCTTGGTGTCTCTATGTGTGCATGCTTTTCTTCTATAGTTCCTTTATGTTCCACTGCATTGATGATGATGATGATGATATTGTTCTTTCTACATAGTTGCATATGCTAATGAATAATGATGTAAATCTGAATAATGTTATAATGCTATGGGGTGAACTTAATGTGTTAATGAAGAAATGCAATTATCAAAGCAAAGAACAATGTAGTTCTATGAAAATTAACATGTCAAGTGTCCTTGTGCATGTCATAATGTAAAAGACCCTTCTTGGGCTTCATTTATCAAGATTTTTTATTTTTTATTTTGATGTAAAATAGGTAATTTAGTTCTTCTCCAGCAAGTTGGCCTCAAGAAGGACAAGTTGACCTCATCAAGGGAATTCAACCTCACACAAACACTATATACAAGTAGCAATTCAACTCATTTGGAGCACACACACTCAACAAGGTCAATCTGTAGTTGCTGGAGGCAGAAGAAGATAGCGAAGTTGCTGGAGAAGGATTGAAGAAGCTGGAAGACCAAAATCGAGTTCTTGGGCAATCTATCTCTCACACGTGCAAAGTTTCTGGATTATAGTTGGGCCGAAATTATGAAGTTGTTGGGGTCAAAGTTTTGGATTATAGTTGGGTCGAAATTCTGAAGTTGCTAGGGTCAAAGTTCTGGATTGTAGTTGGGCCAAAATTTTGAAGTTGCTGGGGGTCAAAATTCTAGGTTGTTGTTGGGCTGTAGCTGCTGAACAAGAAGAGACTACTGGAGTTTGCTGAATCATATTGGAAGACTGACTTGGTGGAGGAGGAAGGTCTTTTAGGTCTAAGGTCTTGGTCTATCTCAATTTGATTTACTAGTGGAAGAGTTTGACTGGGTTTCCCCTATAGAGGGGTTTTAGCCCTGGCTAAGTGCCTACATCTGGTGTCGTTGATCTTCATGCTTTGTTTTGATGATTCTTAGATAAAATAAGAACATAAGAGAAGATAATACAACTACAAGAATATCACAAGTAATTATCAACATAAGAAAATATTTTTGCCTTTCCGATTTTCTAACAATATCAGGGCACCCATGGTCAGGGATTAGTTGTAGAAGGGTCGAGATCTTCTTAGACTCCTCAAAGAGAATCTACAGGTAGTTCAGAACCAACAAAAGATGTACGTGGATTTTTGTAGGGTGGAGTGCAGTTTCCAGGAAGGAGATCTTGTTTTTCTAAGGCTTCAACCATACAAGCAATCAACCTTGAAGAAGAGAAATTTCGAGAAGTTGAACCCACAGTTCTATGGACCCTAGAAGGTGATTAGGAAGATTAGGGAGGTGGCTTATGAGTTAGAATTGCCTAAAGATAGCAAAATCCACAATGTATTCTATGTATCTTGTCTCAAAATAGTACTTGGACAACAAGTTGTGGCAACGACAAAGCTACCACCATTGGACGAGGAAGGACAATTAATTCTCATTCCAAAAGAAGTCTTGGGCACAAGGGAGAAGAAGTTAAGGAGTAGGTTCATACAAGAATATTTGATTCGATGGAAAGGCTTGTCGGTAGAAGATGCTACATGGGAAGGAGAGCAGGTGTTGTAGTTGCTTGAGGACAAGCAAATTCGGGAAGGGAGGACTGTGATGTCCCTTTCTGACCCTTAGAAGCAAAAGGGGGTTAAGTCATAGCCTATCTTGATCCCATGGGTTATTGACAAGAAAAAACAAAAGGGGTCGCCGTAATAATAATTAAATAAAGGGGTAAAATTTCACTTTGGGAAAGATCAAGTGACCCATGGTATTATCCATGGTTTTTTGAGGAGGAAATTATTATTAAAATGGAGAAGGAGATTGAATGAGGACATGCGAAGAATTATTGGAGAATTTATTGAGGAGCTTTAGTAGCTTGTTGAGAGAGGTGAAACTCTCGTTTGGCTCTCAGTTTTGGTGTTGAAATATACACCCTAGCTAAGTCGCCTGACACGGGGATTCGGGACACGTAGGATTCGAGATTCGCGGTGTCGGATTCAGACACGCTAATCCCCCGGAACAGGACACGTTATATATTATTTTATTAAAAAAATATATATATAACTTGTAATATGAATACATCACTGCCATCTGGAGGGTTGGATTTCAGATTTATCATTTAAGTCATCCTCTAGTGAACTGTGAAACTGAAATAGCTTCCAGTTCCACGGTTTCTCCAACCTTCAACAATGAACAGTGAACACTAATTTGAAAGTCTAGTACCAATAAACATAAATTTATGCTTTAAAAATTAAATCAAACAGCCAAGCAAGCTCCATCTCCTAAGAGTCCAACTAATGAAGTTCAACCAACTCCATGTAATCTTGTCAATGGAAGGATGGACATTGGATAGACATCTGTCATCTATGAAACTCTGAATAAACTACGTTCTTCCTTGAGATGAAATTCCAAAGATGAAGTTCAATGAAGGACCAAGGTAGAAGAATAATAAGTTGAGAAAAGCAAGGCCACATAAAGAGGTTTATCAGTTTATGTAAATATTCAAAAGAAGAGGGGGTATATTTTCAAGATAGAGATGAATGTAACTGCAAAACATTATTATTCAGGACCCCTCGTATTACTACGCACGTCAATAATCATTTCATCAAACAGTGGCACATTTCATCAAACAGTTTATAAACACACTGCTGTAGGTGCTCTTCTTGTATTTATTTCAATGTATTACACACAGTACCACAAGAATGAAGCGTGTTTGTCACTGACTCACTCCGTTTTATGAGTTACTTGTCAGTCCGTTTTATGACACTGTTCTGCTACATATACAATATTCACATGCTATTGCTAACTTAGGGTGAGAATATATGAGAAACGGATATATTATTAAGTTATTAACACATAAAATAGGCACAGCCGCACACATTATGAACTCCCAACATGTATAATACTGATACATAAGTTACGGCGTCCGTTTCAGATGTAATAGAAAGGGACATCCTTGTTGTAGCAGTGTAGCGTAATAGGTAGGTTACGTAGGTAAACAGTGAACAATACCAACTTACCTGGTGGACTGTGGACAATGCAATGGTGGTCTGAGAGTCTGCTCCTTGCTGCTACAGCACAATCGCTTGCCAATCACTTGCAAAATGAAACTATCAAGCAGCAAACACGCCCTTTTAACCCGCGCTGGGCGCTTAGCGAGTCCTGGAAACAGGACTCGTTTTTCAAAATCGTGACACGCTCAGCCAAATTGTGACACGTGCCAGGACACGACGTGTCATAAAGGGACACGACGTGTCATAAAAATTGGACACGAATCCGTACCGAATCGTGTCGGATTCGCTGGATTCGCGATTCGAGGGGCCTTTAGGGCGAATCCGGTGATCTAGCACCCTAGCTGGTGGCATTGGTTTCAGTGGTTGCAAGCCACCCTACCCAATTATTGTTTTGCAGGTTGATCTTGTGGCCAAGGAGATTGATTCAGGAGGATGATTTTCCCAATCCATTGTGCATGTTGAGTTCATTGAATTTCAAAGACCGAGTTTACTTATGGGTGTCGAGATCATGATTAGCAAGGGCCAAGCTCGTTAATTTTGCTTGGCTGAAATTCCATTGAATTGTTGGGCCGAATTATCATCTCGCTTGGGGATTGAATTTTTGCATTGATAAGGGCCGAGTTAGCTATATTTCCTGGGCCAAGTTTATTGATTCTATAGGGGCAGAATTTGTTATACTTGCTGGGCCAAATCAGTAAAGAAGGGGCAGAATTTGTGGGTTGAGTTTGTGGTTTTGCAAGAGTCAAGATCATCATTTTTCCGAGGCCGAATTCCTTGGTTTATAGGGGCTGAATTGTTTGATTTTTCTGAGGTTGAGCTCACTAAAGTACCAAGGGTTGAGTTCGTGTATAGCAGGGGCCATGTCTACTGACTTTGTTGGGGCCAAGTTGCCATTCATGTAGCAAACTGATAAAGGAAAAAAGGATTGAAATACTGAGTGTGAATTAGATATTCCGGGAACAGAATAAAGGAGATTGAATTGTTAATTGCTGGGGTTGCGTTTCCATCTAGGAGGTCGAGTTGATTTTCATAGGCCAAATTGAGGGTGAATTGCTGAAGAGGGATGTGTTGCCAATCAATGGAGGCTGAAATTGGAGGCCGAATTGCTAATTTCTCAAGGCCGCATTTGCACCAGCTAAAGAGATTGGATCCTAGGAATTCTGTGGCCGAATTTCATTAATAAGGGAGGTGGTGTGGTCTGGCCAAACTTGCTGTAGAAGACCTGAGCTAACAAATATCTTGGGCAAGAATTACTACCAGGTTCTCTCTTAGAGGTTTATGTAAAAGAAATTCCTCCAAAGAATTCCATTTCATAAATAATGCCGGAGTTGCTGCATTCTCATTTCTAGGTTTGCATGTTTATTTAATTGTTGGTGATTTTCATGTTGTAAATTTGAGTAAATTTATGGTGTTTTTAAGTAAAAAAAACATTCCAGAAAATTTCTAAATCAAAACCCTTGAAATTTTAGCAAATTAATAATAAGGGATATTACAATCCCTAGAAATAAGATATGCATATATGTGGATATGGTTTGTTTTATTCATATATAGATACTTGCGTTGCCAAAGAGAAATACAAAATATTAGAATTCAAACTATACAAAAACAAAGTACCTGAATCGCTAGGATGCTTGCAATTAGGAAAAGCAACTGTGAATGTTAAAATAGCAGGAATCTAGTTGAGAAAGCCTAAAAAATCATTCTTTGCTAATTTAAAATTAATCGAGAATTTATTTCGATTTTTTACAATTGACTTCTGTGATTTTGCTAAAATTCTTTTATTGTAGCCTTGTTTTGACTTGTGCTTCTGACCTTTATACTGGAAAATGCTGTTGTGCAGTCATATGAACAAGTACTGGTGGTAATTGGAGGTGGAGCAGCTGGTATTTTTGGAGCAATTAGAGCTAAAAATGTGATGCCCCAACTAAAGGTGCTAGTGGTCGAGAAAGGAAAGCCTTTGACTAAGGTGAGAATAAATCGACCCTTTTTCCTATCATGGTCGAGAAAATGGAAAAATGTCGAAAGTGATTTGAGGTCTTTAATTAGTCTTACGTCAACCTGATTCAATAAAAATGTCTGCTCAAGTTGGATTTCAATGCCTTTTCTAGAAAACCAATGACAATAAAATAGAATTTGCATGCTGATTCATGTTCACTGGAAGGGCTGAGCATCTTATTTGACATTACTGCGAGCTAATAATGTGAACTATAAAGAACATTGTTTTGAAATTGAAAATGATAGGTGTACAAAAAGGAACTGATTTGGCAAAGAATACCATCTGTCTGCTTGTGTTTTTCTTTTTGGTTGAAATGCTTCCAATGAACACTAGCAAGCAATGGTTATTTGATGTGAGATATTACAGTGTGGTGGAAGTGTCTCGTGCTATGAAAGCACCCCTTCAGCTAAGTGACCATGACTATGGAGTATCATTTCCATCGAAGTTGCCTATGGCTTGCACATGGTGCAATGAACAATAATCCATATAGGGAATATCCATCATAAGAAGGATAAAGAGTTGAAGTCCATACAGGATGTAATTACTAATATGATTGATAGTGAATGAATAAGGTGACTGATTGATGATATGATGCAGCTTGTGGCAATATACTTAACGTGCATTGACAAGTCCTGAAGGTGAATGTTGGTGTCTTTTCATTTCTTCTTCTTCATCTTCTTTTTTCATGAGAAATATCTCTATATTCCATATGAGAAATATACATGTTTCAGTCCTCAAGGGATTGCCCAGACTCAACAACAAAGACTTGAATCCATTACAACAAAGCTTATCATATCACTTGCTGGAATTGAACCTGGGCAAGGAGGTTATCACTCATTCCTCCTAATCACCCAAGATAAGCCCAATTGAAATTCATTTCTTCTTCTTCTTATGATGATGTAATATTTTTTTATGTGTTTAATATTCATTATATCGCCTCTTGCTTCAAGGATGCTTTGTCCTCAAAGCATTTTATGGAAAAAGTCATTTCTTTGATTTGGTTTGCAATGTCTTCTCATGATTTTCTATTCTTGAAGCTGTGATGGTTGATGACACAAGACGATATGAATTAAGAAGCATTGGGCAGAATTGTCATATTGTGAAAGGATCAAACCATCCTAATTTGATCCTGTGGTATTGCATGTTGACAACTTTGTGATTTGGGGATTGATGAGGTTCCACGACTGAGCTTCGTTTTGATGTACTAGAATAGTCATTTAGTTTTTCATGTGGATGTTGTCTTTGGTTAGTTCGTTGAATAACTATTATAATTAGGATGACAATAAGCTTGGGGAGCCTTCTAACAGGGATTGTTAGCACTTTTGGAGCATTTAGCACCAAATTCTACAAGTGGGTTGATTTACCCAGTAGCAGAGCCACTCAAGCCAAAGAGGGTCGAATTTCTGGCGTCAAGCTTTGGCCAAACCCTTTGTGGGTTATTCTAGGTTTGTTGAGGAGAGGCCGGGGTTAATTTCCCGGAATTTCTAAGCAGTTGAGAGGGACCTAACAGCAAATCCTTTCAGGCAACAACACATTTATGGGCATCTATAGTTTGGAGGAGGGTGTCTCACTTGAATTTTTGGGCTTTTCTAGCTTGCCTAGAGCAAGCCCAGGTGCACTCATTCCAGCACCTATTTGTACACCTCTTTCCATTAATAAAAAGAGTACACAACGCAGTTTTTGGGTGTCAATTTGTGGACTGATTGCTTGTTATTGTTTCATGGTGTTTTTATCTATTTTGCTTTGCATATTTACTATTAATTTTCCTTAGGGATATTACAGTTGTATCAGAGCTCATAGACTTGGCACAACCTGTGGGAGCAGCACATTCTATGACACCAGAGGATAAGCAGAACGTGACATACCAAAGGCAAGGTACAGAAGCAAGGAAAGGTAGTTGGAAATTTCCCCTGATCCTGTGATTACAGAGCTTGAGGTAGAAGAAGCCAACATGGGGGACAATGGAGGAGACAAAGTGAATGAGGAAAAGGAGTTTGCCCAACTCCTACTGAGTGCAGTGTAGGATTTATCCTGGAACATTGAGGGAATGGGCCAATGAAATGGCAATGGCAACAAGGGTAAGGGAGTCCAAGGGGATTTCCACTATGGAGAAGGGTCTGGCACTTCGCAACACCACGCATCTCTCAATGCCAACATGCCACTGATCCCGAACACACCCCCTAGGTCTACCATTCCCACATTCCTACAATCTGGAGCTGGTGGGAAACCGGAGCAGGAGGAGGCACCTTATGGGGACTATTTACTAGAGTATCAGTCCTATGGACCTGATTTTGGGAGGGCCATTACTTTCAAAGACTTCTACCAGCTAAAGGGCAACAATAGGCCCAAGGGACAAAGTGGAGGAGGCTACATGCAGGGGATAGACTTGCAATGCATTGTGGGGAGGTTGTTTCTCCCAACTTTTGATGGGTCGTCCAAGAGCTTGGCTAAGGCATGGGTCGAAAAGTTGGATGCCTATTTCCAGCTAAATCAAATGATGGAAGGAGAGGTAATCTAGATTGCCACGTTGCATTTGGAGGGGGAAGCCCATGACTAGTGCTTCCATGGGCTAACCACATTGGGGCATGCAGGCGTAACTGCTTATGATGATTTCACTGGGAGGGTGTTGGAGAAGTTTGAGAGGAAAGATCTGGAGGGGAGTTGATAAGGCTAAAGCAGACCGAGAGTGCAAAAGCCTACATTTTAGAGTTTCTGCGATTGTCTGTGATGGTGCCTGACTTGTCAGAGTCTAGGAGGATCGACATGTTTGTGGATGGGCTAGCAGATCCATTGCGCAGGGTAGTAAGGTCCAACAGGGCCACTACATTACAGGATGCGGTAGGGAGAGCCTGAGATTTACAGGATGCCCTACCTAGGGCTCGTGCACCACTACCCCCTAGACAAGGTTTCCAACAGAGGGGGAAAGACACCAGGGTTCTACCACTGAGGGCCAATCAGGGGTGTGGTCAGCTAGATGAGGAGACCTGGAGAGACCTCAAGAGGAGGAAACTGTGCTTCACTTGTCAGGAGCCATGGGCACCAGGCCATAGATGTGCAGCAGGCAAGGCCCACTACATCAAGGTCTTTTCTGATAGCGATTTTCTGATAGCGATGTAGAGGATGAGACCTATTTTGAGATGGGTGGAGATGACAACGCAACACCTCAGGAGGGAGGACCACCACCACCACCACCACCGATAGGGGGAGTTTCCTTTGCACCTTCTGGAGGGGTCCTTGCATCACTGCGTGGGGTACCCAAATTTTTGACTTTGAGGATCAGAGGCACTATTCAGGGGCAACGTGTATCAGTTCTGGTGGACAGTGGGGCTACCCACAATTTCATTGATGCTCAGTTGGTTCAGAGGAGAGGCATCACGGTCACCACTGAGGATTTTGAGGGATTCTCAGTTCTTGTGCCTGGGGACAAAACCATGCAGTACACTCACTATGTGCTAGCTTTCACAGTGACCATGGAGAACTACTCCATGATAGATCATTTCTTTGTAGTAGATGTACTGGACACCAACGTGGTGTTGGGAGTCCAGTGGCTCTATGCGCTTGGAAGAGTCACAACAGACTGGAGGAAGTTGGAGATGGAGTTTGTAGGGCCAGATGGCAAGACCGTGTTGCTTCGGGGAATGCACTCATACCCACCACAGATTGTTTCGGCCCACAGGATGGAGGCTGACTTGAGACATGGAGACATTGAGTGGGCTGTGGAGTTGAGGATCTCAGAGGTTGGGGGCAAGCCCAAGCCACCACATCCGAAGATACAGGCTATTCTTGACAAGTATCCAGTTGTGTTTGGGGACATACCACTGGGTCAACCACTTGACCGGGGGTTTGAGCACACTATCGAGCTGGAGCCGGGAGTGCAGGCCGTCATCACCACTCCTTATCGACATCCCAAGGCATATCGGGATGAGATAGAGAGGGCCATCCATGAGCTATTGGCACTTGGGCATATCAGGCCCAACTCTAGCCCTTTTGCTTCATCAATTGTGCTGGTGAAGAAGAAGGATGGGTCCTTACAAATGTGCATTGATTACCGGGCCCTCAATAAGAAGACACTAAAGAACTGCTACCCCATCCCACACATAGATGAGCTGATGGATGAGTTGAGGGGAGCTAAGTTCTTTTCGAAGATTGATTTGCGGTCGGGGTACCACCAAATCTGGGTGAGGGACCAAGATGTCTCGAAGACAACATTTCGGTGCCATTATGGGCACTTCGAGTTTTTGGTTATGCCCTTCGGGCTGACCAACGCACCAGCTACATTCTAGTCATGCATGAACCACATGTTTCGTGGGCAGTTGAGGAAGTTTGTGCTGGTGTTCTTTGATGACATACTGATTTACAGCCGGACTTGGGAGGAGCATTTGCAGCACCTTGAGACAGTACTGCGCATTCTGGAGGAGCAACAATTCTATGCTAAACTATCCAAGTGTGAGTTTGGGCTGACTGAGATGCTCTACCTAGGGCACATCATTGGGGTGGACGGTGTTAGAGTACATGAGGAGAAGATCAGGGCTATCCAGGATTGGCCAGAGCCCCGAAATGTGACCGAGTTGAGGGGTTTCGTAGGCATTTGCACCTATTACAGGAAGTTCGTGAAGGGCTTCTCCCAATTAGCAACACCCATCACAAACTTGACGAAGAAAAGGGCTTTCGAGTGGACCACTACAGCAAAGGAGGCATTTGACCGCCTCGAGGAGGTCATGAGTAGCTGTCCGATGTTGGCACTTCCTGACTTCACTCAACCTTTCGTGTTGGAGTGGGATGCATTAGGAGTGGGTGTGGGGCCCGTGTTGATGCATGGAGGGAACCTCATAGCTTTTGAGAGTCAAAAGCTACTGCCCCATGAGCTATGTATTCCATCTATGATAAGGAGATGCTGGCCATCATGAATGCATTGGCCAAGTTCATGCAATATTTGATGGGGAACAAGTTTAAAGTCAAGATAGATCACAACAGCCTTAGGTTTTTCTTGGAGCAGAAACAATTGCAGGAGAGGTAGCAGAAGTGGGTGAGCAAGCTGCAAGACATTGAGTATGTCAAAGGGAACCACAACATAGTGGCTGATGCATTGTCCAGGAGGCCAACCACTCTTTCTTTGATGAGAATTGCCCCGGATTGGAGGTGTAGTTACTAGAGGAGTACTCCAAGGACCCGTTTACGTGTGAGGTCCTTGATGGGTTGGTGACAGATGACCAATATCAGGTGATGAACGAGGTGATCTATGTTGATTTGGGGTAGCATCGGATGTGCTCTAGCCATGAAATTTGGTGGAGAGGTTGGGGCACATGAGATCTCCAATACCCAGAAAAGGTTTGGGGTTTGGGCAAATTCTAAACAGTTCGGGAGATATTAAAATAATTAATATTTTTAATGGAGTCCCTAAGTCTAAACTTAGGGAAAATAAAATATTAATGTGTATTAATATGAAATTGTGTTAGAATGGTCCAAAAGACATGGATCAAGCCAGATCTAATCTTAGCCGTTGATTAGGGACTTAATCTCGGCTGTTGATATGTCAACGAGAAAAGTATAAGAGGAGGCTTGAGGGTCACTTGGAGAATACACCAGAGTGATCAGTCATTCTATTCTCTAGAGCGGGGTTTGCTAAGAGAGATAGAATTAGTGATCGGGAGTTGCAGTTGAGGGGCATTGAGTACAGAGAGACAGAGAGGCAGAGATAGTGCCGGGAGAGCAGCGCAGTAGCCGGGGAGAGTGACGCAGTAGCAGCTAGAGATCACGTAGGGCCATGCAGAGGTAGCCGGGAGTTGCACAAAGCCTCAGAGAGGCCAGCATTGCTGACGCACAGGGCCAAAAGGCTGACGCACAGGGCCAAAAGGCTGACGCAGGGCTAGCGCTGGGCAGAGAGGGGCTGACGTAGTCCAGAAAAGGTTGACGTTGGGGTTTCTGGGGCAGATTGGAATTGAGGAGCTGCCGGAAGGATTATCCGGGGTTTCAGCCAGGAGATTTGTCTCAAACTGAGAGGTATTACTGCCAAGGAAATTCTTTGTTGGGTAGGCCACTTTCGGCACCCACATTGTACTTTAATATTGCTTAATAAGAAAACCCTCAGATAGCTACACAGGTTTTCCCACATTGGGTTTTTCGGGGGACATTGGTCCAAAAATTTTGGTGTCATATGGTGTGATTGTTTCTGTTTCCTTCAGTTGTTGATTTGTAATATGTTGAGCATGCACTAGTGCTTATTTTCAGTATTTACATTGTAAATAACTTGTTAAGTAACGAAACAAGTAGGCAGGAATAAATCAGATAAAGTGCATGGAGGGTTTCTAACTAGTAGACTTAGAAACTTCAACAATCTACTATCGAGACTAGATCTACTTGGTACCCAACTCCCCACCAAGGGAGAAGATTCTACAGGTTGCCCATGATTCACCATTAGTGGGGCACCAAGGTTTCACGAAGACATATTGGGCCATTAGAGAGCGCTCTGCGTGGAAGGGCCTCAAGGATGATGTTTTGAGGCACATCCGAGAATGTGACACATGCTAGCGGAACAAGGGAGAGTAGACACACCCTGCGGGCCTATTGCAATTGCTTCCATTTCAGAGGGGAAATGGGAGAGCATATCGATGGATTTCATTATCGAGCTGCCCACAGTACAGGGCAAAGATTGCATTTACGTAGTGGTGGACCGCTTGACGAAGTATGCTCACTTCTTCGCCATCCCAGCTTGGTACTTGGTCTCACAGGTGGCCAAATGGTTCTTTAAGGAGGTGTTTCGGCTACATGGTCTCTCAAAGACCATTGTCAGTGATCGAGACAACTGGTTCATGGGTGGATTTTGGAAGGAGCAATTCCGATTGGTGGGTACTGAGCTCACCTCGACTACAAGTTACCACCCTCAAACAGATAGGCAAATGGAGATAGTTAACAAGTGGCTGGAGGGCTACTTGCGTAACTATGTGACAGGTCAGCAGAAGGCATGGATACGGTGGCTACACTTGGGTGAATACTGCTACAACACTACGCACCACATGTCCATAGGTATGTCACCATTCCGAGCTCTGTATGGTTATGACGCATTGTCTTTCGATTGACATTATGTTTGGAGACAGCAGGGCCCCAAGGGCAAAGGACTAGATACAGGAGAGCCAAGATATCTTGAGGGCTCTGAAAGACAACATGCGGATGGCCCAAAACCAGCAGAAGCTTTATGCAGACAAGGGCAGAGTTGAGAGGTAGTTCGAAGTAGGGGACTTGGTGTTTTTGAGGCTCCAACCGTACCGACAGTCCACACTCAAACAAAAGGGGGCTGAGAAGCTCAAACCCCACTTCTATGGGCCTTATTGTGTCACTCGGAGAGTGGGGGAGGCAACATATGAGCTGGAGCTACCCTTGGTGAGTCGGGTGCACAACATTTTTCATGTGTCTTGCCAAAAAAAGGCACTAGGACAGTAGGGTACAACAACTAAAAAGTTACCCTCTATGGACGATGAGGGGCATTTGGTGCTTGAACCAGAGGCCATTTTGGATACTAGGGAGAGGCATCTGCATAACAAGGTCATCACGGAGTTTTTGATTCGATGGAGGAATCTGTCGGATGAGGATGCCACTTGGGAGGGGGGGAATATACTACAACACTTTTGGAGTATTTAGCAGCAGATTCTACATGTGGGTCAATTTTCCCAGCAGCAGAGCCACTCAAGCCAAAGAGGGTCGAATTTCCAGGGTCAAGCTTTGCCAAACTCTTCGTGGGTTATTCTGGGTTTGTTGAGGAGAGGTCGAGGTTAATTTCCTGGAATTTTCTGAGCAGTTGAGAGGGCCCTAGCAGCGGATCCTTTCAAGCAGCACCACATTTCTGGGCATCTACAACGCTGTACTTGGGCAACATAGCAGCAGTTTGGAGGAGGGTGTCTCACTTGTCTTTTTGGGCTTTGCTAGCTTTTGCCTAGAGCAAGCCCAGGTGCACTCATTCCAACACCTATTTATAGTATGTACACCTGTTTCCATTAATAAAACGAGTACACAACACAGTTTTTGGGTGTCAATTTGTGTACTAATTGCTTGTTATTGTTTCATGGTGTTTTTGTCTATTTTGCTTTGCATATTTACTATTAATTTTCCTTAGGGATATTACATAATCCTCTTCATCCTTCTTCTATAGTATCTTTTCAGTTTAGGAATTTGGTGAACAATGCCTTGTGAAGAGCTTGTAGAGTACTTCTTAGGCACAATTTCTTTATGTGGAGTTGCTAGATGAGCTTGTATGAGAAACCTCAAGGCTTATGCTCATCAAATATGGTAAAGCTTTAATGTCAAATTTCTGGGAAACAGATTCTCTTTCACAATGGCACCAAAATGTTACCAATTAAACTTGCATTTAAGCTACAAAGTTGAGAAAAGACAGGTCTAATGGTAATTCAAGAGGGCTATCATTGTCACCATGACCACACCTCTTCTCACTTAAGGCCAGCTCTTCTCTGGCACAAGGGAGGTTGTCCCTAGGTTAGGATTAGTAAAAATTTATGCCATTGAAGTTTAAGTTAGCGTAGAGTTTCTTTAGTAAAACAAATATCTTTAAAGGATTTATTGAGTTTATTTTAAAGGTGGCTGATGGAGAAAGACTAGTGTCAAATATTCAATAGTGCATATTGAATCATGAGGTAACTATAAACTCTGATTATGTATGACAAGTGGGAGTAAAGATTGCAATAGCATGCAGAGAATTACTGATAATTTAAAAATTCACAAGCATGAATATGAAGTAGTAAAAGGCCCTTCCAAAGGTGCCCTTGTATGAACATGCAATAAAAGTAAGAGGACATTTTACTTTCAGCCGAAAATTAATGACATATCCTTCAATGAAATGACATTATTGAAGTAATTCATGTTAATTTATGGTATGTTGTATGCTTAACGCAGTTTACTTCGATTTCTTCTTATTAGCCACTGTTTAGCAATCATATAAGCATGAAATAAAATGCTGATAGAACATTAATAGATCGACAGAAAACAAGCCAAGACAAGAGACACAAGATGTGATGGCTAGCCAAGGACAAACCCCAATGCGGGGAAACCCTTTGATCAATTATTCTTTAATCTTCAATAGTTCAGCAGAGAGAAATAGTACAAATTCAGAAATCTGTAATTTTATGACAGCAGCAACAAACCCTAAATCAGCAAAGTCAAATTTAGTCAAACAGCCCTGGATTGACCTCTAGTCAACCTTGAAGAACTCAGTCTTCAACAACAAACTTCAGCAGCCCAAAACAGCCCTTGGTCAACAGTCAAAACAACAGTAAAAAATCAGCAGTCTACGGTCAGCCCTAACTAGTCAACGCTGGTCAACACTGGTCAACACAGCCCCCAAACAGCATGCGCAAGTCAGCCGTTGGTCAACGCTTCATTTAGCATCCCAACACTTGGTCAATGCAACCCTAGAAAAGTCAACGCTACCCTAAACAGAAACTGCATCCTTCTTCTTGCACGTGTGAGAGACGCTGCTTCTTCGTTGGCCCAATGAGACGAGGAGAGAGAAGATGAGTGAATAATGACTCAACCTCACTTGTCCTTATACGATATGCTGGGCATGTGTGCCACACATTTAGCTGCTGGTCGACCTTGACAATTTGTCAAGTAAACACAAATAAATTCATATCTCCATAAATACTTGTTGGAATCGGATGATCGTTAGATCAAAACTACACCTCTTGACGAGAGGAATCAAGGAAAAATATTAGCTGCCATAAATAAGATGACCCACATGGAGTTTGGCCCTAGTTGCCAATTTTAACACTCCCTCTCAACTAGGGAGAACTCCATCTGCTACTTTGTCTGACTGTCGGTACTATCTTTGCCATCAAATGCACTGCCCTGCACTGCTCGGCTTTGCTCTGCTCTACTATGAAGAAGAAGAAATGATCGAGGATGTATCATACCATCCTCCACTGACCCGAAGTCAGTCTCAAAGTGTCATACCAGAGTCTCACTGATCCCAGATCAGTATCATTGATCCTAGATCGATGGAGGTCATCCTAGCATAGGGAGTACGATAGATACAACGATGTGTCCATCGCTAGTACTACTAATGGTCCCTAACCCCATTTCCCTACTCATTGATCAGATGAGAGGTACTTCCCATGAGTCCCAGACTGCATGGGTAGGATGCCTCGACAAGAGAACTAATCATCTTGTCCCAAAGTCACCACGGGGTATCACAGGGGAAGGTTGAACCTTTCACCCTGTACATAGCGCACCACTAGGGGAGGGTGAGTTGCCTTGTGGTCGCATGTTGCTCCAAGAAGTACCCCAAGCCCCCTGGAGCTCCCAGAGCTCAATGTATGCATCATACACGACCCTCATAAGAGGGTCTCTCAACGACACCAAGTCGTTCTCGGAAAGTCAAGAATTTGACCTTTCCTAGGGGCTTTGTCAAAATGTCGGTGACCTGCTCATCTGTACCGATATGTTGGAGCCTTATTGCTCCCTGTTGCACCATATCCCGGATATAGTGGTACCTGATATCGATATGCTTGGAGTGATCATGAAATACAGGATTCTCTGATAAACAAATCCCGCTCTGGTTGTCACACAGGATCACGGTAGTATCCAATGTAAATCCAAACAACTCACTGAAGAGCTTCCGCAACCAGACCGCCTCACAAGAGGCCATACTCGCAACAATGTACTCTGCCTCAGTGGTGCTCAAAGCCACCGACTTCTGCTTCCTGCTCATCCAGGATATCGAGGCAGATCCCAAAGAGAAACAACACCCGGAAGTGCTCTTTCGGTCCACCACACTGCTTGCCCAATCAGCATTGGTATATCCATGTAATCTCACATCTCCGGCAGTGTATCTCAACCCATGAGTGATTGTGCCACGAAGGTATCTCAACAGATTCTTGGCACCAATCCAATGTGTGTGGTGAGGCTCAACTATATGTTTACTCAACGTGTTGACCGTAAAACATATATCCGGATGGGAGTTCACCAGGAACATCAATGCTCTGATGAGTTAACGATACTCGGTAGCATTTTGTAAAACAGGTTCGTCAACACTACCGCTTAACTTCTTGAAGTCAATCTCCATCAAGGTACTCATGGGCTTGCAGTCCACCATACCGAATCTCTCCAATATCTTCACCACATATTTTCCTTGAGATAGGAAAATCTCCCTTGGCTTCTGCCAGACTTCCAGTCCCAGGAAATAGTGCATCAGTCCTAGGTCCTTCATCTCAAACTCAGAAGCCAAATCCCTCTTACATTTGTGAATGAGAGGGTCTGCACCTGTCAGAAAGAGGTCGTCAACATACAACACCAGTATGAGAGGTTTGTCATCTTCAACCTTAAAGTAAAGGTTAGGTTCGGCTTCACTCCTAGTGAATCCCAGCTTCATCAAGTAGCTATCGATCCTCTCATACCATGCTCGGGGTGCTTGCTTTAGCCCATAGAGGGATTTCTTCAACTTGCACACATGAGATTCCCGATCATGAATCTCAAATCCTTCGGGTTGTTCCACATAGACTTCCTCTTTGATCGAACCATGCAAGAATGCGGTCTTGACATCCATCTGATGTAGGTTCCATCCTCACAAAGCAGCAAGGGCTATGATACGAGCGGATGGTGGTGTATCGGGCAACAGGTGCAAATATCTCGTCATAGTCTATGCCCTCCTTCTAAGAGAAGCCACGAGCAACAAAACGGGCCTTATACTTTTCAGCACTTCCATCAACTCCAGGCTTTATCTTGTAAAGCCATTTCGAAGTGACAACTGCTTTGGCCTGGGGTCTGGGGACCACATCCTAGAGATCATTCTTCATGATGGACTCATATTCCTCAGTCATAGCATCCTTCCATACTTGATGCTTGACAACTTCTGTGAATGATGAAGGCTCATTTTGAATGATCGTGCTCATGATGGTCAAGTATCCCTGATACCTGGCCGACTTCTTACTTTCACGGAAAGTCCCTCTAGGTGCAATGTGTCCTTTGGCATCATCAAGTGTCCCCCTGAGCCATGAAGGCCTCTTCCTAGAAGAGGAAGGTTCTTGCGGAGGGGGATCAAATTTCAATAGGATCCGTAGGTTCTACATTGGGCATCATCTCATCTTCATTTTCCTCTGGTTTCCTGGTGACAGCTTCTCCAGATTTCCTCAATATAGGAAGATTGTCAACTTTGCTAAGAGCCATATCTTTGTCAAAGGTGACATCATGGCTAATCTCGACATCCCTTTGACCAACCACATAGATTCTATAGCCCTTAGTATTTTCACTACAGCCCACGAAGATCCCTTTCTTTCCAAATGCACCCAATTTATTCCTTTTCTCTTTCGGCACATGAAAATATACAGGATTTCCAAAAATTCTAAAATGAGATACGTCAGGTTTCTTGCCAGTGAACATTTCTTCGGGAGTCTTGGAACCCAATGCTTGATGAGGGCATTGATTTTGCACATATACGACTGTATTTGCAGCTTCGGCCCATAGAAACTTTGGAAGCCTTTGATCATGGAGCATAGCACGGACAACTTCCACAATCGTACGATTCTTCCTTTCCACCACACCATTCTGCTTAGGAGTATATGGTGTTGTAGTCTCCCTCTTAATGCCAACCTCTTTGCAAAAGTCATGGAACTCATTGGATTCATACTCAGTTCCATTATCAGTCCTTAAGATTTTGATCTTCTTTTTGGTTTGATTCTCGATCAAGGCTTTGAAGTGACGAAATTAGAACACTTCATCCTTCTTTTCAAGAAGTATATCCAAGTCTTGCGAGAATAATCATCAGTAAAAGTGAGGTAATATAAATATCCTCCCAAGGAATTCACCTGCATCATACCAGATATGTCAGAGTGAACCAATTGCAATATATCAGAGGTCTTGCTATGGCTTGAGGGGAATGGTCCCCTTTTGAGCTTTCCTTCGGCACATCCAGGACATGCACCTTCTTGCTCTAATTTGAACTCAGGCATCTAGTCACCATTTGTCTCACATCTAGTAGAGCTTTATAATGAAGGTGGGCAAACCTTCGGTGCCATAGTTCGGACTGAAGAGATGTGTCACAAGTCATGACACCCAACAGAGTTCCTCCAACATGATATAAAGAGTCAACCCTAAACCCAAGAGTGAAAGCATCTTTGAAATTCTTTTTCCATACACGTACCTTGCCATCGATGAAGGCCACCTTGTAGCCTTTGTCTTCCATTGCCAAAAGGGACATCAGGTTCTTTTGAGATCAGGTACATATAGGACTTGTTGCAAGTGAATTGTATTACTCTGATTCAATTGTAGAGAGACATTCCCTATGCCTTTTACGGGATATTTAGAGTTGTCCCCAAGAACAATTTCCAGGTTGGTCTCCTTCTCTATCAGATTAGAGAGATATTCTTTGTAACTAGTGAAGTGCCTTGAGGCACCACTATCAATAAGCCAATTTCCTAACGAGTCCTGGGGAGCAGTAGTAGAGAGGGCCGCTGGTAGATAATATTCATCGTGCTTATTGTTAACAACGTTAGATTCATACCTAGAGTTTCTTGCCTTTTTGGAGGGTTGACCATTACCCTGATTTCTGTCATTCATTTCCTTTGCCATTGAACCTGCCCTTCCTTTGATTGTTGTGGGAATTTCCTCGGGAGTGATTTTGATCATCATCATGAGATGTGTCCTTTCTATCAGGGCACTCCCTCGCATAGTGGCCAATTTTGTTGCAAATGTAACATCTACCTTTCCTTCCACCTTTCGGTCTGGCCTTTCCCTTAGATCTTGCCCCGAAATTATTTCTCCTTTTAGCATGAGAGGAGAATGCAACGGGATTGCCTCTAAGTGTAGGCATTTCCTGCTCTTCCATCCTTGTTTCTTCTTGAATGCATCTCGCCATCAGTTCCTCAAATCTTGGGATTACATTATTGTTGAGAAGAGTGGTTCTGAATATATACCATTCAGATGGGAGCCCTCCGAGAGTTGTGATGGTTAGTTCCCTGTCAGGAACGACTTCCCCAATCGATAGGAGATCATTCTTGATCTCGGTGATCCTTAAGAAGTATGCTTGCATACTCTCATCTTTGCCCTTCTTAATTTCCTTCAGCTTATTTCTAAGGAACAAAACTTGATTTGCATCATTAACTTTAAATAAACTTACCAGTCTATTGTAGATTGCCATGGAGGTGGTCAGCTCGGAAACATAGGCCACCAGGCGCTTGTTGATAGAGCCCCTGATGATCTTCTTTGCTTTGACTTCTCCCCTAGTCCACTTGTTCCTACAACATTAGATGCATTTGATGGAGGCTCAACGATTCTGCCTCTCACATGGTCCAACACTTCCTACTCTTCTAATGTCAGATCGAGAGACATCTTCCATCCGTGATAGTTAGACTTCTCACGGAGCTTGTCTTCAGCAGGGAAGTGTGATGAGGACCCCATGAAGTCTTTGAGATTGCTTCAACAGCCTTCGGTGATTGCTCTTGCTCTTGCTCTTGCTTGGGCTTTGTCTTCACCTCAGCTCTGATACCATGTTAATTTATGGTATGTTCTATGCTTAGTGCAGTTTACTTCGATTTCTTCTTATTAGCCACTGTTTAGCAATCACATAAACATAAAGTAAAATGCTGATAGAACATTAATAGATCGACAGAAAACAAGCCAAGACAAGAGACACAAGATGTGGCGGCTAGCCAGGGACAAACCCCAATGCGGGGAAACCCTTTGATCAATTCTTCTTTAATCTTCAATAGTTCAGCAGAGAGAAATAGTACAAATTCAGAAATCTGTAATTTTATGACAGCAGCAGCAAACCCTAAATCAGCAAAGTCAAATTTAGTCAAACAACCCTAGATTGACCTCTAGTCAACCTTGAAGAACTCGGTCTTCAACAACAAACTTCGGCAGCCCAAAACAACCCTTGGTCAATGGTCAAAACAACAGTCAAAGATCAACAGTCTGCGGTCAGCCCTAACCAGTCAACGCTGGTCAACACTTTGGTCAACACTGGTCAACGCAGCACCCAAACAGCATGCGCAGGTCAGCCCTTGGTCAATGCTTCATTTAGCAGCCCAGCACTTGGTCAACGCAGCCCTAGAAAAGTCAACGCTGCCCTAAACAGAAAATGCGTCCTTCTTCTTGCACGTGTGAGAGAAGCTGCTCCTTCGCTGGCCCAATGAGATGAGGAGAGAGAAGATGAGTTGAGATGAGATGAGTGAATAATGACTCAACCTCACTTGTACTTATATGATACGCTGGGCATGTGTGCCACACATTTAGCTGCTGGCCAACCTTGACAATTTATCAAGTAAATACAAATAAATTCATATTTTCATCAATACTTGTTGGAATCGGATGATCGTTAGATCAATCCTACACCTCTCGACGAGAGGAATCACGGAAAAATATCAGCTGCCATAAATAAGATGACCCACATGGAGTTTGGCCCTAGTTGCCAATTTTAACAATTCAACTAAGAAGTAAAAACAACAAGAACCTTAGATAGAATGTACCTCATCCAAAACTCCTTTTCAAGTGACAAATCTGCCCCTTATCTTGAAATCCTTACTGTAGTAGCATTAATCATAATTCCAGCAACATAAATCAGCAATAGTTGTAGAATGGGATGCCACGCATGAGTAGAAACTTCAATAATCACATGACCATCAAGAGATCTTCAATACAAAGCCAAACCAATGAGTATTGTTTCCTCAAACCATCAACAACCCATCCAATAGGAGGGGCTTCTCTTATATACAGTCAAAGCTCAAACCCCCCTTAAATAAAATAAGAATATTCATATTTTAGATCCTAGATCTCTCCTAAAAACATAAACAACAATGTCTTCTAACTGCCTCTAATACAAGTCAAAACACTTGAGCAAAAAAGTATTAAAACTAAATGGACCAAATAGTGGGCATGGCATTTGTCCATATCCCATCCAAAAGACCTCCTTGCTTTGGGCTGATTTGATCACATCATAAGCTTCCTAATGCCAAGTATGGGTTCCTTTCATGGGGTGCTCCTGAAAAATCATCAAGAAATGTGCAATAGATCCATGAATGAGGGAGCGCTACCTAGATCAGGGAGGAATCTCCCTTGAAAGACCAACAAAATGCCCAAAATGGCTAGGGCATTTCCTTGAAAAGACTATCAAACTCATCCATCATGAAGAGCCATAAGAATATGCTCAAGAAGGTCAATCTAACCGTTTCCTCTAACAAGTAGAATAACTTCAAATGATGAGCCAAGGTAGTTAGGTTCATGTGTACATCCATCCAAATCATGTGTCCTAGGAGAATGTGCATAGAAAGTGGCATGACCTCCAATGTAAGGATGAAATACTCTAGCACCATGTGATGCCATGTGAAATAGTGTGCGAAACAATTCAAAACCCACTTCAATTAACTAGGCACAAGGTGGAGCAACCTAGAGAGAAGTGCAATGTAGTTAGCTTTCTTCAATATGTGTGCCAAAATGTGATGATCCTAGGATCCCTCCATCAATCTAGGAGCCATCCATCTCAAATATACCATCTCCATGCTATGGAAAACCCCGTACATTAGGATGCTTCTCTAACAAGGCAAGTTATGTCATGAACGCTGCACTAATATAGTTGTTAGAAGGCTAATCACATATGCAAATGTGCAAATGGGCAAGCTCTCCACTAGATAGGCAATAAGGCATGAAGAAGCATCCACAAATGAGTGGAAAGAACCTCTTCTAAACAAGGCACTCCAAAAATAATCATATGATAGTGGCAACACTAAGGCATAGTTCTCAAAGGGGCATCATCAGGGGATGAACAATGTAGATGTGAACTGTGAAAATTTCTAAATCTAACAAACTAGAAATCCTTCTGTAGAAAACTGATTTACATTACCTACTTGTATTCTTCATTTAACAAGTTATTTTCAGAAATGTTCAGAAAAATTAATGTAAATACACTGCAACTTACACCACTATACAGATCAAGAACTGAAAAAATAAATGAGACAATTATGCAAATGACATACTTATTTTTGGACTAAACGTCCCCGGAAAAATCCAATGTGAGAAAACCGGTGCAACAGCTCTGAGGGTTTTCTATTATTAAGCAGAAGTTCTGAATACAAATGCTAGTTGCCCTCCCGACAAATCAGTGATAGAGAAATACAATGGCGGAGAACCTGAGTGAGTTTTACCTCACTTCACCCGGCAGAATCTGGTAGCAAAACTGACAGGCCCCGGCTACAACATCGCTGCCCCTTCGCAGTAACTGCGTGGAGCTCTCTGAGGCTCTGCGTCAACACTACTGCCCGCTGCGTCAGCTTTCCCGGTTGTTCTGACAGTTTCCGGTATCTCCCTGGCTTTCTTCTTGGAAGGTAGCTCTTACTCTGCATTGGTCCTCTTGGCTCTGTGTCAAGGCTGCGTGGGCCCAGACTGGCCCAACATCAACTCTCCCAGCTACTGCACTGCCTCCACAAGTTTCTATTCGCCTCTCTGTCTGTATTCCTGAACTATCATTTCCCCTCAGCTGCAAGATCTCCCAAATCGATTTCCCTCCTGAGAACTTCTCACCTCATAAAATCGATTTCCTCAATTTCTCTGTGTGTCTTAACTTCTCCAATTGACCCGAAGCCTCCATTTATACTTTTCCTATTGATAAATCAACGGTCGAGATTAAGTCTCTAGTCAATGGCCAAGATTAAATTAGACTTGATCCTCGTCTCTTAGAAGCTTCTCACCCATATTTTCATTAATACCCATTAATATTTTAATTTTCTAAGTTTAGACTTAGGAACTCGATCAAAAATATTAAGTATTTTAATAAAATACAATCCGGGAGGAATTTCACCAAACAATATCTGGGTCTTGGAGATCTCATGTGTTCTAGCCCCTCCACAAAATTTCGGAGCTAGAGCACATTCGAGGGTACCCAAAAATCAACAATCCCTCTTAGTGAGGAATGTGCTCTAGCAATACTTCCCAGTAGAAGTATCACACTAATCCGCCGCATCGGTCCTCTGCACTGCTGATGCTCGATCTACTGCCCTTCATCCATTGTGCTGCTGCAACCTGTACTGCTACCCGTGACACTACCACTGTCATTGCTACATCTGTACTGCAACTCCCTCTCAAAATGCTGCATCATGCTGCCCATAGCACTGCCACTACTAACTCCTGCACTGCCACTCAGTTGTAGAGAAGTAAGCAACTCAAAATCCACCCAAAAGCTGATATGTTGGTCAGTCGGGATGCCCCTAGATGCTGAAGCTACCTCTGTTGCTAATATGTGTTGTCCCTTTGATGCTAGTGCGTTGCTGTTGTATCTTCTCTGTGCCTTCTGCACTGCTGCAACACTCCACTGCATTGCTTCAGACTTTGGCACTCTAGCTCTGCCACTGTTGCTCCATCATCCCTCGCACTAACTGACTCCTGTAATTCTGCTACTGCCGTTAAGGGCTCCCGTAGAGGTATGTGATCCAAGAGTTTGGGCACCTCAAGGATCCTGCCCTTTTGTAGTCCTTTTGAGCTACATCTCTAGATCACCCCACCTCCCTCCTGGAGATGTGGTTGCCATCTCTGCCAAAAAATGTCGAATTGGTTCTCTTCTCCCTCTTTCGCTGCTGCCCCAGCAAAACTCGGATCTGGATTTCTTTGGCGCTAGAAATCCTCTAAGGAACAAGCTCCCTCTGAATTTCGATTTCCTTCACGGAAATCCTTCTGCCAACCACTGTCGAACCACCCCTCTCTGATCTCTCTTTGTTGCTGCTCAACACTGGATCTAGATTTCTTGGCAAGAAATCTTTTGAGGAACTGATTCCCTCTACTTTGCTTTTTCCCCACTAGGTACTATTCTGCACCAACAGAATCAACACCCCACCAGTAACTCCAGATGAAATCTACGCTGCACCCCCAACAACTGGAAAACTGAGACTCAACAGTCTCTGCGCTAGCCTAGTAACCACTGCGCTGCCCTCTGCAACAACAACGTCACCCAATCAGGCTGACGCAAGCTCTGCATGAGCCTCCCTTGGTGACTACGTCACCCCTCCTCTGCTCTCTTGGCCAGAATCTGCGCTATCTCTCGGGACAACTATCATCAGCAAAGATTTTCCTCTGTGCTTTTGCTGATAGCTTCAGTCCTCCTTGATCTGCGATCGCTTTGATACCATGTGAAAATTTTTGAATCTAACAAACCAAAAATTCTATTGCAGAAAACTGATTTACATCACCTACTTGTATTCTTCATTTAACAAGTTATTTTCAGAAATGTTCAAAAAATATTAATGTAAATACACTGCAGCCTACACCACTATACAGATCAAGAACTAAAAAATAAATGAGACAATCATGCAAAGGACACACTTATTTTTGGACTAAACATCGTCGAAAAAACCCAATGTAGGAAAACCAGTGCAACAACTATGAGGGTTTTCTATTATTAAGCAGAAGTTTTGAATACAAACGCTGGTTACCCTCCCGACAAACCAGTGACAAAGAAATACAATGGCGGAGAACCTAAGTGAGTTTTACCTCACTTCACTCGACAAAATCTGGCTGATCCGGCAACAAAATTGACAGGCCCCGACTACAACTTTACTGCCCCTTTGCAGTAACTGCGTGGTCATGCGTGGAGCTCTCTGAGGCTTTGCGTCATCACTACTGCCCACTGCGTCAGCTTTCTCGTCTGTTCCGGTAGTTTCTGCCAGCTCCTCGACTTTCTGCATGGAAGACAACTCTTCCTCTGCGCTGGCCCTCCTGGCTCTGCGTCAACATTGTGTGGGCCCATACTGGCCCAACGTCAGCTCTCTTGGCTACTGCGCTGCCTCCACAAGTTTCTGTCCGCCTCTCTGTTTGTATTCCAGAACTATCATTGCTCCTCAGCTGCAAGATCTCCCCAATCGATTTCCCTCTTGAGAATTTCTCACCTCAGAAAATTGATTTCCTTAATCTCTCTATGTGTCTTCTCCAACTGACCCCAAGCCTCCATTTATACATTTCCTGTTGATATATCAATAGTCGAGATTAAGTCTCTAATCAACGACTAAGATTAAATTAGACTTGATCCTCGTCTCTTGGAAGCTTCTCACCCATATTTTCATTAATACCCATTAATATTTAAATTTTCCTAAGTTTAGACTTAGGAACCCCATTAAAAATATTAATTATTTTAATAAAATACAATCCGGGAGGAATTTCGCCAAACGATTTTTGGGTCTTGGAGATCTCATGTGTTCTAGCCCCTCCACAAAATTTTGGAGCTAGAGCACATCTGATGCACCCAAAAATCAACATGAACAACCCTCGCTAGAGCATCTCAGCACCACATGATGGTCAATGGACAAACTTTCATAACTGTCTAGGAAGGTATACACAAGTGATATGACCCCTCCTCAAGCCTTGAGACCCATCTTACATATGTGATAAGGATGCCGATTGAATGATAATTGATGGAACATATGCAATCCATATAACTAAAATATGCCCCAAAAGCCAACATACCCCCACACAACTTTCTTGGGTAGGGTCTTCAATCTTGATCAAAATCCTCATGCTAAATGAGGGGTAATAGGTGTTACAAAGTTAAAATCTTGTTTTTATGAGATTGGTCCTAGTATTCTGTCACATTGTATAATTGAACTTTGTGTGTGCTCATGCCCCTAGTGTTAAAGCTTTATTGTGATTAAATATTTTACATCTAATGTCACCAGCACATTATAAAAACGAGAGCAATATCTATATGCATATTCTTACTTCTTGCAAGAGATGAAAGTTTTGATTGGATCTCTTCTTGCTTGAATTTAATATTTCTTTCACAACTTATTTGTTTCTACTGTGCATTTATTACACTATAACAATCATTGCTTTGATAACATAGTTCATTTATTGTTCCTAGATAGATACTTACCTTTGTTTTTACTTTCAATATTGCTCTAGGAGTTGCTTTTGCACTCCCACATTGTATTTACTTTGTATTCTACCTAGTAGTCCCTTTGACCTACTTTTTTAGTTAGTCATTGGACATTAATAAATTATCTTATCTTATCTAAGATACCTTTCTTTGTATCATTGTGTTAGGTACAAATATCTGGTGGGGGCCGATGCAATGTGACAAATGGACATTCCATAGATACAATGGTATGGCTAGGAATCTTCTAATGGTGTTGAAAAGTCTGTGATGCTTACAAGTTAAGATTACATTCTGTAATGCCTTTCAATAGATGAATTTGCAAGGCTTGCAATGCGAACCAACAATGCCATGCTTTTGCTTTACTAGAGTATTAATTATAGAATATAAGATGGTTGACTTTGTCTATGATAACTGTTGGAAAAATGTGAAATTTTAATTGCTTGGGATGTGAAGAGGATTCTTTTCTACTGAAATTCCTACACAACTAACTCCATTCAATAATTTCTTAGAAGAGTTGAATCAATATCAGACTCACTACAATGCAAAGAGGTTGATGCAGCTGCAAATATCTATGATATGAAGCTTGCATGATTTGAAATGAAGAAATTAAAATATTTAGTTCCTTATAGAAACATTGATGTGTAATTAATATATGTGAATATGTACTCAATACTAAGAATATTGCATAGTAGATTGTAATGTTTTCAATACTTTTAATATTGATGGTAACCACATAAGACCAGCAAATAATAGTTTTCGTTGATGCAATTGTGAACATAACATCATCAATTATTGTTAAGAAAAATAACACAGAGAGAAATGCATGATGCCAAATGATTGTGATTGTTCGTTATAAAAGAATGCCATTAAGTACATGTATTTGGACATAATTGACACACATCCCAAAAGATACACTAGTATGACTTAACTTTGAAATGACTTAATTAAATTCATTTACTTTTTTCATTTAGCCGAAGTTACATTTACTTTTTAACTAGGCCTTATTGATTTTTCAAGAGTCCTTTAATTTGATAATTGTTTCTCTCTCATAAAGAAATATTTATGGGTTTTCCGCTTGTGGGTTTTGCCCTGGCCTCAAGCCTCATTTCTGTGTCTCTTGTCTCATGGTTATTTTCTACTACTCTTTCATGTTTAATGGTTGGCATTTTCTTTTGTATAACTGCTTAATGATATTGAATGAATGCTATGTGGTATTTAGTATTTACTATTAATTCTAACTGATCATTGGAAGTAGTTATTATGTTGAAGAAAATTTATTCTAGCTTGTGCCCTAGAAACATCAACAATTCAAAGGAATGGTGTGCTGGATCACATCCTCACTATAAGCTTTCAAGTCTTGTCATGACCAAGCAAACACATCCTTAAACTCACGAAATAGCTTCTTAAGTTCATCTCTTTCACCTTGGTTTGTTACCTTTCCGACTTTAATCTTTTGGGGATTATATGTTTATCATATGTTTATCTCAACAATATCATGTGCTTCATCAGTTATCTTGCCATTTTTGCAACCATCATCTCTATCAAAGGACTTTTCTAGGGGAATTGTCTTTTCTAACTTGGAAGACTCATGCATATCCCCGATCATATCATTTTGATTGTTTGGAAAATCAGATTGATTATTGTTCTGTAGGAAATCTAGGATATGGACGTCATCCTCAAAGACTTGCCGATGTTCATGGTTATAAGGTATGGCTGGTCAAAAAATGACCTCCATGGTAAAATTCTTCTAAACTAAAGTTGTCCTCATCAGGTGGTTGCAAAGTAGTGGCAGCAACAACCAAAGAATTAGCCAAGGTGTTCTTTTCTCGGGAAACAACATTTATATTGAAAGTTTCTAACCAATGAATGGTGCAACACACAATTCCTTTGTACTTTCTAAGCTTCTCATTTTTAGCATTAAAAGTTCCTTTGATTTGAGACACAATAAGGTTAGAGTCCCCTATAACTTTCAAATATTTTATCCCCTTTTTGAGGGCTATATCTAGTCCTAAAGTGTGAGCTTCGTATTCAGTGATGTTATTAGTGCATTTGAAATTATGTCTACAAGAAAACATAATATATCTATTGGAAGGAGAAATTAAAGTGATCCTTGTTCTAGTAGTGGATTTGGAACAATCCACATCAAAGTACATAGTCCAAACCTTATCCACATCTTGCTCAAATATATTGTCCCCTTCTTAGTTTCCTATATAGTACAACTAGGATGGATTTCCATGGTACCTGATGGCTAGGTCATAGGAGCAGGATTACATCATGAGGGGACCCAGAGGGGTTTTGAGGAGTTTTATGGGGTCCAACGACATTCGCTTGGCATATTCCATCATCATGATCAGTTCCCCACAACTTGCTTTTGGTTTCGTTGCATTTCGATATTCCCATAAAACGGGTATATTATTGAGCATAATTAATTATGCTTAAGGTGGCATTCCAGGAGGAATATTTGATGGAACACCTTAGTATAATAGCTCGTTGGAATTAGAATGAGAAGATCTATAGGATGGGATGCTGAGAAGTGACTTCTAGTGGCCAAAGAAAGTATGGTGGATGATTTACCATTTTCCCAGATTAAAAGTGACTTTAATTAGTCACTTAATTAAATGAAAGAAAAGGGAAAAGATTAATTAAGGGGAAAAGGCCAAAAGTGACTTAAGTAAAATAGAAATAAATTAAAAGTCACTTAAGATGAAGTCAAGGAGGAGCTTCTAGAATAATAATAAAATAATAAAATAAAATACTTCTAGAAGATTGAAGATCTATCTATCAAGCCTTTAAAAGGAGGAGGAGATCATTTGGGACATCTTGGATTTGAGTATATGTCTTTGGTGTGGTTTGGAGAACCTAGTTCTCTACTTTAGTAGCTCCAGGACATAAACCTTTGGGTGATTTGGTGAGAGTGGACAAAAATCCATCTCATCCCTTGGTGAACTCATCCAGAATTTACAGGAGCGCTTATCAGTTGCAGTACAGTATGGGAGGCCAGATCCAATATTGTAGCAACTAGTTCCTGAGGCAAGTTCCAGTTTGGAGGATCCCATCTCAGCTATCCTTCTGTTATTTGTAAAATCAATTTTATATTAATATAAATAAAGCTTAGATTTCCTGCATGCGTTTATTGCCTATTATGAGATTGCAGTTTATATCTCTAGTTTGTTGATTTTTATGGTTCAGTTTGTGAAATTTTTTTATTGGATTAACAACATAAATTTCTGAAGCAATATTATGCTAAATTTATATTCGGGATATTACAACGGTATCAAAGCTATGCATCCTGCCAACCTAAGGGTTTATTGCAGATCAACTTAGGAAAATATGGAGGGTTTAAGAGAAACTAATATTTGGTGATCCTCCATAATCACCCTAGTTAGAATCTTGTCAATTTCATTGGTTCTCTATAGCCATCATAGTTGGCTTATTATTGTGAAATTCTCTGGAGTTTATTGTTTTCACAGGTGATCTTAGAGGGCCAGATTATCTTGCTTAAAGAAGCCCAAATTCACTGTGATAACTGATTTATATTGCAGAAGGAATTTTTATAAAGGAAGGCAAAATTGTCTTCTTATTGGAGGTCGAATTGCTTGATTTGAGGGTCAATCATTTGGGGGTTGAGAGCATTTTCCTGAGGGTCAATAGCCCTTTCCTTGTCAAAAAAAGTTAGAGGGCCAAGAACCTCCTCCTGCACAGGCCAAATACTGAGTGATACAGTCATCAGTTGGAAGGAACGAATTTCTCCGTCGATACAGGGGGGTCGAGGTTGCCTACAACAAAGCACGAGTTGTTCATCCCTTAGGCAGTTCAAATAAGGTCTGAGAGGGGCCCGAGTTAACCTCTACAGGTCTGTATGAGTTTATTTATCTGCCAGGGGGGCTGAGATATTATAAGTGCAATAGGGCTGTATTCTGTTCATTATGAGTCAGGTTCTAAGCAAGGAGAAGGCCGAGTTCCTCCCTATATCATTCTGTTATCTCTGTGTGTAAAGATGAGTACTTGAGCAAAGGGGGGTGAGTTTCAGTTCTCCTAACTACTAGATGAGTTCCATTTGAAGGAGGTCTCGGGTTTGAGTATCTTCTTCTCTCTAAATTGTTTGTGGCAGTAACCTTTATCAAGAATTCATGGTATTCTATCTGCTGGGTCATACTTCATCTATCAACCATTGTAAGAGCTAAACCTTGATGCTGGTCGTGGTGTCATTTTGTTCAGCTGCGTGGGAGTTCTTGCACAGTATGTTGGAGGCATATATATGCAGGCTGTAAACTTCACTACATGACTGGTTGTATCATTCATAATTGGAGTCATATCACTACGTATCCCTGGAGCTAAGCCGATATTCACACCTACAGTCAAAGAAAACTCAGGTTTCTCTATCATTCTTCTATGTTGTGAATTTATGATATATTGTGAATAGTGGATTGTTAGTGTTTATATATATATAGATCAGTGAATGTTCATGCCTCTGTTCCAAAGACAATGTGTCCTCCTGTGGTGATTTCTAGGTAAATACAATGAGTAAAGAATTGCAAACATTATGGAGAAATCTTTCCAACAATAGCTTATCTTGCTGCTTGGGTCTTATGGAATTTACATATTGTTTATGGCATTTTTGGGTTGAATGATGATGTTGTATATGATTATGTGCCAAGTTTGCCTGAGGGAAAAGAGTTGAGTTTCCCTTGACCACGTGCTGGAGATGTCTGGAAGGATGGGCCAACAATACAGTCTAGGAAGTCCATGATATTATTGTTGGGTGAGACAGAGTTCGAATCACAAGTATGCTGAGGATTCGTGGAGAAATATCAGTTGCCAATGAGTCTGTTTATTAACTAAGGAAGTTGGACGGAGTATGTACTGCCCTCTCTTGTAGCAAACCAATATCATATAAGTGTTGGACCCATCTTATCAAATGATGAAAGTTTGCGTGGGAGACTGTGGGTATATTTATGTGTGACCTGTTGTCACATAATATGGACGCCTAGATTAGCAGGGAAAAAGTCCTCAATCCCACTAGGTGAGGCCTTAAAGACAAAACACTCAAAGAAGGGGCTGTCACCTATTCTCAACTCTCTCCATTTAAGCTCTCTCCTGGATAAGCTAAAGGGGTAGTCTCTAAAAGAAAGATATCTAAAGGAAAACTTGTTAAGGATAACAAGGGCTAAGAGATAATAGGAAAGGCAATCACCATTAGATATAACTTGAATTTATAGATTAATTAACAAGTATGAATGTTTATGAGCATTTAAACATCAATAAGATAGATTCAATGAAATCAACAAGATATCTTTCAAGATAAAGCATGAGAGACCAGTGCCTTTAGAGATAACTTGCAAGAAACAATATGCTCAATAAGAAATTATGATACTTGCAATTGAAAAATGATCTTTCAAGTTACAAGAATAGCAATGTTGCAAGACAAGCGTTAGTGATCTTAAACCACAATTGATTATAAATAATTTAGAGATATGAGCAACAAGATTTTAAAATAAAACTTGCAAGAGAAGAAAGCTTCTACTTAAAGAGAGATGCTCCAATGTGATACAATCATCAAAAGACAATGAACATGAAATTGAAATAAACAAGTACAAGGATATTGAATGAAAACTTGCAAGTAAATGATTAGCTCTTAATCCAATTTTGTACAATAACGAATTGAATGCAAAAATGATAAGTGAGTGTGTGAAGAAGAGTGCTCTTGGTTAATTTTATTTATTTGCCTAATCTAAGGTTTGACTTCCCACCAATTCCTTCAACTTGGTAAGGAATGAGGTTGTTGCAAGAAGGCTAAGAGAGAAGGCAAAGGCCTAATTAACAATACCCCCTTAGGACTTCAGTACAACTCATGTGCCTTTGTTCTTACAAGGGCTCGACCACAAGAGAACTACGAGGTCACATGGAGTTTATCCAAGAAAAATATCAGCTTCCATTAATAAGATGACCCACATGGAGTTTGGCCCTAGTTGCCAATTTTAACAGCTCCAAACTCAAATTTAGGGAGATTGAATGACAACTAGGGAAGTTTGTCCTAAATTTCTATCAACCAAGTTTATGCTTGGAGGTAAATTTTAGAGGGTTCAATATGCAAACTAAATCTAAAATGCAAGATAGTTAATTGCTTAGAATGAAATACTTCAAAAATGAAGTGTCTTAAGATTTATCGATAGCAACATACCATTCCACTTATATGATCACATTAGTAATTAGCACTTTGAAGTTTGAACACTTTTAGCACTATGAGATTAGCTTATGCCAATGACCAATGAAGCAAATGAAAATTTACTCAATGAAGCAAAGCGAACTAAATCAATTACAAATGAGATCAAGATATTAGAGCAACTTCAATGGAAATGGCAATTAGATCTAGTTGCGAAGTGAAAATTACTCAATGAACACAAGAAGCAAGTTAGATCAAGAAGATGACAAGAGGTTTAGATCTAGATCTAGAAATGCTAATGCAACTAAATAATGAAATGAACAAGAATAACTAATCTAAACTAACAATACAAAAATACAAGTTAGAGATTAGATCTAATGATTAAGCTAGCAAAAGAAATGAAATTAGTAAGTGACTAGCTATCCAAGAGGTCCTCCTACCAAACGAGGAGAGAGGGATACCAAGGGAAGAAACCCCAAGCTCCCTCAAGAAAAATTCTTCTTTTATTATTATTACAAGAGAAACCCTCTTATACAAGAGAGGGCTAAGCTCTAGAGGAGGGTTTACAAGAAATATAGAGCTTTGAAAGCTAATACCCCTTCCTCAAAATGAGCGAAAATTTTTATGATGAAATTACAAGGAAATTCCTCCAAGGAAAACTTGCTAATCCTCCAAATTTTATTCTCTCTTCAAAATTTTTTTGCTTGAAATGCTAGATGTCCAAGAAGGAGGAATTTCACACAAGAAGCAAGGAGAAGCCTCTCCTTTGCTTGCGGCATACAGAGATAGGCCTAAAAAATGAAGATGACCGCCAAAAAAATTCAACCTTACTTCAAAAGTGGAGACAACCTCCAAAACAATTTCGATCTTGAATTTTCCTGAGGCTCAGATGATAGGTCCCTTAAAAAAAATCGAACTTAAGAAAAGGCCTTGAAACCCTGACCGTCTTGGATTTGTGCAGAAAGATGGAGAGAGGAGAGGGTTGGATCAACGAACAAGTGTTTAGCTTCAAAAAATTCAATTTGTCTCTTGGTCCTCAAGCTTCCACTAGCAAGAAAAAATTTGAAGAAAATATCGAAGCCAAATCCTTGCTCCTCCTTTCAAATTTGCAAAAATTAGAGAGGATATCCAAACAATATATAAGATCTATATACAAGAGAAATATATATACAAAATGGGTTAGAAATATATACAAAATTTTATAGATCTACTAGCCCAAAGAGTATGAGGACAACTCTGCTCTTGGGTAGCAAACTATAAGCTCTAAAATAGCTAGATATGACAAATAAGGTGCTTAAATAGATATATTTGAATAATTTATGACAAAATTTACAAGCGATGGCATGGAAACCCCCTTTAAAAATATATCTTATGATAAGCCTTTGAGAGAGATTTAAGTGGGTTCTTTCACTTCTATTCTTTGAGGGTTGGTTGGTTCAATTGAAAACTTCCCCAAATGCCCAAAATTTGATTCAAAAAATAAAATCTCTACACAATTTCGAAAGATAATGTCAAATCCACAAGGGATTAGATAGCACAATGAAAAAGAAGACTATGGTTTCAACCGAAAACCCACTAGCGCTTCTAGATCTAGAGTGTTTCTCTAACCCAAATGTCAATGCAAGATAATTGTACATCAATAGATCCAAACTATGGCAAATCGAAATAACAATTTAATTGTTTACCTGTAGAGCATTAAGAACAAATGAATTAGAAAAATAATTACCATAGATGTAGAAGAAAAACACCGTAAAGCTTTAACCCCAAAGACTTTCTTTTTATTAGCTCAGAAAAAATTTCAATACAAAGCAGAGCTTCCGGCGAAGAGTTTGACTACACATGATGTTGATAAGATGTTACAATGAGGAGCTTAGAGCTCTTTAAATAGAAAAATGATAGAATGAGACACCTCTCTAAGTGCTAATGGCTAGATCCAAGCTAGAAAAATTCAAACCCTTGATGAGCCAATGCAAATCTCTAGCAAGAAATTCATTTTCCTTGAAGGAGATGCAAGGTGGAGAAAATATTTGATCCGGAAATGGTTTGGACCACCAAAATATTTCTATCATTTTCTCCAAAAACTCTCATTCGAATTAACCATCATGGACCATCTCCTTTAAAAATTCAATTTGTTAGGTCATTGGCTTCTTTTCTAGACCATCAGATTTTACCGTGGGCCATTTTTCTTGGTAAATGGAATTCCCATCAATTTTGAATTGAATTTAATATTTGGGAATTTCCATCTCATTTTTTATCATTTTCACTTGGAGAGAATTTTTTAATTTTTTCTCTCATTTTATTTTTTGGCTAATTATTTGCCATTTTTTGCCAAAAATTAGAAAAATGGCTCTTTGAGGGGTAAAGACATATTTTTCCACCCTCAAAAGGTGTCTAGATAGAAAGTTGAGGTGTAGAGGTCTAATTTTGATTACTCATTTCCCCTACAACTTCTATAGACAACACTTATTACATTTTACATCAAATAATTATTAAAAATCCCGACCAATGAGAAATTTTTAATAATTAAAAAATGACACTTAGATACAACCAAATTTTGTGAAACTTTAGAGATGATCTAGTATGGTAATATACATTAATTCTAGACATTGGGACTCACCTAAGACTCTACCATCAAGCCGCACTCTAGCTTTGGGGTATAACTAGGAGAAAAACTCAACTGATTATAAGTGTTGAAAAACACAAATAATGGGTTGAGGAAAAAAACTCCCTAGAGTGAACTCACTTGCTAGTATAGTCTTAAGCTACCCAAGCCTTTTACATGACTCATTTTTCATCATGCTAGAATCATTTTTTACGTAATCCCCAAAGGGTTGTAGAATATGGAATACATAGATTGAAGATAGGAAGTAGATGAAATTTTGGAATTCTGAAAATTCGGAATTTTGGCATTTTGACATGATCTGATGATGATGAAATGCTTCTGAATGTGCTTTGCCCATGGAACTTTTGACAAGTCTTCAAATGCAATCTGAGTGGTCAACATGACTTTCCCTTAATTCACACTAGGTTCTCTCCATCTTCACTCTTGTAATTATTCTAAATATTTGGACTATTTATGTAATGAATGTGCACATGAATGATGTGTTAAAATTATGTAATAAATGTTGTTATAAAGATTTATGGATTATGCACAGTTAATAGAGAGACTATATATAGGGTGGTCAACATTGACTTGCCTCATTAGATATATGTTATTCACTGTTGTTAGTGTTGAGCTGTTTTGTGGTTTTGTATGTTAATACATGGTGACAAATGAAAGAAAAAAACTCAAAAAACTCCTACAACACGCTCCTTACCCCACATTTTGACAAGTGACCAGTGATTAAATCATCTAAGTCCACAAACTTAAGAAGAAAATAGAGAGAATCTTCCAGTGGGAATATTACAAGAGTCTTGATGCATCTTTATACATTGATGTATGAAATCAAGTTTTCTATGTCCGGTATCTTGCCATGTATTGACTACTGGTTTTATTAGCAAAGGGTTTGGTGTATAGAGCTGAGTGAAGTGTATCTTGTGTGTTAATTTGAGTGAAGTTGTTTGGCTGCTAGGAGTTTAAGCAAGGTGTATGTGAGGGCTGCTAGTACTCTAATGTCTTAGTCTTGATTATTATGCTATAGGTGGAATGTATCGGTCATAAGCTCTATCTGGATATAGTATTGCTATCCATTGTAGTGTTGTGTTGCATTAGTTGTAGAGATGATGTTGGATTTGAGTACCAACAATTGATTGAGATATTGATGTTCCTTGTCTAAAATATACTACAGGAGATGTACGATTGCATGGATGCACTGATGCTGATTGGGCTGGAAACATTATTGATAAAAAGAGCACATCTGGGTGTTGCTTTAGCTTGGGATCTGCCATGACATCTTGGATGAGTAGGAAATAGAAGTTCATAGCTTTAAGCACGACCGAGGTTGAGTACATTATTGTTAGCATGGCTATCTGCGAGACAATTTGGTTAAGGAATATCTTTGAGAGAGTTGTTTGAGCAGGTTTTGGATACGACAATGATATATTGCGGCAAACAAGACTAGGTTCTGACTGGTAGAAAATCCCGTATATAGCTGGGATAGAGATATCTTCATAGATTGAGACAATGCTGCTGTATGAGACAAGCTTAGGCTTGTGGTTGTTGCCTCTGTGAGAGGGAAGATGAATAAGGTATCCTTTTATGACATGTATTTGCTTTAACATAATATTTGATTTGATGTTCTGTATGAACAGGAAAATAGAGGACTGCTGCTTGAAAGAACTGCATAAAGCAGTATGATGGAATTGTTCAGTGAATTGTTTGAGTCGGTTCCAGATATGAGCACGTTGATATGAGCTGTCGGGCTAATCGAGGACACTGAGGTAGCTCTTCCCCCATGTTTGAGCTCCTAGGGTGAGGAATTGAGCCATAAAGCTCCTGGGGTTGAGGTACCTCTGGATTTGACAGAGTATACCCTAATTGGCATCTGTCTTTCCCACCCATCTAGCCAATGGGTGCTAACTGCTTGAGTTAGGCATGATCCTTACTATTTATGGTAAGTGGCATCCCACTCAAGCTAGAGATGCAAGTGTTCTACCACATGACTCTTGAGGGTCATTGTTAGGAAGATCGGTAGGCGATAGGATGGATGTGATCTGTACCTCCTATATAGCAAGTGGTATCTCGCCCATTGATTACATAAAGGGGTGTTTGTGATCCTGGCTTGGTAAGTTGTATCTCGCCTGAGATGACTTGGGGTGAGAGTATCCCATAGGATCTTCCCCATTGTCAAGACATGAGGTAAGAGTGTCCTGTTTACCGCTCAAACTACCAAGGGTTCTAGTAGGGGATCCTATAGAGCAACTACTAGGTCAAGTGGCAACAATGGAGCGATAGCCCATTGACACCTCAGCTAAAGCTCCCCGCTCTTACAGACTTTCACCAATGGAGGAGTCCCGATATGAGAGGAATCACTAAGAATAATAGATCAATGATGGGATGAGAGGTGATTTCTAAAGCCTATTCACAAGAGAGGCTCAGATAATGGGCTTGCTTGCTATGAAAGCAAGATAGATGGCTCTCTTAGAAGGGCTATGAGGACACTTAGACCTAGGTTTGGGGATTAATACTTGGCAAGGTGTATCCTAGGCATAAGAATCCTAAAGAAATAATGGTTTCTATGTAATCCTTGTGGAATTTGAGTCATAAAGTTGTGGGACCACAAAGAACCCAAGTGGACCCAAACTAGGTCAAGGGTGTGGAGTTTATTAACAATGGAGGGGCTTGACTAGGTTAGAGAGGAGAATATGATCAAAGGAGCATTTTTGTTTTGAAATTCAAATGCAATGATCTAAATGAGGATACTAACCCAAAGTAACCTAGGGAGAGGAATGATCCTTGAGCTATGTCTTGTGATATCTGGGGATTCCATCGTCGAATTGAGCTCTGTTGACCACTACGTGTCAACTACCCATAGCAGTACACCCCCTTTTTCGCAAAAGGGATAGCGCTTGATCAACGTGTCTGTGCCATTCGACTGTCATCATCAACCTGATCATGTCATGTTGTAAACCCAGTATGCATGTGTAAATTGTAAGTAATCTTAGCAGATCTGTATCATGTATGTAAATTGCCTAGGCAAACCTAATTTTCTAGTGATAATCTACGTTCCGGAAGTTTTTTTGTCTCACCGATCCATGATCGGCAGAGTTTTCCTTCAGCCTAACCCCAAAGCCGGAATGGATTTTGTCATTAGAATATTAGGGGAATCCTAGTGTGGTTGGAGTCTATGTAAAAGTAATTTGGAAATAATCCTAATTATTTGGTTGGGTTATTACAAATTACTTGATCTGCTAGATTATATTTGTGTCGCAAAACTGGGTGGTCCATGAGGGTTTATGTCAAATGGGTTTTCCCCCTTGAGATGTAAAATTGTAAAAGTCATGATGTAAAGTGTCTTGAGGGTTAGAAAATAATTAATCCCCTCATAAGTCCTAAGTCCTAGGTCCTAGGTGATTTTTCCAAAGGCTAAGTTCGAGGATCTAATAAAAATAATAAAAGATATAAATAATAAAAAATTAAAAAATTAAAAAATATCTAAAAAATAAAAAAGAAAATAAAATAAAATTTAAAAATAAATAAAAAAAATTTGAAAAATAAAATAAAATAATAAAATAATAATAAGTCAAAGTTTTGAGTAAATAAATGCAGGATTTTAATTTTTTAATATATTAAAATGCATTTAAAAATTCAACGGATGAGATTGAAAGGGATTTTGATTCCCATCAACGGTCGAGATTAGTTTGACATGGATCACTCAAACTAGCCGTTGGGATTTTTTTCCTTTAAATAGGGTGTTAGGGGTCATTTGAGATCATTCGATCTGAAAGTCGTGTGCTAAAGAAAGCTCTCTTGTAGTCATTTTTTGTGCAATAAAAAAAGAATTTGGGGTTGAAATTCTTGCTGGTGTTACTCTTCTGGAAATGCTGTAAGATGTTTTATTTTTCTGCATAATTTTATTTTCAGCCATTATTGATAGCTTGATGAAGATTGATTTAGGCACAGGTATCTTGTCTGATCTCTGGGGTTTGAATGATAGTTTAATTTCTGAAATATAATGGCAGGTATCTCCATTTGATCTGAGTTTCACTGTTGTTTTCTCCCTCTATGTTAATGGTTGATTTAAGCTGTGCAGGATATCTTTAGTTTTGAGTTTACGAGGCGTTAAGGGAAGTTCTTAGCTGAACCAACCAACTCCTGGATTGTGTTTTCTGAAAGAGCCCAGCCAGTTTTTGATCCCGGGCTTATTATTTGAAATTATTTCTTTTTTATGAATGCATGAAGTTTTTTCTGAAGCATCTCACATTAAATTTAACTCATGAAAATATTTCTATGGCAGATTGGCAAATCTGGCTATTTAGAGCCTCTGAGCTGTAATTATTTAGCTGGTTTTAGGGTTTTTAGGTTTTGTCTCTTGCACATTTTATTTCTGGGCGTTCGGTTTTGGCAGGTTGCAGGTACAGATTTTGAAAAATTTTCAGGGTTTTTATCAAGCAATTTGGAGCAGGAAGGATTTAAAATTTTGATTAAATTTCTTGATTATGGGTCTGTTACCTCCGGTTTAAGTTTCTTTGCTGCTTGAGATCCGCGTCCTTCAAGCTGCAGCTCTGCCATCAAAATCAAGCAGCGTCCATTATTTCACCATTCAGAACCTGCGCATTCTCCACGCAACACTCTGCCTGCGTCTACCCTCCTTCCCGCGTTCCTCACCTTCAATGCTGCCAATTCTGCCATACATATCTGCTTCCTTCCCCACGCTGCTCCAAAACCGGCTCCATTTTTTCACAACGCTATTCAAACTCTCCTCCATGCAAACTTCTCCCAACATTTCTCCTCTCTGCTCTTGCGTACCCATCACGCAGCTCCTGTTCACTGCCCAAATCTGCTCGATCCCTTCCCCATTTCGCTGCTACCACCGCTTGAATTTTCCTCTCCCAATGCTGCGTCCTTCTCCACGCTGCCACTTTCAGCTGCATCTTCACGTCTTCCTTCCATTCCACGCCAAAGACCTGCAACAAACTCCGCCATCGAACTCATTTTCCATTGCAATCGAATGTTCCTCTCCGCCATCGAATTTTCCTCTCATGTCCCTCAGCCACCTGCGTTCCCTTCTCCCAAACCCTCACATGTTGTCCACGATTCCTCACATCTGCAAACAAAAGCATAGAACCCGCTACTCCTGTGTTTCTATCATTCCAGCGTTAAAACCCTGCGTGTTGCTATCCCTTTTGCCATCAAACTCACCAGGCCTGCACATGTTGAAACACAATAGCAAAAACGTAGATAAAAATTCGATGTGTGTATGGTAAGTTTAGTCGTTGGATTCTAGGTTTGATTTCTATTTTATTTTTTATTAGATTTCATTTAGTTTAAAATAAGCGTTCGATTTCTTTTATCTGTGCATGCTCAGGGTTAGCGTAGGTATTCCTATGTTTTTATTTACTATGATTTTCATTTAGTTTAGTTGTGTATATTTAGGTTTTGGTAGCGTATGATTTTTTCGTTTTAGATTTTGAATTAATTTTTTTTTTTTTTTAGTTTTAGTTTTATATATACGATAGTTCATTTTAGTTTCAGATTTATTAAATTCTTGTTTTAGTTTTAGATTTAGACTTCTTTAAATTTAGATTTAGTTTTGTTTAAAGTTAGATTTTAATAATAAAAAATCATAAAATATAAAAATTATAAATGGTTTAAAAAAATAAAAAGGTTCATTTTTTTTTTTTTTTGAAAGTTTAGAATAGATCTTAACATTATTTAGATTTTAAGTTTTGTTTTGATTTTAAACTTAAAATTTTATAAAAAATATAAAAATATTAATTTTTTTTTTTTTTGAAAAGCTTAACAAAAAATTGAAAATTCATTTTTGGTGTCTCTATGTTCCATTTATTTATAGTTAAATGCACTTAATGTTTATTTGAAGTTAGCTATGTGAAAGTGGTAACTGCTCAGCATTTAAATTTTATGATCGTTTAAAGCATTTGATTTTTTTAAATTTAATTGCTGGATCATTATTAAAGCGTTGAGTTTATTGAACATCTTGCATTGCTTGGGGTATTCGATGATAAATGATTGTTTTACAAGGTTCATATTTCAACAACATTTAATAAATAATCATTTAATCATTAACTCCATAAGGCACTGGTACATTAATTCCTAAAATCAATCAAGCACTGGTATTGCTTTGCTGTGTCTCCCAACCCAACTGGTCCATAGTTGGTCTTCCTTCATCCCATAGGGTCTACCCCCCTTAGCCTCGGGAGACGGCTTAAATGGAGAGATCGGGGATCAGGGTGACAGCCCCTGGTCTGAGCGTTGTCGCGCTGCCCAGACAATCTGTGCAATAACAAGCTCAAACTTGGAGGACCCCTTGAGAAGACCCCATCGCAATTGTGGCTAAATTGTCAAGGGCTTTTGATGGCTACAAAGGATTTCGCTTGATGCCCTAGGAGACTTTCTAGGGTTAGGCCTAGAATTGGAAGAGATGAAGAAAAGAGAGGTAATTTTGACCCCCAAAGGGATGCGAGGATCAATGCCTTGCTTCTTTGGCTTAATGGAGTCAAGATACACCTAGATCGAGAATTTTCATGAGCTAAGGAGACCTAAATGATTTTTGCTAGCCTTTCAAGGTGCAACAACAAGGTCATTAAGGTTTTATACTTCAAATTGCAAAGGAGATGAAGTTTCAAGGCTTGTTAGCCTATTAGGTGCCTATAGGAACACTCACCCATTCCCACAAAGAGTAACACATGCAATATATCATTTATTCAAAGCTTAAAGAAGAATTTTGCATTACTTTGGCCTTTACAATAACAATATCATGCATTATACAAGTGAGATGACAAGAATAGCATCAAATTTCACTTACAAGAGAGAGAAAGAGTATATCCATTCACCAACTTCTCATAGCAAGAAGCTCCAAAGACAATAGTGAATATCCAAACATCATAGTGCATCAAGAAACTTCAAAAATCTCATCCAAGATAGCAAGTGAGAAAATCTCAAGAGATACTAATCCAATCCAAGTGATGATGAGAGGAATGAATGAGCTTCTCATCTATTTATACAATCCATAAAAGAGTTCGAATACCCTAAATGGCCTAATTAAGCTTCTAATTATAAAATAATGTACAATAGTAACATGACTTGGTGACAAGCCCACCAAGATAGCTCAATAATACAAAGATGAAGCCTCTCAAGAGGGAAAAATAGTAGATACAATGAGTCGTTGGGCCATTGAGGAGGCTTAGTGGAGTCCAAAGTGTGCCAATGTGAGAAAATAGGATCCAAACATAGTGATCAAGGGGGTGGCCCTTTGATACTCAAACAAATTCTATGTGGTGTCCCCAAGTGCGTGTGGAGGCACAATGACTTCCTCATGGGTTTCCAAGGGAATCAATAATGCATGTATACCATTTGTAAGGGCTAGAATGATGACATAAGCCTTGCCTTTGTCTCCCACGGTGAGACACATCCTTATCTGGGCCTTGGAACATCTGCCAAGTGTGTAGTACAAGTGTGAAGTCGACTGGGCATGGTGGTCCAGGTGCATCATCCTCATTCAAAAGGCGGAACACGAGCAATCAATGAATGGTGTTGAGGGAGTCATGAAGTGGTAATCTGCTCTCTACTATGGTGGAGGCCAAGGCTCTTAATGCTCACCCTACAAGTGCCAATATGACCCTCTGGAGGGCTTGGACAACGTATAGGGAGACCAAACCCAAAATGGAGACTCACCTGCAATCCTGTATAAGATCCAATGAGTCTCTTCACCTTTCAGTACAACAAATCATAAGAGTAATTGAGTACAAGAACTTACAAATCATGGAAAACAAGTAGACACTTCATAGTGGCATGCTCTTCCACAGTGGGATTTGCTATGTACAGGTGTCACCAAGCTTAATAAAAGGATTAACCAAGGATTCTATTAGTTGGTTTCAACCCTTAAAGGGGGTGACATGTCCATGGTACACCCATCAAGTGGTAGGTGGCATGTGATATACTGATGGAATGGAGTGGGGGTCAGGGGAAGGCTCCAATCCACATGCCTCAGTGGAAGGGTAGCTATAATAGGGGAAGCCCACACTTGGGTATATTAGTGTGGGAGGGAGCAGTCATGGTACATGAGTTACCCCGAACTTTGTTTTTCCAACCTTCTTCATATGTATTTTGTCTTTGATTGGTTTTTCTTCATAACTGCTCGGGGCTCCAGGGGATGAGAGCATGATGTGTAGGATGTAGCAGTGATTACCCCCTTAAGGTGGGGCAGTTCATCACCCACCATGGGTTGGGACAATCATGGGTTCCTTAATGATGAAAGGGATCAATATGAGGGACCCTAGGAACTAGGGTGATGGCCATAATGATAGTGGTAGAGCTCATGTTCAGCTTTTTCCCACGTGCTAAATATGTATGTCTCGGCTATCATTTGCATTTTGTGGTACAATTCCTGTTGGGAGTGGCCAAAATATGCTTTTTCTCTTCTTTTAGCTGCATCAACCTCCGGGCATCGTTTTAGGCCCTACCCAAGGTGTGGACAAGGGGAGGGGGGATGCTAACTCGTTGTGGACCCAATGGACAAATGTGGACCCTGATGGGAAAGGTGATGAATGGTGTTATAATAACTGGAGGGGAGATGATATATATGGTGTTGGGAAGCTAGACCATGCAACCAAAATCAAGTTTTCTCATGTAGTGTCATCCTTAAAGCTAGTAGTTGGCAAAGGAGATCCCACGGGACTAGCATACAAGGTTAATCATCAAATCGGGCAGAGGAGACAAGAGTCCAGACCTAGCCCACTCTTTCTGCCGAATCGCCCCACTAATCCATGCCCAAAAGTGTCCATGATAAGTAAACAAAAATACCCAACTACATAATGAAAAACCATACCTTCGGGGTTGAAGGGCCCACTTTCAAAGATACAATCATAACAGATGGGTGACGAACCACATGGGTGGCTCAGGTGGTGGACATAATGGCACATTAAGTTATCTGGTGGTTGCAAGGGGCTGCTGGCTGCTAGCTGAGGATCATCTAGGACAAAAAAATCTCTTATGGATACCGCCCATGGATGGCGGGTAACATCTAGCTCCAACTGGGACATGAGCTCTAAGAAGAGTGCACAAATGTACTTGAAGAGGGAGGTCATGAGAACACTAGCAATCTCTCGGAACCGCGGACCTGTTACATGCACATATCAAAGACCAAGCACACGGGGCAACATGCTTTTGTGGTGTCCTACGATCACCCATGCTTAATATTAGGCCATAAAAATCAACAAGAAATAAAATTATTCTAAATGGAATCTAGATGCAACTAATCTATCATGATAATATCATATGATGTTAGTTCTAATGAGAAAATCAACATGCAATGCATCCTATCCTAACATGCATATAATGCAATGTCAAGTATCAAGGAAAGGGGTGATACGACGCAACTTGACTGGTTGCATCCAAAGTTCATCGTTAAGCTTGGTAATATAATAGTAATTCTCCCCAACCTTCCCATGGATCTTAATAGGCACGAGGTTTTTATCAACCAATATCACATCCGCAACTTTGTATTCCTTTTTGGGCTTCCATTTCTTGTTTTGCTTGTGAGTAGGCCTTTTAAGGATACAAACTTCTTGTGAAGGAAGAATGGGAGAAAGTTTCTCAAACTCGGGAGTCTTGTAGTAAGGTATTTGTTGACCACTGGAGGGGCACCTGAGGATTATATGAAAAACTCCATGCCGAAGGATGATCCAGAGTACACTTGTACCATCAGATATCATCAATCAACAAAGTCTTTTAACTCTACTTCTATTTTCTCATCATCTTTCTTATACCCAAATTCCACAACCTGCGGGGAATAGTAATAAGTGATACTAGTAATGATGAGTTTTGAGTCTATAACAGGCCTAGGATGTTGGGACTCGATCAACAAACACGTACACCTTGGAGTGCTTTTTTTATTTGGTTAATTATCCCCTTTTTTCAGAGGCGGATACTTTTCTGGGTTTTTTCACTCACTTTTTACCCCAAAGTCAGGGTGATTGTTTGAAGGTTGAGCCCCTAACACATCTTAATGTCTAGAGTCGATGTATATTACTATACTAGATCACACAGAAAATTTCGTGGAATTTGGTTGGGTCTAGGTAGTCATTTTTTAATTTTTTAGATTTTCCGCAAGTAAAAAATTGCAAAGGAAATTGTATTTAAATTGTAATAAGTGTAGTCTAGAGAAGTTGTATGGGGTATGTGTAATAAAAATTACACTTTTCACCCTCAGCTTTCTACTATGACACACTTTAAGGGCTTAATAATGTGTTTTGGACCTTCAAAACCCACATTTCCTAAGTTTAGTGGAAATTGTGACATTTAATTAGGCTATAATTAAATAAAATAGAGAGAAATAAATTATTCCATGTGATAGAATGATGTGGAAATGACTTGGAAATTATCCTAAGTCAAAGAGTTGAGTCAACGGACATGTGGAAGATGACTGAGCACACTGCATCATAAATACACCATTATTTGGCAAAATCGAATTTCCCAGAGATAAAGCAATAGTTGCACATGTGGAAAATCAAATTTATTAGAGGAACTCATGTACTGAAGGAATATTCTACGAAATATTTAGACTAAGGATTTCATGGGGCCTTCTCTCACTGTTAGCTCGAGTTGCTTCTACACTTAGCACTTCACATGGAGGATTACGAGTTTCACTTGAGGAAATCACACAGTTCCTAGGGATCTGTGTAGAGCATCTTTGGGATCATCATCTGAAGTGGCGGCACTTGGTTCGAGTTTGATTTGGTTTGACTGGAGTTATCTCATTGCTTTGGTTCACTCATGGATATGTTTACTATGCCATATAAGAGAATTCGATTTTCCTTGGGTGCCAATGAGGAATTCGATTTGCCTTGGTGTCTCTGTCATCTCCGCTTGGAACTCGACTTGCTCTTTCTTGGGATTTGCTCTAAGTTCAGTTCTCACATGCATTCTTCCTTGGGATTTACTTCCAACTCTCTATATAATGAGGCTATGTGCTCTCATATTGTATCATGTTATGAACTATTGGGCTTGAGGAAACTTTGCCATTTTGTACTTGCATACTTTCTTAATATAATCAAGACTTTGAGGCTATTTGGCTGGTGTTTTCTTGGCGTTATGAGGTGATGTCCTTTCATGCTATTGCTATTGTGTTTAATTTCTTTTGTATATTGAATCCATCTGGAAGTGGGAGAAATCTCAATTAGATCAACTTACTCCTAGAGTCACAACGTCCAAGACTCGGCCATTTTTTCGCTCCAAGTCTTCCATCCAATGAGGAGCAAAAGGGAGTTTTTTTACTCTATAGCTACTTGATCATCCATTTAAATTTAAAATACTTCTTTGATTCTAGTTCTTTCAAAGTTATATCTCCTATTCAAGAGTCATTTCCAAAGCTAGGCAAGTATGGGGGTTTACTTGAACTAGTATTTTGTATATTAAATTGTAGTTTAGTTTTGGTTTCTTTTTCCTAATTTCACACTGACAATTGGTTTTGTGTTTTGTAGCTCATAGGCTTGAACATTGGGCAACAAGGAGCTTGAGGAGAAGCTTTGGGAAACTACTCACTCGTGTGTATGCAGAACCCCCTTCACACTATCCAAAGACTGATTTCTAGGGAGGCTGTAAGCATCTGAGGGAGAGTTGCGAACTCATCTAGGCTGTGGGCCTTTTGAGCCTTGTGAATCTCTTTTGGAGAGTTTTTTCCATCTTCAAGCTTGTTGTTGTTATATTTTTTTAGGAGAGAGTTTAGTTTTGTTAGATTCCTATCTTTGTAAAGATCTCTCTCATATTGTGGACAACCATCTTAGAGACATTTTTACCCGCTTTAAGTGCTAATAAAGGATAAATTTTTTTGTTTGAAGGAGCTTGGGATTTTTCCCATGGCATCCCCCTTCCTCACTTAGAGGAGGGATTTTGTGGGTGGATTAATTTTTCTTCTAGTTTTTCTTAGCTTTCTAGCACTTATTTTCATTTTGTTCATGCTTAAAATTAACACATTTCACTCCACATGCAATTTTTCCAAATCTTTTATTTAAATTCTCACATGCGTAAGCTTCTAAATTGTAAACTTGAACAAATCTTATTTATGTGTAAACACTTCATACTCTGGCAAGTTTTAATTGTTTCATAAGTTCTTCAAGTATATGCTTCACTACTTGGTCAATTTATGCTATATGTGATGGAAACTATTGAAGCATTATCATTTATTTGAAACAATTGTAGTTAAAGCAATCTATTATTTGCCTATTTTCCATTTTATGGTGCAAACACATATGAGTTCATTTACATTCTAGTCTCTCAAGTTTATCAACTATTTTTTTTTCTCGTTGAAGCATTTGCATGTAGCATTATTTTAATTGGGGAATTAACACAATTTGCACTTCATTTAGGCATTTTAGTATAGGAAGGTCCCAAGCCTCATTAAAATTTTACCTCCAACATAAGTTGGTTGAAATAGACATCTTAGGGGACCTCTACTCCTCTATTGACTCCTCAATGTAAGATCCATATCTTTTGGCGAGGGTGAGGTCTGCGGATTGAAGAGTTAAATTGCAATCTTGTTGTAGAGGTAATTAATAAAATTAACCAAGAGAATTTTCCATTACATTTACTTTTACTTGTCTCTTAATGGTTTTAGTTTTCATATGCAATGTCTATTTCAAAAGCAAGTATTATAATCCTTTCAAACAAGTGTTTCTTTTCATGCTTCAAGTCTAATTTCATATTGATGTCTTGGTTTAGCATTTTTTTTTCCATTTCCAAATTAACTACTAATTGTTGGGTTTTGGCAAGATATGTTTCACATGTTTTGATTCATAAATTTAATTATCTCAAAAACATTTTTGTATCTTGCAATATCTTGTGCTAACAATATTTTGTTTACATTTCAGGGTTACTTTGCTTTTTTTTTTGAGAGCATTGCATTTTACTTTCAGCAAATATATCTTTAAATTTGTTGAGCAATTTCCTTATAAGGCACTGGTTTTGTGGTTTTCTCATGTTAATGACTGGCATTGTTATTTCAAGTTGCTCACATCATATTTGCTCATAAATCCCTAAATGTAATCCATTTTCACCATAATATTCTCCTAGAAACTCACATCTTTTAACTTAACTTTTCATTAGGGACCACTCTCCTTAGCTAACCTAGGAGATAGCTCAAATAGAGAGAGTCAGGATTAGTGTGACAGCCCCTTCTTTGAGTTCTCTGCCACCAAACACACCTTGTGGGGTTGAAGGCTTTTCTTTCTAACTTGTAGGCGGTAGGTAATAACATTTTTGGTGCCATTGCTGGGGACAAGCTTTCTTGTACCTAGGAAATCAACTAACATTTTGGTTTTAGCATGTTTGAACTTTAGATTTAGATTCTTTCTCAAGTGGTGACTCCACTCAATCCAAATTTTGCAAGAGTCTCTATTAGGAGAAATTCAAGTGGTCTAGTTAGCCCCTCCCCTGATCCTGAAGGGGCTTTTTAGAGGAGGGTGAATAGATTTTCTCATAGTAGAGCTCTTGCTAGCAATGTTTTAAAACTCCGACTTCGACTTCGACTCGGCCGAGGGTCGACTCCGATTTCGACTCTGACTCCAACTCTGTATCGACTCGACGGCTCGATTTCAATGACTCGATCATTGTAAAAAATACATTAAATATTTATTTTTTATAAAAACACATAATTTTTAGAAGACAACATATGATCAAAGTAGGCTCATGAATATATCCATTATATCAAAATGGCACCCAGTGCATTGTCCAATACATACACGATGATGATATAGAGATCAAAACAAAAACACATAACCAAGGAGGCTATAAATGGCCTCTACAACAAAAGTCTGTGACCAGTACTACTGGCTACTGCTAGAGTTGCCAACATCATCTGGCTCAGTGTTACTTGGGAGTGGGAGCGTAAGTGGGGAGCAAGAGCGACATTTTTAGAAGCTCTTGGTTTGGGAGCGAATCCTAGAGGAGTTCGACAACCAATGTCACTAACATCAAGGTACATAGAGGGATTGGTGCTCTTGATTAAATATGAGTTCCATACCCTAATACATGACAAAATTCAATGGAAACATTGCAATCCTCCAATCCTGAAATCTTGAAAAACTGATAACTCTGTTGGATTTTGAATGAAATCTAAAATTCTACTTTCTCCATATGAAATCCAATGAGACCGGAACCACTCTCAAACATCCTGAGTCATTTCATGGTAATGTTAAAAATTTAAGTAAAAGGTTGAAAATGAATATTGAGGAGAATGTCACTTTTACTTTAAGAATTTAACATTACCATGAAATTTGAATAGAATATCAATACTAGGAGAGGAATGGACCCCAAATAGCATTTAACTAATTTAGACAACACCTTGGAGTCCCCAACACTTAGCTAACAGTTAAAATTAAAAAAAAAATATGAAAAATTGCATTTTTTTGGGGGTTACAAGCTGCATTCATTGACTCGGCTGAGTTATTGCAGAATCGGCCGGGTTGACCGAGTCATGACTGACTCGGCCGAGTCATGACTGACTCGGCCGAGTCATGCAATAACTTGGCCGAGTCAGTCATGACTCGGCCTCTCGTTCAGTTTTTTCTGCTGGGTCACAAAAATCCCAACGACTCGGATCAACTCGGTCGTTTCGGATTCGATTCGGCTGTTTTTTAAAACATTGCTTGCTAGTCTTGGGCAAGAGGCTATTTCTGATTCGATTCGGCTGTTTTTTAAAACATTGCTTGCTAGTCTTGGGCAAGAGGCTATTTCTGATATTCATTTGATTTTTCAAGAACAAGTAGAGCCTAGCATCATGAATGATCTTTTTTCTTCTTGTGACTTCACTAACATAAATGACTATCTTCACAATATCCCTGACAAGGCTATTGAAAATTTGCCTTCCTTTCAAGGTAACAATGCCATTAGTGCTACATCACATGTGAAAAAATTTAATGATTGTATCTTTAAATGGTGTAACACTATTAATTATGAGGATGTGAAGATGAGACTTTTTGTTTTAATTTTAGAAGAGGATGCTCTTGATTAACTCACTGAGCAACCTACTAACTCATTTAACTCTTTAGAAGCCATTCTAATTGCATTTTTAGATAAGTTTGGAGAGAAGAAGGAAAATAGGCATTTGATCAATGCCATTAGCAACACAAAGAAAAATGAGAATGAAACCATGGAAGAGTTTAACAAAAGATTCAATGGATTAGTAAAAGGCATGCCTGCTACTGCTAAACCTCGTGATGAATTTATTTTATGCTCATATCTAGCTTCTTTTGGTGTTGACACTGCTTATGGGTTGAGGAGGAAGGAGCCTGCGAATTTAGGTGAGCTCAAACTGAAGCCTTACAAATGGAAAAGGCTAGAAAGCAATCAGGAAAGTTTGAACTTCTTGGTTTCACTAGAGAGCCATCGAAATCGAATGATTCGAAAAGCAAGGCCAAAGAAGAGACTATACATGATCCTATTAAGGAGTTGACCCAACTCATCGAGAGTATGGAAACAAATCACACTAGTCAAATGAATGCTATCCAAAATTGATTAGTAGCCATGGAAAGAAATCAAGGTGGGAGATTCCCAAATAGAGGAAATGATAGATGACAAAAGAGAGGACTTCCCAATGACCATAGGCCACCTAATCCACTTGAGCCTACAAACTTAGTTGATGATTCCAGGCCTTATTGTAGACCTTGTGATGACATACATGATGAACTCACTTGTCCTTATGCAAGAAGGATCCTAGAAGGAAATATGGTGCGAACAAGTGAGCAAATCAATGTAGTTGGAAAAGAGCATCATTTGTCCTTGGAAAATTGGATGGGAGTTATGGAGAGTAGTCAGAAGGTAATTAAAAAGTCTCCCTACTCCCATAGTGTGAATAATTTTGAAGATTTGGATAGGATCACTGAGTTATATGGAGAAAAGCCTTCATCAACTCAGATTCTAGAGGTAGCCACGGATAAAGAAAGGGGAAAGAATAAAGAAAGAAATCATAATAAAACTTTCACTCCACCCACATCAAAGTTGAATATTGACTTGAGAGGATGGATTAATAATGCTAAGATTTTAGTTCCTGTCACTGATATCATGAAAATTCCCTCCCGAAGATATAAATTGTTGAAAGCCATTGATGCTCCCAATGGAAAAGAAATGTCTAATTTTTCTAAGGATAGATATGAGGATGCCCCTATCACTATGAAAAGTAGTGATATTTGTAGAGATAACAGAGACCACCAACCTTTTTTCATCACTATGTTGGTCAATGGAATGCTTTTACACAATTGTATGTTTGACTCTGGGTCATCATCTTGTGTCATGACTAAGAAAGTCATGAATTAGTTAAACTTCTTGATTTCTAGACCCTACCACAACATTTGTGCGATGGATTCAAAGGTCATTGAAGTTTGTGGTTTGATAAAAGATCTTGAAGTCCACTTCGCTGTACATCTTGACATTATGATCACCATGGATATTGTGGTGATTGATGTGCCTGATGCTTGGGGGATGTTATTGTCTAGAAAGTGGGGAGTTGATATTGGGGGTAGTTTGCAAATGGATTTAAGTTATGCTACCATCCCTAATAGCGAGGGCATCATGGTTAGATTGGATAGGGAGTTGGAGAGAGTTTCATGTAGAAAATCCCAAGGAGCCTCATAATGAAATTGTGTATGAATTTGATAACTTGGGAAACTATACTATCCTGGCTAATTCTTTTCCTTCTTTGGAGAAGGAGGTGGATCGTAAGAAAGATGGAGTTTGGCACATGAATTTTGTGGTGCCCATTCTAGGTATGGTAATGGTGTTGGAATTGTCCTTACCTCCCCTCTTGGCCACACATTCAAGTTTGCCTATAGATTGGAATATGATGCAACCAACAACGTAGCAAAGTATGAGGTTCTATTGTTGGGTCTTGAGTTGGCAAAAGACTTGAGGATAAAGTTGCTTAGCATCAAGGGGGATTCAGATCTAATCATTCTTCAAACCAAGAATCAATTTGCATGCAAGAATGATAGATTAAAGAAATATCGAAATGCTGTTTGGGACAATATGGAATATTTTGATGCATTAGATCTTCAAACAATTCCCAGGGAAGGAAATAAACAAGCTGATAAGCTGGCTGTCGCTGCCTCTGCATTACAGCTTGGAGAGAAGTTGATGGATGATAAAGTTAAGATGGAGATTATCTTCAGGCCATCAATTCCTGATAATCTTGAGCATTGGAAAATCTTTAATGATGAAAGCCAAGTGGTTCGTTTTTTAAATAACATGGAGGAATTTTTTGAATTTAAAGCTGGCCACAAAGAGGAAGGCTGTGATTATGAGGAGTGTAATATGGTGACAAATCCCACTCCTAGGGAACGTTTAGCCTTGGGGCAAATTTTTGATAGACATGATGGTTCAAAGAGAAAAGATGATAAGAAAATTGATGATGGATCCCGGTTGGGATTTGAAACGTTGACGAAAAATGGTTCGTACTGTGGATTCTCCGGTAACTAAGTCAAAAGAAAATTGACTCAGGGGAATTCATTGAAGTGAATATTGGTGCCCCTCATGATCCAAAGATTATTAAAATAGACAAGGGTACCAATGAACAAGAAAGGAAAAATTTGATAAATTTACTTTATGAATATAGAGATGTTTTGATTTTTTCATATGATCACTTGAAAGGTTATAGGGAAGATGTTATGGAACATACTATCCCTCTTAAAAATGAAAATGGCAAACCCTTTTGGCAGAAACTTAGGCAAATCAATCCTAAGTTATCTCCCTTGTTTTCCAAATGCCCATCAAGCCTCTTCTTATAATCTTGTCGTTGATCAATCAACGACCCAGATTAGAATCTAATCAATGGCTCAGATCATTTTGGCTTGATCCTCATCTTCTTCTAGAAGTTTCACCACCAGTTTAATTAATACCCTTTAATTATTTTAATTTCCTAAGTTTAGACTTAGGCATCCATTAAAAATAATTAATTATTTTAATAAAACTGTCTCCGGGTGGAATTTCCCAAAACGATTTCTAGGTATTCTGGAATACATGTGTCCTAGCCTCCTTGCAAATTTTGAGGCTTAGAGCGCATCTGATGCTACTAGAAATCAACACTCCCTCTTAGTGAGGAATGTGCTCTATTAATGCAACTTTTTGAAGCATCACCCTGACTCTATAACATCTCCCTTTGCGCTACTGATGTCTGACATCTCTGCCCACCAACTACTGCGCAAATGCTGCATCCGTGCTGCTACTGACTCTACATGCTGCTACCAACTGCATCTGCACTGCAACTCTTCTCCAACTGTTGCTGCTGCCTTCTACAACAACTGCAACGAGAAAACATCCAAAATACTGAACTAGTTGTGTTCAGCATGATGCATTTGTTGCTGGAGTTCTGACTGCTGCTAGTCTCTGTGCTGACCCTCTGAAGCCTCTGCGTTGTTGCTGACACTGCACTGTGCCAACTGCACTGCTGCCAACTCTGTTCGGCGCTGCTGTCTCTGGTGCTCCTAGCCAATGTGACTGACTCTGGCACTCCTTTGCACCAACTGACACTGGTCCATCCCACTACTTCTGATATGGGCTCTCGTAGCAAGGTATTGATCCATGAGGTGGACTCCTCAATGGACTCTTCCCATCTGTGGTTCTTTCAAACTACAGTACTAGATCACCCCACCTCTCCCCTTGGAGGTATCTGGCAATCTTGGAAAAGTCCTCCTCGATCTTAGCAGTTACAGCCTGTGGATCATGTTTCTCGTCCTTGTCCTTCTTCTTGAGAGGATACTGTGTAGTGTAGTGACCAAATTCACCACACTGGAAACATTTGATCTTTGAGATGCCCTTCTTTCGCCTCCACTACTCCTGCTACCCCTTTGATGCAAGGGCTGCATTCTCCTCCTCCTTGGGCTTCATCCCACTGCTGTTGCTGCCATCAAGTTTGCACTTGACTAAGTCTCGCCTCATCTCTTCTTGCTGAAGAGCGGCCCACATCCCTTCCCAATCCGACAATCTCTCTCTTCCCAGGATACTTTGGACAAACACTTTCCATTCTTCTGAGACTGAATTCAGGGCCAACCTCACCATCTCGGTGGGTTGAGGTGTTGATCCTACAACTGCCAACGAGTCTTGGACCTCCTTCTGCATCCTCATGCATCTCATTTTCTCCTCCAAGTACATCTTTTGCTACTTGGAAAATCCTTGATACAACGTAGCCAAGGCATCCCACATCTCTTTGGTTGCCCCTTTGCTAGCAATGTGACATACAACGTGATCCCTCACTTCGTCGAGGATCAACTGCTTGGCCTTCGCCATCTCAGCCTTGTACTTCTTGAGCAGATCCGCATCTGCAGGTTCAGTTACTACACTATCGACATAGGCTTTGAGATTATGCTCATTCAGAAGGCAGGAGATCCTAGCCTTCCAGATCACATAGTTGGATGCTTTGTCCAACCGATCTTGATCTCTCAGCCCTTTAGCTGTTGTCTCTGCCAACAAAATGTCGAACTGCCTCCTCTCTCCTCTGCGTTGCTGCTTGACTGGCCTACGCACTCCCTGCTAGAGTTAGTTGATCTGCTCCTCTCTATTGCTGCTCAGCAATTGAGAAATTGAATTCCTTGGCTAGGAATTCTCTAAGGAAGAAATTCCCTCAGAAAGTGTCTCCTCCATTCTTCTGACGTTTTTCTGCCCAACAACTGCTGCAGAACACTGCGTCTCACCTGAAGACTACTCTGCGCTGAAGCGTCTACTACGCTGCTCCCTCTGCCGGTGACAAATCTCGATCTGGAAATCTTACCTCTTTGTCAACTCACTCATAGAGAGATCTTCCTTGAGAATCTTGCCCTCCTGGCTGGGACTGCGCAATCCCTCTTGGGATTTGATCTACTGCCTATGCAACACTTCGATCTTCGTCCTTCTCTTCAATGCTCGACTCTTTTGGTCTGCTCTCTTACTTCAACTGCGCTTTGATACCATGTGAAAATTTGGAATCCATGAATCACCACTGTAGCAACTGATTATATTTCTCCTACTGAATCAAGTTATTTACAATATTATACAGTAAACATCTAAATAAATACAACTGCAACCTTCACAACTTAAATAATATGCGGTAACAAAAACTAAGCAAGAAAGAAATAACACACACAAGTGACATCATTATTTTTGGACAAATGTCCCCGGAAAAACCCAATGTGGGAAAACTAGTGTAGCAACTGAGGGTTTGTATTATTATGCAGTAATTTCTGAGTACAATTCTTCGGATGCCCAAACTGGCAATCCTATACAGAGATCTAACTAGACAAAAAGATAGTGAGATGATCTCACCCTGTCACTGGGAAACCCGACACTGATCTGCGCTGGAGATGAGCCTCTGCACTGTCTTTGCACAGTACTGAATCACACCCACATAGTTGCTGCGTCACTGCTGCTGGGACTGCGCTGCACCTCCTCTCGATCCTTTTCTCACTGGAAACTTTGGCCCTCTGGCCTCTTGGTCTCACACCCTGGCTCCGACACTAGATCTTGACTGTTCCCCAGCAGAAATACAAACTCCCTCTGAAGCTCTGTGCTGCCACAACATAGCTCTACACTGCCTCTGCGTGTCCCAGTGCTGCCTCTCTGGACAACTCTCTGCCCTCTCTGCTTTGCACACTCCGGATCAGGAAAAATTCCTCCGGAAAATTATTCCTGTTGCTCATTACAAGAGATCTCATCGATCATGTTCTCCGGCAACTGATGCACTGCTCTCTTGAGAAAATCGATCTCTGATCTCTTACCCGATTTGTTTTCCAAATGCCCATCAAGCCTCTTCTTATAATCCTCTCGTTGATCAATCAACGACCCATATTAGATTCTAATCAATGGCTCATATCATTTTGGCTTGATCCTCGTCTTCTTCTAGAAGTTTCACCCCCAGTTTAATTAGTACCCTTTAATTATTTTAATTTCCGAAGTTTAGACTTAGGCATCCATTAAAAATAATTAATTATTTTATTAAAATTGTCTCTGGGTGGAATTTCCCAAAATGATTTGTGGGTATTCTGGAATACATGTGTCCTAGCCTCCCTGCAAATTTTGAGGCTTAGAGCACATCTGATGCTACTAGAAATCAACACCCACATCTGCCGGGCAATATCTTTGCCAGCTATGTGAGACACCACGTGTTCTCGAACCCCATCGAGAATCAGCCTCTTTGCTTTTGCCATCTCCCTCTTGTAGGCCTTTAGCAGGTTTGCATTTGTGGGTACAACTACCACACTATCGATGTAAGCTTTGAGATCATACTCATCTAGAAGACAGGAAATTCTTGCCTTCTAGATCACATAGTTGGAGGCTCCCTCTAATTGATCCTGATCTCTTAGCCCTGTTGATGTCATCTCTGCAAAAATGTCGAATTCTTCCTCTTCTCCTCTGCGCAGTCGCTGATTGGATTTTCGCCTCCCTGCTGGAGTGGTCAAATATGCTCATAGCTACTGCTGCTCTGCTCGAAAAAAATCGAACTTCTGGGCTAGAAGTTCCTTGAGGAAATAATTCCCTCAGAGTGTGTTCTTTCTTCCTCCTGACGTTATTTTGCACTAGCAAACTACTGCAAAATAAATGTGTCCCAGCTGAAGATTTGCTCTACAAGAAAAATGTTGTGTCTCCCTCTGCCTCTGGTAAGCTCTGATATGGAAAATCTAATTTATCTTTCGACTCTCTCTAAGAAATAAACTTTTCTCAAAAAATTGACCCTCCTGGCCCAAGGACTGCGCTGCCCCTTGAGGGTTTTGAACTGCTGCCTCTGTAGAGATTCAAAATTCCTCCTTCCTTCTGCTATTGAGCTATCTGGCTTACAGTCTGTGCTCTGATACCATGTGAAAATTCGGAAACCCTGAATCCTACTACAACAATTGATTTGGTTTTTTCTATTTGTTAAATAACTGAACAAATTATTTATTGCATCCTACGGTAAATATCGAAACTAATACACTGTAACCTTCACAAATACAATGCTGCGGAAGAAAAATAATGCTGGAAGAATAGATACACACACACAATTAACACTTTAATTTTTGGATCAATGTCCCTAGAAAAACCCAACTTGGGAAAACCGGTGCAACAGCTGAGGGTTTTATTATTATGTAGTAGTAAATCTGAGTACAAATCTATGGATGCTCAAATCAAGCAATCCATACAGAGAAATGACTGACAGAAGCCTAATGAGAAAAATCTCATTCTCACCGATGATTCGACATTGACCTTGGCTCAGGATGAGCTCATCTCTGCTGCCTCTGCGCAATCCTTGTGTCAGCCTAGGCAGTTCTGTGTCACACAACTCAGACCAGCTTCTCTCTCGCTTACTGATCAACTGTTGTCTGGGAAATGGACTCTCCTAGCCTCCGAGCTCTCACTTCGGCTGCTGGCACTGAATCACTGCTTCTCCCTAGCAAAATACGACTTCCCCTTTGAAGCATTGCACTGCCTCTTTTCTCTGCGCTGCCTCTCTGTGGAACTCTCTGTCTCTCTGCTATGCATTGTTGGAATTTATAAGTTTAACCCGTTAGAAATTCTTCCTGTACTATCTGGTTTATTTCTTCCTACTTGTTCAATTGCTTAACAAGTTATTTACCATGTAAATACTCAAAATAAACACAAGTACAATATCAACATCTACAGATCATCAACTGAAAGAAAATAAGCACACAAGTGACAGCGTTATTTTTGGACCAATGTCCTCGGAAAAACCCAATGCGGGAAAACTAGTGCAGCTATTTAGAGGGTTTTATTATTATGCAGTTTTCAGAATACAACCAGGGTGCCAGAAATGGCTCACCCAACAGAGAATGCCCTCGGCAGTAGTACCTCTCCTCGGAGATAGATATTCTGGCTGATAAATCACTGGATGAACAATCCCATAGCGACAACTGCAGCTTCATTGCTCTGTGTCACTCTGATAGGGACTGCATCACCTTATCCGGCTCACCAGCTCCCAGTCTGTCCCACGAAATCCTCCCAGCGCTGCCTCTTGGCCTTGCGTCAGCTCTGCTAGCCTCTACGTCAACTTCTGGAGCTTCTGTGTCAACCCCTAGACCCTCTGCGTCTCACATGCTGGCCTCTCCTGGCTTTGCGCAGCTCCTCGCTGCCTCTGCGTAGTCTCCAGCGGCCTTTGCAGCAACCTCTCCGGGGTCTGCGCTGTCTCTCTGGTACCAACTCTGCCTCTGTGCTGTGTATTCACTACCCCTCGCTGCTGATCACTGATTCTATCTCTCTTAGCAAACCCCGCTCTAGAGAATAGAATGACTGATCACTCTGGTGTGTTCTCCAACTGACCCTCAAGCCTCCTCTTATACTTTTCTTGTTGGTCCATCAACGATTGAGATTAAATCTCTAATCAACGGCTAAGATTAGATTTGGATTGATCCATGACTTTTGGGCCTTTCTAACCCAGTTTTATATTAATACCCATTAATATTTTATTTTTCTTAAGTTTAGACTTAGGAATTCCATTAAAAATATTAATTATTTTAATATCTTCCAAGCCGGGTACAATATGTCCAAACCATTTCTGGGTCTTGGAGATCTCATGTGCTTTAGCCTCTCCACCAATTTTCATGGCTAGAGCACATCCGAAGCTACACCAATCAACACTCCCTCTTAGCGAGGATTGTGCTCTAGTAATACTCCTCACTGAGTATCACCCTGATCATCCAGCATCGGTCCCCGTGCTGATGCTAGGCCTCCCTGCCCAACATCCTCTGCACTGCTGCATCCTGTACTGCTGCCCATGTCCCTGCCACTGCCACTGCTGCATCCGTACGACAACTCCCTTTGCATCTGTGCTGCTGCTGGTCCATACACCAGCACTACATCCCCTTCTCCTCACGCTGCGTCGTGCTACCGCATACTACTACTGCATTGCAACCCAGTTACTGAGAAGTAAGTAACTGATCCACCCAACATTTGACAGCCCTGTCAGGCTAGAAACACTCTTGATGCTGAAGCTTCCTCTGCCGCTAACAACTGCTCCCTCTACTGACCTCTGCGCTGCTGCAACAACTCCCTGCATCTTGCATCGTTGCACACCTCTCTGTGCCATCATACACTGGTGCAACACTCCCGTGCCTCTCGCACTGTTGCAACCTGCTAGCCTCGTGCTGTCTCGGGACTCCTGCACTGTAGCACTCTCTGCTGCTCCATCCGCATCCGTCTCTGCTGACAATCGCCAATCCTGCTACTCCTCTTCAGGGCTCCCGTAGCAAGGTATAATCCAAGAGGTTGGGTACCTCAAGGATCCTGCCCCTCATCGCCTGTAGTCCTTCTAACTACAGCTCGATGTCTCCCCACTTCTTCTCAAGTGGGACATGAGCACTCATGGCACAATCGTCATCCTCCTCGACTTCTTTCTCCACCCTCGCTAGTGCTGCCTTGGTTTCAGAAGCCTCTCCCTTGCTCTTCTTCCTAGGACACTAGTTTGCAAAATGACCCAGCTCCCCACAATGGAAGCACTTGACCTTGGAGAGGTCCTTCTTCTTCCTCTTTTCCTGCTTTCCCTCAGATGCTAGAGCCGCATCCTCTTCTTCCTCCTTCTTGATTCTGACCCCTTTGCTGCTACTCCCCGCCTTGGTTAGCCGTCTGATCTCTTCTTGACGAAGCACTGCCCATAGTTCTTCCCAATCTGGAAGCTTCAACCTGCCTAGTATGCTCTGGAAAAACACTTCGCAATCCTCGGAAACTGCATTTAGTGCGGTCCTCACCAACATCTCCTCATCTAGCGTGGCCCCTATGGAAGTCAGCTGGTCTCGGATCTCCTTCAATTAACCAAGGAAGACATCTATCTGCTCTCGCTTCTGCATCTGGTATGACCGCAACTGATATTCAAGTAACATTTTCCTCTGCACGGAAGTATGCTGGTACAATTTCTTCAGGGCCTCCCACATCTCATTTGCTGTATCCTTTTCGGCAATATGCGACACCACATGATCCTTGACCCCATCAAGGATGATGCACTTCGCCTTGGCCATTGCCTCCTCATACTTCTCATTTTCAGCTGGGTCAACTGGGATCGCTATAATTTTCAAGGTGAAGTCCTTGATGCGATATCTGTCTAGAATGGACAAGATCCTGGCCTTCCAGACCACGAAGTTGGACGCTTCGTCTAGTCTATCCTGATCTCTCAGCCCATTCACTGCCATCTTGCTACTCTTCTTTCGACTCCTCTGAGTCTCTTAACTTCCCGTCTGGAAGTTCTCGGTTCGACTCCCTCTGAGTCTCAATTTCTCTTCTGGAAATCCTTCTGCCAACGTCAGGTTGTCCCACTCCGATCATCTGTGCAACTGCACTACTGATCTAGATTCCTTGGCTAGAAATCCGCCTCGGTAGCAACTCCTTCTTCCTTGGTCTTGCTCTGTTAGGCACTGTTCTGACCACAATACACCACCAGCTTCGCTCCGCAAATTATCCACAACCTCCTATGCCCTAGCGATTGAAGAGCTGAGCCTCTAGGCTCTGCGCAATCCCGACACCGGCAAAATCTGCACCTCTTGGCCACAACGTCGATCCTTCCTGACTGAGAAAGATGACCGGGCACTGCGTAGGTCAGGTTTGCTCCTCTCTGCCTCTGCGCTGATCCTCCTCCTGGCTCAAACTGATGACGCAGGCCCTTTGCGTCACCCCTTCCTTGCTGCTTTCTACTAGGAACTACTTCTGTCACTCAGGGCAATGGTTTCTGCTGCTACTGCTCTGCTAGCTAATGCCTTCAGTTATCCTGTGATCTGCAACCACGCTTTGATACTATGTTGGAATTTCTAAGTTTAACCCATTAGAAATTCTTCCTGTACTATCTGGTTTATTTCTTTCTACTTGTTCAATTACTTAACAAATTATTTACCTCGTAAATACTGAAAATAAACACAAGTACAATATCAACATCTATAGATCATCAACTAAAAGAAAATGAGCACACAAGTGATACCATTATTTTTGGACCAATGTCCTCGGAAAAACCTAATGTGGGAAAATCGGTGCAGCTATTTAGAGGGTTTTATTATTATGCAATTTTCAGAATACAACCAGGGTGCCAGAAATGGCTCACCCAACAGGGAATGCCCTCGGTAGTAGTACCTATCCTCGTAAATAGGTATTCCGGCTGATAAATCACTGAATGAACAATCCCACATCGACAACTGCAAATTACACTGATCTGCGTCACTCTGATAGGGATTGTGTCACCCTATCCGGCTCACCAGCTCCCAATCTATCCCACGAAATCCTCCTGGCGCTGCCTCTTGGCCCTGCGTTAGCTCTGCTAGCCTTTGCGTCTGCTTCTGGAGCTTCTGCGTCAGCCCCTAGACCCTCTGCATCTCACATGCTGGCCTCTCCTGGCTTTGCTTAGCTCCTCGCTGCCTTTGCGTAGCCTCCAGCTGCCTCTGCGTCAACCTCTCCGGGCTTTGTGCTGTCTCTTTGGTACCAACTCTGCCTCTCTGCTATGTATTCACTGCCCCTCGCTGCTGATCACTGATTCTATCTCTCTTAGCAAACCTTGCTCTAGAGAATAGAATGACTGATCACTCTGGTGTGTTCTCCAACTGACCCTCAAGCCTCCTCTTATACTTTTTTCGTTGGTCCATCAACGGTCGAGATTAAATCTCTAATCAATGGCTAAGAGTAGATTTGGCTTGATCCATGACTTTTGGACCCTTCTAACCCAGTTTTATATTAATACCCATAAATATTTTATTTTTCCTACGTTTAGACTTAGGAACTCCATTAAAAATATTAATTATTTTAATATCTTCCAAACTGAGTACAATCTGTCCAAACCATTTCTGGGTTTTGGAGATCTCATGTGCTTTAGCCTCTCCACCAATTTTCATGGCTAGAGCACATCCGATGCTACCCCAAATCAACATGCACTCACTGGACTGGTAAATCTTTCTCCCAACCTCACTATCTCTGCCCCTCTCTCACTACTTCGATCTTACTGAATCACCTCCGGCAACACACAACTACTACTCTGAAGATCGATTTCCCAACAAAATCGAATTCTTTGGTGTCTCAAGTGTGTTCTCCAACCCCCATCGAATTTCTTTTTATAATCTCTCATTGAGACATAAACGATGAAGATTAAAACATAATCGATGGCTAAGATTGACTAAAACTTGATCTATTTTCTTCTAGAAGATTCTCACCATGACTTAATTAATACCCTTTAATTAATCAGTTTTCCTAAGTTTAGACTTAGGCACCATTAAAAAAAGATTAATTATTTTAATTAAGTCGTCTCTAGGTGGAATTTCTAGAAACAATTTCTGGGTTTTGGAGAATACATGTATTCTAGCCTCTCCACCAAATTTTGTGGCTAGAACACAACCGATGCTATAAAAACTAACACGCAGTCTGCTACACGCTCAACTTGGAACAACTGCAAATAAAGCCGTCCTGCCTGTTGCTCACTGGGAAATTGTCTCTCCGACATTCTGGAAATGTCTTCCGGCCTCTGGAGCTGATAACCAGCTTCACCCCAGCATAATCGAACTACCCTTGGAAGCTTCTGCACTGTCTTGGCGCAACTTCCTGGAGAAATTTTGACCTCTCTGCAATGTACTCACCGGATCTAGAAAAATTTTCATCCGTCCTCATTGTCCTTGCCTCTTTCTGTCTTTGCTTCCCTTTTGAAGCTCGAACTATTCTGGCTACTGCCTTTGGAAAATCGAACTCTCCAAGGAAATCAATCTCTGGTGTGTGTGTTCTCCATCTACCCATCGACTTCTTACAATCTTCTGTTGGGACTCCAACGGCCAAGATTAAATCTTAATCGATGGCTAAGATCATATCAGAGTCGATCCGTGTAGGTTTCTAGATGATTCACATCTTATCTCAATTAATACTGATTAATTAACCACTTTTCCTAAGTTTAGACTTAGGAAACATTTAAAAATAGGCTAATAATCTAATTGAGACACGTTTAGGTGGAATTTCCAGAAATGATTTCTGGGTTATGGAGAACTCCTGTGTTTTAGCCTCCCCACATAGTTTCGAGACTAGAACACCTCCGATGCTACAAAAACTAACAAAGGAATACGGGATGGTGAGAGGTGCTTGACTGGTGCAAATGATGGAGAATCATGGCATAATATCATGTACTGAACAATGTAGGGCTGCTGGTTGGCTGGCTGTCCAATAAAGGGGAAATTTTTCTCCTATGGTTGGTTACATTTGTCATTAGTTAGTCTGCTTACCTCGAGTGATGTATGTCTGAGGCCCCAATTTGTGGGCCAGATGGGAAGGTTCTGACGGGATTTTTTATAAATGAACTGCTAATGCAAAATAAGGAGATTATTTTGATATATTGTAAATTATAAGGATCAGTGATGTATGTCTGAGGCCCCAATTTGTGGGCCAGATGGGAAGGTTCTGACGGGATTTCTTATAAATGAACTGCTAATGCAAAATAAGGAGATTATTTTGATATATTGTAAATTATAAGGATCATTCTTTGCTTGTTAATTTTGAATTCTCTAGAATCTCAAGTAGAATGATTACAGCAACCTCTTTTCTCTTTTATCCTTTTATGTGAATCAGAGAGTTAGGACTGAAATTTCAACTTGATTTTACAGCTTTTGGCTGATCATTATCCAAGGGGGAATAGAGAATTACGTGGCTCCTATTTTAAGGCTCATGGACCAAAGGATACTGTTACTTGGTTTTCATGTCATGGAGTGCAGCTTAAGGTAACTTTCAGTGCTTCTACTATGTAGTGTATAGAACAGGCTCTTTGAATTGTTTGTTTTCTTTACTGGCTTTTACCATGTGCATCCTTAAGCAAATCCACATTTGCAATGTGCGCATCCAGACTGAGGAGGATGGGAGAATGTTTCCTGTAAGTGACAGCTCTTCTACAATTGTTGACTGCCTTCTGAGTGAGGCCCATAAGAATGGAGGTATAATGCATTTTAGTTCACTCTATGAATCTCTATGCAATATTTCAAAACTAATGTAGGAAATTGCATATTTTATTGCATGAAATTGCATATTCAGTTCTGCAGCAAACATAAACAATATTGAAAATAGGGGGAATATATTGTTGCTTTGCCAGTGGTGGGAAATGCATTTTTGTTTTTAGTTTTTTAAATTATTGGAGATGTGTGAGGGAAGGGACAGGCTCAAACAAGCACGTCTGTTAGGTTGGATTTTTGAAGTGCGTTTTATGAAAGAAAATAAGGAATCCAACTAAACAAAAGATTCTGTTGCTAATGCTAAACATTCTGATGCTGAACAGGGGAAAAAGTGCTCTTTGTTGTCTTCTTGATCTTTCACTTTTTTTCTTGACTTGTGTAGGACAGTTGGTTTATCATAACTTTTGTCATGTACTGTCCAGTTCGTTCAAAAAGATGACAGAACAATAGTTGTCTGGTTCCAAGAATAGTTGGATGTGATGTGTCATTATTACCACATGAATTGTAATAACATACAATTATTGTCAATAAGATAGTGACGCATACCAATCTGAAAGATAACGTTTTTTGTTTTGATCACTGATGTAAGTATTTAACAATTTGATTGAGAAAATGAGTGTATCGTGAACAAAATGAGTCTAATGTCAGTTCAACCAATGAAAACATAAATAGTCTGCTGATTATTGTGTTTTAATACTGGTTCCTGTTAAAGAGAGGTAACTTGCCAGGGTAAGAGAATGATAGCTGACATGGGATCAACTTTTGGGTTGTTTCTTCCTTATATTCATGATGCATATTGTATCTTTGTTTCTAGTGTAGACAAAGTAACCTCAAGACACATCAAAGACAACCAATTACCTGCAGATGTATTTCGTCCACCAGGATTGATAGCATAGCTCCTTGTGGAAACCTCTTTCATTTCTTACCAAAGATGTGACAAAATTCATTTCACTATGATGATATTATATGGTTAGTGATGATAATTTGTTTGGTGTAAAGTGGAATATCTGTACCCATAAGTCGTATTCTACAGGATATTTGTAAATCTCATATATCACTCCACCTGCCACCTCAGGTAAACCTTCGCTTGCCTCCATCTAAGCCTTTTCCTACCAAATTTTTGTCCTCTTATATATATCTAATGGAATATACAATGTATGGAGAGTGGTTATTGTGACAGTTCTTTTACATGTTTCCTTCTCATGCAAGCGTGTTTGTTGATTTCATCACGTTGACACATTTGGTATTAAAATCTTCATGCAAAGCATGTTGGGTGTCTTTCCTCTTGTCTCCCCCTCCAATGTAACTATTTCCATAGAAACCCCCTTAGCGATGTAGTTTCCAATTTGCATAAGCTCTCTTGCTTGTCTCATCCAAATACAGACTTGTTTTTCAACTTCTTCAGACATATGATGATCTCACCTCACATCAATTCTCCATAGTTCTTTCAGTTACCTTGGCCATGCAATATCGCTTCCTATGCGGGTTGTGAATGTGAATATAGATGACACATGCACTTACATATGGTAAACTATGCTTTCAGACACATGGTGCTATGTTACATTTGTTTAGCTTGTTACTTTGGTTGCTGTACTATGATTCCGTGCATGGGTTTCTTTGTTAGACATAGTGTTGATGTTTCCTATGCGGGTTGTGAATTTGGTTGGCATTTGTGTGATCTAATAATATATCATAATACTCTAAATTTTTACCTTTTGTGTTAGAAGATGCCATGGTGGATCATAATTTACTTCTAGATAATGTCATGTCCCTTCTCACAAACATTAGTCACAGGGTGCAGCTACACAATTTTGGCACATTTTTGACTTAGGAAGAGGACCCCACACTTCGACTTAGGAACTTTGGGGCAAATTCGACTTTATTTAGCAGCTAGTGGGATGTGGGGGCAGGACCCCACACTTCGACTTAGGAACTTTGGGGCAAATTCGACTTTATTTAGCAACTAGTGGGATGTGGGGGCCACCCACATGGGGGAATTCGAACTTGGCCATTCGATATACTTGGAGGGAAATCGAATGGGTGGATGGAGGGGCCCACATGAGGCTAAGGAGGCCCAAGGGAATATAAGGAGGGATCGGCTCTCATTTTGGATCATCTTCTACATTTGCAAACCAACACTCACTTGTATGCTTTGCTGTTTAGCAAGTCTTTGGCGGACCATCCATGCCCGCCCTAGGGAGGCTGTTCCACAGGAGTTTCAGGGAATCAGGGGCAACAACACACTTTAGTCATCAGCGCAGAGAGGGAAGTGCGTATTTCTGGGCAGCCAAAAAACACGCAGAGGGAGTTGAAGACCAGCAGGGGATTCATTGCTTGTTGGGGGATCCGGGAACTGAGGAAGCAACATAGTGCAGGCATTTTTGCTGGAGTTTGCAGCTAGCTGAACCAACATACCAGCAATTTGCATTTCTGAGCAGAGGGACAACGCAAAGGCCACCCAACAGAAATTCGTGGTGACTTGGGGAGCAACTGATCTTGGCCAAGAGCCATCCGAGTAGTTAGGAGTTGGATAGTAGGGGTAAATCCAACATTTTGGAGGAGTTTGCAGAGGGATTTGCAGGTAGTTTCCAGCAGGTCGAATTTGGCAGCCATAGCTGGGGAGAGGCTCCAAGGGGGTCAAAAAACAGAAGTCAAAACCAGCCAAATTCCCTTCTGGGTTTTGTCCAAGAAGTCCGAGGTTAAAAGCACACAAATTTCTGGGTAGTTTTAGTGCACTTTCCATCCAGTCGAAGTTCAACAGTGCAGTAGTTTTCTGGGGCAGCGCAATGCAGATTGGTGCAGCAGCTGGGCAACCTTCAACTCAGCCATTTTCCCACCTGGGGTTGGTCTTGCTTGTCCATTGGGACAAACCCAGGTGCACCATTCCAATATATATTGTATTTAGCTTGCAAAATTCTAATAATATGGCTCAACAATTCCTTATTTGTAGCATTTCCATGGGTGTTTAATGTGTATTTCGTTTTTATATTCTGCTGCACAGTTTTATTTGCTTTATATCACTTGTATTCCTATTTAGGAACATTACAGTGGTATCAGAGCCTAGTTCTTGGCTTAGTTGTGGGGATTGTTTCCTATGAGAGAAGGGGACCAACAAAACATCACCTACTGTAGACAGAGGTACAGGAGCAGAGAAAGGGAGTTGGAGATTACTCTAGACACGGAGGACAGGGGGAAAGCAGTAGCTGAAGAGGAGGAAATGACAGAGCCCAAGAGCAGGGAGTAGATGGCTTTCAACAGCCTCCTGAGGGCCTTGAGTGACTTGGTCAAGGGGCAGAAAGACATGCTGGAGGAGATGAAGTCACATAACAGAGAGAGGACCATGCCTAAAGGGTTTTTATGTGGGGAAACTTCTGGGGCCTCTCAACCATTCGATCACCCCTCACCAACAGTGTAGCGCCCTTTAGTTAGTGTGCCGACCTGGGCTACACTACCTTCCTTCGTGCCAGTGGCACAAATCGAGCTTGCAAGGGAGGAAGACCCTCCTCAGATGGGGGATTACTTCAGAGTGGCAGTCTATGGATGAAGACTTCAAAGAAGCCCTCTTCTTCAGAGATTATTGCAAGCTCAAGCAGAGAGTGAAGAACAAGGGGTACGGAGGACAAGGGACCCAAAACTATGACCTGTAGAGAACCATAGGGAGGATGTATTCCCCCACTTTTGATGGCACTGCCAAGTGCACGGCCAGGGCTTGGGTTGAAAAGATGGACACATACTTTCAACTCAATCGGATGATAGAGCAGAAAGCCATTAAGTGGCCATGTTGCACATGGAGGGGGAAGCCCATAATTGGTGGTTTCATGGCTTGACCACCCTACGGCATGCCGAAATAGTTTCTTATGAGGAATTCACCCAGAGGGTGGTGGAGCGATTTGATCAGAGGGATCCAGAGGCTTATTTCAGAGAGCTGACCCAACTGTGCCAAACAGGCAACCCAGAGCAGTACTTTTCAGATTTTCTGCAGGTGTCAGTGATGGTCCCGGATCTATCTGAGGCAAGGAGGGTGTATACCTTCATTGAGGGCTTGCTTGAGCCCTTGCATGGACTGGTGAAGTCACACAGACCCTCCACGCTGCAGGAAGCAGTCTTGTGTGCCAGAGATCTACAGGGGGCCATCCCCAAGACTAGAGCACCATTTCCTACACGGACCCCTTTCCCACAGAAGGGGCATGAGACTAGACCCCCACCACAGAGGACCACACAGGGAGGGGGCAGTTAGATGAGGAGACATGGAAGGACCTCTGGAGGAGGAAGTTGTGCTTCACATGCAGAGAGCCCTGGGCACTTGGCCATCGGTGCACTGCAGGTAGAGCACACTACATTGAGGTCTTTTCTGATAGTGACCAGGAGGATGAGGTGGAGCAGGATTGCAGTGGGACAGATGGAGAGAGTCCAACAGACAGAGGGCCACCACCACCACCTCCACAGGGAGGGGCATCTCTTGCCCCAATAGGAGGAGTTCTTGCTTCTTTATGCAAGATTCCTAAATTTTTGACACTGAGGATCAGAGGCACTGTACAGGGACAAAGGGTGTTAGTGTTGGTGGATAGTGGGGCTACCCACAATTTCATAGATGCCCAGTTGGTTAAGAGGAGGAGCCTCACCATAGCAGAGTTCGAGGGGTTCTCAGTCCTAGTGCCTAGTGACTGTACCATCTAGTGCACTAGATATGTGCCCTCCTTAACAGTAGTTATGGGGAACTACTCGATGATGGACCACTTCTTTGTGGTTGATGTGCTAGACACCAACATGGTGATGGGTGTCCAGTGGTTGTATTCCCTTGGGCGAGTCACGATGGATTGGAGGAAACCAGAGATGGAGTTCATTGGGCCAGATGGCAAACTGGTAGTCTTGAGAGGCATGCAGTCTTACCCACCTCAGACAGTTTCGACCCACAGGATGGAGGCAGACTTACGACATGGGGACATTGCATGGGCAGTTGAGCTGAGGATCTCAGAGGTTGGGGGACAGGCGCAACCACCACCAGCAGACATACAGGCTTTGCTGGACAGGTATGCAGTAGTGTTTGGGGACATTCCACCAGGGCAGCCACCAGATAGAGGATTTGAGCACACCATTGAGTTGGAGCCGGGTGTACAACCAATGATCACTACTCCTTATAGGCATCCCAAAGCCTATAAGGACGAGATAGAGAAGGCGATCCAGGAGCTGCTTGCATTGGGCCATATCAGGGCAAGTTCCAGCCCTTTCGCTTCTTCAGTGGTGCTGGTGAAGAAGAAGGATGGAAACCTTCGGTGTGCATGGACTACCGGGCACTCAACAGGAAGACTCTAAAGAACCGGTACCCTATTCCCCGCATTGACGAGTTGATGGATGAGCTTAGAGGAGCCAAGTACTTCTCTAAGATTGATCTGTGTTCAGGGTACCACCAGATCAGGGTGAGGGATCAGGATATCCCTAAGACAACTTTTCGGTGCCACTATGGGCACTTTGAGTTTCTGGTCATGCCATTTGGGCTGACCAATGCTCCGACCACATTCCAGTCATGCATGAACCATGTCTTCCGGGGACAGTTGAGGAGGTTCGTGCTAGTGTTCTTCGATGACATTCTGATCTACAACCGGACATGGGAGGAGCACCTCCAACACTTAGAGGAGGTATTGCACATTCTGGAGGAGCAGCAGTTTTATGCCAAGCTCTCCAAGTGCGAGTTTGGGTTGACAAAGATGCTCTACCTAGGGCATATCATTGGAGCAGATGGGGTGAAAGTCCATGAGGAGAAGATTCGGGCCATCCGGGATTGGCCAATACCCCGAGACGTGACTACGTTGAGGGGCTTCTTGGGCATTTGCACCTACTACAGGAAGTTTGTCAAAGGGTTCTCGTAGCTGGTAGCGCCTTTGACCGACTTGACCAAGAAGGGGGCCTTTGCATGGACTGATGGAGCACAAGTCGCCTTTGATCGCCTCAAGGAGGTGATGAGTAGTTGCCCTGTTTTGGCACTTCCAGACTTTTCCCAGCCATTCACGGTGGAGTGTGATGCATCCGGGTAGGAGTTGGAGCAGTATTGTCATAGGAGGGGCATCCCATAGCTTTCGAGAGTCGAAAGCTCTTACCGCATGAGTTGTCATATTCCATATATGACAAGGAGATGCTGTCCATTATGCATGCATTGGCCAAGTTTCGCTAGTACTTGGTGGGCAACTGGTTCTGAGTGAAGACTGATCACAACAGTGTTCGACATTTCATGGGGCAGCAGGGCCTCAATGACATGCAACAGAGATGGGCCAGCAAGGTGCATGCCTATGATTTTGACATAGAGTATATGTGGGGGAATCACAATGTGGTGGCTAATGCTCTATCTCAGGGACCAATTAGGTTATCTCTCATGAGCATTTGCCATGATTGGAAGGCTCAGTTGTTGGTGGAGTACTCCAAGGACAAGAGGGCATGCGAGGTATTGGAGGGGACACATGTAGATGAGCGTTACTGTGTGATGGATGAGGTCATCTATTACAAGGGGCGCATTTACTTAGTGCCCAACTCGCAGTTGAGGGAGAGGGTACTCCAGGCAGCTCATGATTCACCACTGTCCGGGCACCAGGGGTTCCGGAAGACTTATATGGTTGTTTGGGAGAGATTCACGTGGAAGGGCCTCAAGGAGGATGTGCTACAGCACGTATGGGAGTGTGAGGCCTATCAACGGAACAAGGGGGAGCTGACCCACCCTGCAGGATTGCTACAACCACTTCCCATCTTGGAGGGGAAATGGGAAAGTATTTCGATGGATTTCATCACTGGGCTCCCCACAGTACAGGGGAAGGATTGCATATACGTAGTGGTCGACCGGTTGATCAAATTCACCCACTTCTTCGCCATACCCACTAGGTACACGGCTGCACAGGTTGCCGAGCTGTTCTTCTGGGAGATTTTCAGACTGCATGGGCTCCCCAAGAACATAGTGAGCGACAAAGATAATAGATTCATGGGTGGCTTTTGGCAGGAACTCTTCAGGTTGGTTGGGACGAGCTCACTCCTAGCACCAGTTATCACTCTCAGACAGATGGCCAGACAGAGAGAGTTAATTAGTGGTTGGAGGGGTACCTGAGGAACTATGTGACAGGTCAGCAAAGGACGTGGATTCAGTGGTTGCATCTGGGTGAGTACTGCTACAACACCACGCACCACATGTCCATTGGTATGACTCCTTTCTGTGCCCTTTATGGATATGATGCACTGACTTTTGCTGATATTGTTTTTGGAGACAGCCGGGCCCCAAAGGCCAAAGACTGGGTCCAAGAGAGCCAAGATATCCTCAAGGCTCTCAAGGATAATTTGGTGACAGCCCAAAATCAACAAAAACTTTACGCAGATCGGCACAGGACAGAGAGACACTTTGAGGAGGGGGACTTGGTATACCTCCGGCTGCAGCCTTACAGGCAGTCTACGTTGAAACAAAAGGGGGCCGAGAAGCTACAACCACGCTTCTATGGGCCCTACTGGGTGACTAGATGAGTTGGGGAGGTGGCTTATGAGCTGGAGTTGCCTCAAGGGAGTAGGATCCACAATGTTTTTCATGTCTCATGCCTTAAGAAGGTGTTGGGACAACAGGTGACGACAACAACTGATCTACCCCCACTGGATGATGAGGGCCACTTGGTGTTGGAACCAGAGGCCATTTTGGAGAGCAGGGAAAGGAGACTGAGGAGCAGGACCATCAGGGAGTTCTTGGTGTGCTGGAAGAACTTGTCAGATGAGGATGCCACCTGGGAAGGTGAGCACATATTGGAGCACCCAGCTTTGAGGTTGCTTGAGGGAAAACAACATTTGGGAGGGGAGGACTGTCATGTCCCTTCTCACAAACATTAGTCATAGGGTGCAACTACACAATTTTGGCACATTTTTGACTTAGGAAGAGGACCCCACACTTCGACTTAGGAACTTTGGGGCAAATTCGACTTTATTTAGCAGCTAGTGGGATCTGGGGGCCACCCACATGGGGGAATTCGAACTTGGCTATTCAATATGCTTGGAGGGAAATCGAATGGGTGGATGTAGGGGCCCACATGAGGCTAAGGAGGCCCAAGGGAATATAAGGAGGGATCAACTCTCATTTTGGATCATCTTCTACATTTGCAAACAAACACACTTGTGCGCTTTGCTATTTAGCAAGTCTACGGACTGTTTAGTCACGTATGTCTCACGCGGGAGATTCAACTTCTACTTTGGGTGACCATCTGTGCCCGCCCTAGGGAGGTTGTTCCACAGGAGTTTCAGGGAGTCATGGGCAACAACACACTTCAGTCATTAGCGCAGAGAGGGAAGTGCGTATTTTTGGGCAGCCAAAAAACACGCAGAGGGAGTTGAAGACCAACAGGGGATTCATTGCTTGTTGGGGGGATCCAAGAACCGAGGAAGCAACATAGTGTAGGCATTTTCACTGGAGTTTGCAGCTAGCTGAACCAACATACCAACAATTCGCATTTTTGAGCAGAAGGATAACACAGAGGTCACCCAGTAGAAATTCGTGGTGACTTGGGGAGTAGATGATTTGGCCAAGTGCCATCCGGGTTGTTAGGAGTTGAATAGCAGGGGTAAATCCAGCATTTTGGAGGAGTTTGCAGAGGGATTTGCAAACAGTTTCTAGCAGGTCGAATTTGGCAGCCATCGCTGGGAGAGGCTCCAATGGGGCTGAAAAACATAAATCAAAACCAGTCAAATTCCCTTCTGGGTTCTTTTGGTTTTTGTCCAAGGAGTCTGGGGTTAAAAGCACACAAATTTTTGGGTGGTTTTAGTGTACTTTCTAATCAGTCGAATTTGGCAGCCATCGTTGGGAGAGGCTCCAAGGGGGTCGAAAAACAAAAATCAAAACCAGCCAAATTCCCTTCTGGGTTTTGTCCAAGGATTCCAGGGTTAAAAGCACACAAATTTTTGGGTGGTTTTAGTGCAGTAGTTTTCTGGGCAGCGCAGTGCAGATTGGTGCAGCAACTAGGCAACCTTCAGCTCAACCATTTTCCCACCTGGGGTTTCCCAGGTGCACCATTCCAATATATATTGTATTTAGCTTGCAAAATTCTAATAATATGGTTCAACAGTTCCTTATTTGCAGCATTTCCATGGGTGTTTAATGTGTATTTCGTTTTTATATTCTGTTGCACAGTTTCATTTGCTTTATATCACTTGTATTCCTATTTAGGAACATTACAGATAATTGTTGCAACCTTTTGAGTTAGGTTGTAGCAGTAGAGGATTAAGTAGAATATAACATCATATCCTAACCATGCTTAACACTTCCCATATTTTCCGTTCACCTCTTTTCCATCCCCCATATTTCCCTAGTCATGATTAACTTATCCTAAGTCATTCATCAAGGTCTTAAGAAAAGCAATGAAGACCCATGTGCAAGAGCCTTCAAAGTCAAGGAGCAAAACTGTGCGAGTTAGTAGTGTGTTGACTATTGAAATGTACCCAAATATTTTTGAGGACTCCATGCCCAAGGATGTATCGGAAGCTTCGTGTACCATCAGAGATCATCATATCATCAAAGTTTTTCAACTCTACTTCTTCTCATCTTCTTCCTTTGTACCCAGATTCCACAAGCTCTGCGAGGATGATGTAAAGTGATGCTAGTATGATGAGTTTGAGTCATGTAATAGGTCTAGGTAATTTGGGACCTTGTCATCAAGTGAGTTTACTCTGGGAGGTTTTTTTTTACTTGGTTAATTATTATATCCTTATGAGGCTTAATAATTAATTGAGTTTTTTCCTCCAAGCATAACTCCAAAGCTAGAGTACGGCTTGAAGGCAGAGGCCTTTGGTGAGTCCTAGTGTCTAGAGTCATTGTATATTACCAGACTAAATCACTCGCAAAATTTCGTGGAATTTGATTAGGTCTAGGGGTCATTTTTTAAAATCTTTTAAATTTCCCGCCAGGTGGAAATTGGAATAAATTTTGTATATATAATGTAATAAGTGATGCCTAGAGAAGTTGTATGGGGTATGAGTAATAAAAGTTACACCTCTCACCCTCAACTTTCTACTATGACACACTTTGAGGAGCATGAGCAGTCATTTGAAGTTGTTGACAACAGGCTAGATTTATATTTCGGTGTGTATAGTGAGCAGTCAGTGGACGCTATGAGACACATTTAGGGTGATGAGTCACTGGTGACTATTCAACATGAGCAACATATGGTGGAGCATGAGTTAGTTGAGGAGGATGATATGTACAATATGCGTGATGAGCCTTTTGTAGAGCCAGTTGGAGGTTCAGGTTGAGCCCATGATAGAGGAGGATGAACAACCATCTTTTGGACCAACCATTGATGAGGAGCAAACAGATGCACGGTTAGTCAACAGGGTTGTAGTACATGCAAACACTTGTCATCAGGAGGTGCTGGAGTTTAGCAGGATAGTTTTATAGGAGGTTGGTAGACTAGAGGAGCATGGAGTTTTCGATCAGATGAGGGAGGATCTTTAGGAGACGGTGGGGCATCCATCTTTGGGCCTACCCATTGATGAGGTGCAGATAGATGCACAGGCAGCTGGTAGAGCTGCAGTTTTTCAAGGAGCAACCCTCTCCAGGAGTACATAGATAGGGCGTGCAACGCAGTTTGGCCACTTGTACCCATTATAGGGAGAGAGGCAGGGTTTTCTCGATGGATATTGCTCATTGACTAGTTAGAGTTGCATGAGTTGGGCATGGTGCAGCATAGGGGACTTGTTCCACATATAGGTGCCTATGCATTTGACCCTTCCCATAGAATGGATCGGCAAGAGATCATGAGGTGCTATGCTATTGATGGAGTGTCATTCTAGTCAAGAGCGTGGTACAGTCAGTGTTTTACGACTCCGACCAGGACTCCGACTCGGCCGAGGATCGACTCCGACTCCGACTCCGAATCGGTAATGACTCGGCCTAGTCGATTTCAATGACTCGGTCGTTGTAAAAAATACATTAAATATTTATTTTTTTTATAAAAAAACATAATTTTAGATATTTTAAACATAATTTTAAAGATTTTCATTCATGTTTCCAAACACATAGCATTATAATATAGATGGAAGACAACATATGATCAAAGTAGGCTCATGGAGCTTCAATTTCCAAGAGGTGAAATACCTTCCATCTCTTCCACGGAAGGTCACAAACTTGGTATCTAGAGATTTACCATTGATCCTCTATGCAATGATTAAAGTCATTCAAAAATTCAAACCACAGCTGGCACTCAGACACAAATGACCTAAAAACCAGGTCAAGTCAAGACATATGTGGTCTGACCCACAAACCACTGTCAACTGGACACTCTCCAGTAGAATGCCAAAGTTGTCCATTTCAGCTCTTTTTCTGTTTTTGTGAAGGGATTTTTGATTGGTGAGACCAAACTCCAACAAGCAGCTAGGACACAACTACAACATACCTCTACTATTTTTAGGGTAAACTAAATACTGCAGATTTTCAACAGCAATAGCATCTCAGGCACATTTTGTGATTTTTGTTGAACTAATTTGGGGAGCTAGGGCACAAATTTGCACTTCTCAGGCTGTTTTCACCAGCTAGCTGTTAAGGCAAAACTTTATGATCTGATTTTCAAAGAATCAAGCTTCATCTTGTCACTTCTATGGCAGCTAGAGCACATTTTCAGACCTGATTTTTCACCAGAAAGCACAGCTATAGAACACTTCAAGCATATTTTCAGCGTTGGTTTCTTCACAACCAAGTTTTTCATTGCTAGGGCAGCATTTTTGTTAAGTTTCCGAGATCATTTTGAGTTGAAATAACTCATTTTCAGATCCGATATTCTGAGCAGGAGAAGGGCATTCAGCTGGCCCTCAGTCCTGATATATTTCGAAAATATCAACTTCAGATTTGACATTTCTCAGACATGGCTCGTAAGATTTATAATTATCATTTTCCCATTATTGCTTCATACCATGGTTCATGGCATACTTTATGCATTGTGTACTTCATAATAAAATTACAGACATCCAAACAGATTAATTTCACACCACAAATCCAAAAAAAAGTGAATAAAATTTATTTTTTACGCTGCCCAGCCGTTTTCCAATGACTAGGCCTGGTCAATACGGACTCGGCCTGGTTGACCGAGTCATTGATGACTAGGCCGAGTCATTGGATGACTCGGCCTGGTCATCAATGACTCGGCCAACCTAGCCGGTTACTTGGCCTAGTCGTAATTTTTTTTATCGGCTCGGTTTGACTAGGCCGTTTCCGAGTCAACTCGGCCTGGTTGTAAAACAATGGGTACAGTAGGGGCCCTTAGAGATAAGGGAAACTACATGCCCTAATTGACAGCATGGCACAGGGTGGCCATCCATCATCGTTCCATCACAGCATCAAGATAGTGGGGTTGACGTTGGTCTATTCCAATAGTTGGACTAGAGAGAGGTGATGAGTTGGTATTCTATTGGTGGAATAGGATATATGGCCAAAGACAGAGCACCGTTAGAGCCATGGGACTTGGGTGATGATTGGCCATGGTGGCATTGGGATCCAAGTAGATCTACTTGTTAAAATTGGCAACTAGGGCCAAACTCCACATGGGTCATCTTATTTATAACAACTGATATTTTTCTTGGATTCCTCTCTTTGAGAGGTGTTGTCGCGCGGATTGACACGACAACGCTCAGACCGGGGGCTGTCACTCTGATCCTCGATCCCTCCGTTTAAGCCTGTCTCCTACGGCTAGGGGGGGTAGTCCCTGTGAGATGATGAGACCAACTGTCGACCAGTTGGTTGGGAGACACGAGATACGCTATAAAAAGGACGCGATGGATTTGATTAATTGAGCAGACCAGTGCCTTAAGAGATTGATGTAGAAACGATTACTTGTTAAATGATATAGGAACATGGACCATGGACAGCAACCATCTATCATCAACTAAATCACATGACCAAAACGATATCCAACGATAAAAAAAAAAAAAAAAAAAAAACTTCGAAAAAGATGAATGTGCTAAAATGAAACCAAAAAAAAAAAACCTTAAACCCTAATAAAAAACTGCATAAAGCAAAAATTAAAACCCTAGATCAGCTAATTAATTTACAGATTTGGCCCCTTAACAGCCAGATTCAGCAATAAGCACGGAAAACATTTTAAAGAACAGAAATTTCAGATCGTCACTGTGAAGAACTTCAGAAAATCTCTCATGCAAACTTAGAAAAATAAACCGAATGATAGACCCAGGATCAAGTCCAACTGGGCTCAGCAAAAAAAATGCTTGCGGGAGTTGGCTGGTTCAGCCGAGAACTTCCCCGAACGCCCACAAATTTCCTTCAGAAAATGTTTTCTGCACAGCTCAAAACAACCGTCAACAAAGAGGGCAAAAATGCTGCTAGATCTCAAACAGTAATGGAGATACCTGCCATTACTTCAGAAACCCTAACAGCACCCAAACCCCAGCAAGTGAACAAGATACCTGTGCTCACAATACTCTACGAAAAGCTATTATTAATGGCTGAAAATAACATATGCAGAAAATGAAATGATCTCACAGCATTCCAAGAGAGTAACACCAGCAAGATATGGACCCCAAAGTCTTCCTTTATTAACCAGAAACAGATTTACAAGAGAGCTTCTTCAGTATCTGACTCACAGATCGAATGAATCTGAAATGACCACCTAAGACCCTATATAAAGGAAATGATCCCAACGGCTAGTTCGAATGATCCATGTAGAAATGATCTCGACCGTTGATGAAGATCAAGACATCTCTTGATCTCATCCGTCGATTTATTCAATTAATTTTTTATTATTATTTTTAAAATTTTTAAAATTTCTTATTATTTATTATTTTATTATTATTTTTTAAATTTTTAAATTTTAATTTATTTTTTTATTATTATTTTTTTATTATTTCATTTTTTTTTAAATTTTTAAATTTTTAAATTTTTTATTTATTATTTATTTATTATTTTTTAAATTTTTAAATTTTAAATTTTTTTTTATTATTTTTTATTTATTTCATTTTTTTAAATTTTTAAATTTTTAAATCTTTTTATTATTTATTATTTTATTATTATTTTTTAAATTTTTAAAATTTTAAAATTATTTTTTATTTATTTCATTTTTTTAAATTTTTAAATTTTTAAATTTTTTATTTATTTTATTTCATTTTTTAAATGGATCATCGAACTAAACCTTTGGAAACATCACCCAGGACCTAGGACTTAGGACTCACGAGGGGATTTAAAACATTTTTCGACCCTCAAGACGCATTACATCATGACTTTTACAACTTACATCTCAAGGGGACAAGCCCACTTAACACAGACCCTCATAAATCACCCAGTTCTGCGACACAACTATAATCTAGCATATTAACACACTAGGATTCTCCTAAAGTTCTAATGACAAAATCCATCCCGGCTTTGGGGTCAGGTTTGAAGGAAAACTCTGCCGATCCATGGATCGGTGAGACGAAAAACCTTCCGGGACATAGATTATCATAGAAAGTTAGGTCCACCTAGGCAATTTTACATACATGACTCTGATCTGCTTAGATTATTTACAATTCATACATGCAGACTGGGTTTACAATTGAAATGATCAAGCTGCTGATGACTGTAGGCTGGCACGGACACGTCGTTCAGGTGCTACCCCTTTCTGCCAAGAAAAGAGGGTGTAGTGCATGGGAAGTTGACCAGTAGAGGTCAACAAGAGGTGTAGGATTGATCTAAAGATCATCCGATTTTAACATGTACAAATGAAGTTATGAATTTATTTTGATTATGGTCAAATTGTCAAGGTCGGCCAGCAAACTTACGTAGGCTCAGAAGCCCAACAGTGACGTCTATTCATCCTCAACGTTGCATATAAATAGAAGGTGACTTAGCCTCATTTGGGCACACTCATCTTCACACTTCTCTCTCTCTCTCTCATTGTTTGGATACGGATTTCTGGGCCTCTCTCTCTCCACACATCTGAAATTTCAGGAGGTCGAAATTTCAGGAGAGTGAAATTTCAGGAAGCCGAAATTTCAAGAGACAGAATTTCTGAAGAAGTTGACTAAGTCTTGACCAACATCCATTGACCTCCTTTGACTGTGTTTTTGTGAGGGCTATCTTTGTTTGGGCAAGCTGCATTTCTGGGCATAGAAATTGAGGCTAAACGTTGATTGTTGACCAGGGTTGATTGCGGATAGGGTTGACCGCAAGTGGGCTGTTTGACCAGATTTTGACTGGGCCGTTTTGCGAACTGATTCATCTTGCTGTTTGGAGGCTGAAGTTGACTAAAGTTGACCAAGTTGTTGAGGGTCAAATCTGCCTTCTTGACCAGCGTTGACTTTTCTGGTTAAGGCTCTTTTGCTGCTGTTATAAATTATCAGATTTGTAAATTATACTATCTCCCTCTGTTGAACTATTGAAGACTAAAAGAAGATATGATCAAGGGTTTCCCCACATTGGGGTTTGTCCTTGGCTGGTGCCACATCTTGTGTCCTCTTGTCTTGGCTTGTCTTCTACTGTTTATGTTTATGTTCTATCTGCATTTTACTATCGTGTTGATGTGATTACTAATCTAAATATTGATACTGGGCTAATAAAGAAATTGAAGTAAAATTGCTCTAAAGCATAGAACATACCATTGTTGCCTAAAATTAACACTACTGGTAGCAGTTTGAGTTAGAGATGGGCTTGGGATCCAAGTATTGAGGGATCCAATCATGTTTGGATTGTTTGGAGGCATGACGTGGACTAGTGGTTCATATGGGATCTCGGTATCAGTTTGTAGATGCCTCTGCAGTGGAAAGGTATCATTTTTATTTTCCTCTATAGTACAACCAGGGTGGATTTCCAGGGCACGGGAGGGCCAAGTCAGGGAGCATGAATATGTCGTTAGGGGTCTCGGGGGAGTTTTGAGGAGTCTTTATGGGATTTGATGGCATTTGCCCTACATATTCCATCATCCCAAAGCCTGCCTTTCGTTCCATTGCATTCCGACAACTTTCAAAAAACAACTTTATTACTAGGACTGACTTAATTAATTACCTTGGGGTGGCATTCCAGGAGGATTATTTGATGGAACGCTTTAGTGTAATAGCTCGTTGGAACCGAAACGAGAAGATCTACAGGATGGGATGCTGAGAAATGACTTCTAGTGGTTGCAAAAAGTATGGTGGGCGATTAACATTTTCTGAGATTAAAAATGACTTTAATTAGTCATTTAATTGGAAAGGGAAAAATAATTAATTGGCGGAAAAAGGCCAAAGTGACCTAAAATAAATTAAAACAAAAAGTCACTTAAGATAAAGCTAAGGGAGAAGCTTCTAGAATAATAATAAAATAAGATGCTTCTAGACGCTTTGAGATCTATCTATGGAGTCTTTAAAAGGAGGAGGAGAAAATCATTTGGGACATCTTGGATTGGAGCATTTGTCTTTTGTGTGGATTGGAGAATTCAATTCTTTACCATAGTAGCCCTAGGATGGAAACCCTCGAGTGATTCAGTGAGAGTGGGCAAGTACCTAACTCTCCCCTTGGTGAGTTCATCCAGAATTCATAGGAGAGCCTAGCAGTTGCATTTTAGTTTAGTTTTGGAGGGCCATTGCAACGTTGGAGCAAATCCTTGAGGCCTATTTCACATCTCAAGTATATGGGTTGTATCAGCATGTAAACGCTAGTTTATCTATTGTAACAAAGTTTGAAGATTTTTTTATTCATCGTGTTATTGGATTGCAGTGCTTTATCTGTTATGTTTTATATGGCAATCTTCTGTTAAATCAATGAAATTTTTATGTAGCAATTTTGTTGAGTTAAATTAGCCAATTTTTTTAGTTTGGGACATTACATACTAATGCTATGTAATTAATGATAATGTTAAATTCTTGAAGTAAAAGGTTGAAATTGAAATTTCATCCTTTTGCTTAAATTTTTAACATTACCATGAATTGACTCAGGATGTTTGAGAGTGGTTCCAACCTCATCAAACATCATATGGAGAGAATAGAATTTCATATCCCATTCAAAATTTAAAAAACTTAACATTTTTCAGGATTTCAGAATTCGGGGGATTGCAATGTTTCCATTGGATTCTATAAGGGTCTGGAAATAGCATTTAATCAAGAGAACCATTCCCAGAAGCACCCCTTTTGAATTTAAATAACCCTTGAAAAGAAAAAAAAACTAAAAATAAAAATACATAACAAATATCAAAACCTAAACTAATTTGCAATACCTAACTCTCTCATTCGACTTACCAAGCTTACCTCTACTTAGCTTACCAAGCGATGCTATCTAACTTATCAGTTAACTGTTGCCTCACCTACCACGCGACTCTCCTTCAATGTTCATTGTGTGAAAATTTCTGAATCTAATAAACCAGAAATCTTACTGCAATAAACTGATTTACATTACCTACTTGTTTTCTTCATTTAACATGTTATTTTCAGAAAATATTTAGAAAATATAAATGTAAATACACTGTAGCCTACACCACTATACAGGTCAAGAACTGAAAAATAAATGAGACATCATGCAAAAGACACACTTATTTTTGGACTAAACGTCCCCAGAAAAACCCAATGCGGGAAAACCGATGCAACAACTTTGAGGGTTTTCTATTATTAAGCAGAAGTTCTGAATACAAACGCTGGTTACCCTCCCAGCAAACCAGTGACAAAGAAATACAATAGTGGAGAACCTGAGTGAGTTTTACCTCACTTTATCCAACAGAATCCGACTGATCCGACAGCGAAACTGGCTGGCCTCGACTACAACTTCGCTGCCCCTTCGCAGAAACTGCGTGGGCCTGCGTGGAGCTCTCTAAGGCTCTGCATCAACCCTTTTGCCCACTGCGTCAGCTTTCCCGGCTGTTCCGATAGTTCTGGTAGCTCCTTGACTTTCTGCTTGGAAGGTAGTTCTTCCTCTGCGCTGGCCCTCTTGGCTCTGCGTCAAGGCTGCGTGGGCCCAAGCTGGCCCATTGTCAACTCTCCCGGCTACTGCGTTGCTTCCACAAGTTTCTCTCTGCCTCTCTGTCTGTATTCCCGAACTATCATTGCCCCTCAGCTGAAAGATCTCCCCAATCGTTCCCTCGTGAGAACTTCTCACCTTAAAAAATCGATTTCCTCAACCTCTTTGTGTGTGTTCTCCAATTGACCCGAAGCCTCCATTTATACTTTTCTCGTTGACAAATCAACGGCTGAGATTAAGTCTCTAATCAATGACTAAGATTAAATTAGACTTGATCCTCATCTCTTAGTAGCTTTTCACCCTAATTTTATTACCCATTAATATTTTAATTTTCCTAAGTTTAGACTTAGGAACCCCATTAAAAATATTAATTATTTTAATAAAATACAATCCGGGTGGAATTTCACCAAACGATTTCTGGGTCTTGGAGATCTCATGTGAGCTAGCCCCTCCACAAAATTTCAGAGCTAGAGCACATTCGATGCTACCCCAAAAAAGCAACACATTGTCCATTTTTAATTTTCAGTTTTAGCTTTAGAGTCTTGACTCTAGATATTGATGACCTTAGACTGATTCTTTGACTCGTCACTTTTCACTAGAGTTTGAGTTATTTCAATATATTATTCTAGTTTTCAGATTTCAATATCTACCATAGTCTACTTTGCTCAGTACTAATTAGATTCTAGAATGATGAATGATGAACATAAATTTTAAATAAATTTAGAATCTAGAATGATGAATGATGAATTTATTTTTTAAATCAATGTAGATTCTAGAATGATGAATTATGAATATAAATTTTAAATAAATTTAGAATCTAGAATGATGAATGATGAATTTATTTTTTAAATCAATGTAGATTCTAGAATGATGAATATGGATCGATGTATTGCATTATTGAATCTCGTGGTGCATGGATGAATGATGAGTACGGATCATTGTAATTCATTATTTAATTCAATTATGTATGGTTTGTGAAAATTCCTTGAAATGCAACAATTGGAATTTATTCTTCTAACTGATTAATTATGAAGTTTATTTTGTTATGACAAAATAAGAAATAAATCACATTGCAATTTCTTCACCATAAAAATAAAATGCACTGCAGAAACAAAATTGGAACTGAGAAAAATAGAGCCCACACACAATAAAAATGATAATTATTTTTGGACAAAAGTCCCTGAAAAAACCCAATGTGGGGAAAGCAGTGCAGCAGATGAAAGTTTTATTATTATTATTCAACAACAAAATTGAGTACAATGTATGGATGCCAAATTGGCAATCTTTGTTGAAATATGTAACTAGGTTCGGTCTTCATAATGACATATATAATCATGTTTTTATGTATTTGATTAAATGAGAAAAATAAATTTATTATTGTTATTCTTGAGGCATGGGTTTCATGTTCAAGGGAAATTTATTTTATAGGTGAAGCACCCATTGAGTGCTTCTAGGGTTTGTCTTTGAGTCAACAAGTCATAAGATTCATTGTCATGTATGGAAGACCCTTTTGGGCATGTTAGATATTGTAAAGAAAATTTATTTGAGTCAAATCTAGCGTCAAAAGACCCTCCAAGTCCTTGTCATAGTGGAAAGACAAGTTAACCTTAGAAGGAGATCAAGTCTTCTCTCTAAGTGACAAGTCAACTTATTAGTAGGGCTATTTGACCACTTCAAGTTGCATATATATAAGATAGACCTCAACCTCATTTTAAAGGACAACAATAGAGCACAAGAAGTTTGATAAGGGTGGAAGAAGACAAGGAATAATTAGTGAGAAAGACGAGAGACAAAAGAAAGGAAGATCAGAGGTTTAGAATGTTGTTTTGGGTGAAAAATCTCTCACACATGCGACTGTAATTAGGGTTTTCTGAAGTGAGTAATTGCAGACTTCAAGAAGAGATGAAATCACCATCCAAACAATCATAAGAGTAAGCCAAATTCATAAGGAGAGAGATCTAAAGCAAGTGAAGAAGGGAAACCCTCTAAATCTGCCATTAACTCCTCTCACGTGCGAAATTGCAGTCACTACAGGAAGACGAGAATTGCATGTCGAAAGTACAGTTCAAGGTTGCAGGTCCGAAGTCTAGGTCGAAGAAGTAAGTACTGCTACTACAAGAAAAGGTTGACTTGGTTTGACTTTGCAAAAAAAAAGAATTTTAAGTTGGTCTTGGAGGGGTCTTGGTCAAGGGTCATAGGTCTCGGAATTCGTCAATTGAAGTTCTATAAGTAGGGAAGAATTCTTATGGGTTTTCCTCTCAGAGTGGAGAGGTTTTGGTCCTAGCTGATCACCTATATCTTGTGTCCTCTTGTCTCATTATTCTTCATTGTTTTGGTGGTTGTTTGATGATAAGAACACTAAATATAATTAAGTAAAGCAAGAAGCTAATCAAGATAAGAAAAATACATCACAAGCAGTTATCAAAGTAAGAGAAATTATTTAATTTGCTACCCCTAGCTTTTTCAACATGGCATCAAAGCTAAGGTGATAAGACAAGGAAAGGTAGCTTGAAGAAGGATCATCAAAAGAGATCAAAGAGGACATCAAAGTATCAAGAAAGGATACAAAAGGGCCGAAGCACAAGAAGATCGTCTAGGAAACATCAAGAGCATCAATCATCATGAAGGACTAACCCTTTCGTCGTCTTAAATGAAGTATCTAAGGAGACCTCAAAACCCTAGCTCACTCAAAGAAGGGTTCTACAATTGAAGCATTCTTGGGAAGCTCACAATCCTCATCACAAGGAAAAGAAGAGGCATCGTCTGGTGGCCTGCCAATGCCACCTCCTCTGACAAACTCTTGCCAGAGTATGCTGATCACACTGTAATCACGTGTACAACTGTCATACCAAGACAACCAAAGGAGTCTATCCACAAGCTGGTTGGCCACTGGTGCTGACCGAGACTCCCTAGTGAATGTGCAAGCTCAACTGCTAGGTCAACTGTATCGACCAGGTTGTAGTCAACCGATATACCTGGGAAATAGTAGGTAGTCCCACCCGGATCCCAATGCTAGTCTGGGCTCCCGGTATCCCTGTTGAAGTTTCTAAGTTTACTTAGTTAGAAACCCTCCATGCACTTTATTTGATTTATTCCTACCTACTTGTTATTTTTCTTAACAATTTATTTACAATGTAATTACTGAAAATAAACACTAGTGCATGCTCAACATATTACAGATCAGCAACTAAAAGAAACAGAAACAAACACACCATATGACACCATTATTTTTGGATTAATGTCCCCAGAAAAACCCAATGTGGGAAAACCAGTGCAATTATTTGAGGGTTTTCTTATTAAGCAATATCAGAGTACAATCTAGGTGCCGAAACTGGCCTACCCAACAGAGAGTTTCCTTGGCAGTAATACCTCTCAGTTTTTGACAAATCTTCTAGTTGAAACCCCGGATAATCCTTCCGGCAGCTACTGAGCAGAAATCTGCCTCAGAAACCCCAGTGTCAGCCTCTCTCTGGACTGCTTCAGCCCCTCTGCCTCACGCTGGCCCTGCGTCACCCCGGATGGGTTTGCGTCAGCCCTGGGATGCCATGCGTCAGCCCTCTGGCCTTCTGCGTCAGCAACACTGGCCTCTCTGAGGCTCTGTGCAGCTCTCCTGGCACTATCTCTACCTCTCTGTCTCTCTGTACTCAAATGGCCCTCATCTACATCTCCCAATCACTAATTCTATCTCTCTTAGCAAACCTTGCTCTAGAGAATAGAATGACTGATCACTCTGGTGTGTTCTCCAAGTGACCCTCAAGCCTCCTCTTATACTTTTCCTGTTGTCAACAGTCGAGATTAAGTCCCTAATCAACGACTAAGATTAGATCTGGCTTGATCCATGTCTTTTGGACCATTCTAACACAGTTTCATATTAATACACATTAATATTTTATTTTCCCTAAGTTTAGACTTAGAGACTCCTTTATAATATTAATTATTTTAATATCTCTTGAACTGTTTAGAATCTGCCCAAACCCTTTCTGGGTATTGGAGATCTCATGTGCCCCAACCTCTCCACCAAATTTCGTGGTTAGAGCACATTCGATGCTACCCCAAATCAACACTCCCTCTTAGCGAGGACTGTGCTCTAGCAATACTCCTCACTGAGTATTACTCTGATCATCCGACATCGTTACCTGTGCTGATGCTAGGCCTACTGCTCACCATCCTTTGCATTGTTGTATCTTGTACTGCTGCCCATGGTTCTGCCACTGCCACTGTTGCATCTTCACGACAACTCCCTCTGCATCTGTGCTGCTGCTGGTCCTTTCTCCCAGCACTGCATCTGCACTGCACCTCCTCTCATCATGTTGCATCATGCTGCCCACTGCTGCACTGCAACTCAGTTACTGAGAAGTAAGTAACTGATCTCCCAACCTGACCTCCCTGTTGGGCTAGAGACCCTCCTGATGCTGAAGCTCCCTCTGCCACTAACAAGTGCTCCCTCTCTGACCTCTGCGCTGCTGCAACAACTCCTTGCATCTCACACCGTTGCACACCTCTCTGTGCCATCTTGCACTGGTGCAACACTCCCGTGCCTCTCACACTGCTGCAAACTGCTAGCCTTCCGCTGTCCTGGGACTCCTGCACTGTAGCTCTCTCTGCCGCTCCATCCGCATCCGTCTCTACTCGACTCAGCCAGTCCTGCTACACTTCTTCAGGGCTCCCGTAGCAAGGTCTAATCCAAGAGGCTAGGTACCTCGAGGATCCTGCCCCTCATCGCCTGTAGTCTCCTTGACTACAACTCGATGTCTCCCCACTTCTTCTCAAGTGGCGCATGTGCACTCATGGCATAGTCATCGTTTGTCAAAACTGTCTTCTCTGCCCGTGCTGGCGCTGCCTTAATCTTTGAAGACTCTCCCTTACTCTTCTTCCTTGGACACTGGGTCGCATAATGACCCAACTCCCCACAGTGGAAGCACTTGATCGTGGAGAGATCTTTCTTCTTCCGCTTTTCTTGCTTTCCCTCATATGCTTGGGCCACATTTTCCTCCTCCTGCTTGACTTTGATCCCCTTGCTGCTGCTACCCGTCTTAGACTGCCGTCTGATTTCTTCCTGGCAAAGAGTTGGCCACATCTTGTCCCAAGGTGGGAGAGTCCCTCTGCTCAGTATACTCTGGACAAATACCTCCCATTCTTCTGAGACAACATTAAGGGCTGTCCTCACCATCAGCTCCTGATCTGGTGTCGCCTCTATAGCAGTCAACTGATCTCAGATCTCATTCAGTCCTCCGAGGAGGGTGTCAATCGGTTCTCCCTTCTTCATCTGATACGACCTCAAATGATTCTCAAGCAACATTCTTCTCTGCACAAAAGTATGCTGGTACAGCTTCTTGAGAGCCCCCACATCTCAAATGCCGTTTCCTTTTTGACTATTGTGGTACTACATGATCCTTGACCCCGTCAAGGATAATGCTCTTGGCCCTTGCCATCGCCTCCTTGTACTTGTCATTATCATTAGGGTCAACTGGGATAACTATTACCTTCAAGGCGAAGTTCTTGACACGATTCCTATCAAGTACGGATAAGATTCTAGCCTTCCAGACTGCAAAGTTCGACGCTCCATCTAGTCTATCCTGGTCTCTTACTCCGTGTAGTGCCATGATGCTCCTCTACTTCCCTCCTGGAAGTTCTTTGTTCGACTCCTCTGAGTCTCTACTTCTCGTTTGGAAGTTCTCTTTTGGACTCCCTCTAAGTCTTGATTTCCCTCCTGGAAATCCTTCTGCCGCTGTCGAGATGCTCCCTACTCTGATCGTCTTGTGCAACTGCACCACTGATTCGTGTTCCTTGGCTAGGAACCCTCGGTAGCAACTCCTTTGGCCTTGCTCTGTTAGGGACTATTTTGACTACAGTACCTCACTAGCTCCACTCTGCAATATTCCCACAACCTTCTAAACCCAAGCAACCTGAAGGTGAGAGATCCTAGGCTCTATGCAATCCTGACACCAGCAACCTGGCCTCCTCAGCCAACTGCGTCAGCCTTCCCAGCTACTGTGTGGGTCTGCATGAGTCTCCCTTTGCCTTCCTAGCTTCCGCACTGCCTCTTCTCGGCTCACCCTTGATGATGCAAGCACTGCGTCACCCTTCCTTTGTTGATGCTCTGTTAGAAACAACTTCTGTCACCTCAGGACAACTGTTTTCTGCTGCTATTGCTCTGCTCGACTGATGTCCTTAGTCCTCCTGTGATCTGCAATCACGCTCTGATACCATATTGAAGTTTCTAAGTTTACTTAGTTAGAAACCCTCCATGCACTTTATTTGATTTATTCCTACCTACTTGTTATTTTACTTAACAAGTTATTTACAATGTAAATACTGAAAATAAACACTAGTGCATGCTCAACATATTACAGATCAACAACTAAAAGAAACAGAAACAAACACATCATATGACACCATTATTTTTGGACTAATGTCCCCAGAAAAACCCAATGTGGGAAAACCGGTGCAGCTATCTAAGGGTTTTCTTATTAAGCAATATCAGAGTACAATCTGGGTGCCGAAACTGGCCTACCCAACAGAGAATTTCCTTGGCAGTAATACCTTTTAGTTTTTGACAAATCTTCTAGCTGAAACCCCGGATAATCCTTCTGACAGCTACTCAGCACAAATTTGCCCCAGAAACCCCAGCGACAACCTCTCTCTGAACTGCGTCAACCCCTCTGCCTCACGCTAGCCCTACGTCACCCCGGATGGGTCTGCGTCAGCCTTGGGATGCCCTGCGTTAGCCCTCTGGCCCTCTGCGTCAGCAACGCTAGCCTCTCTAAGGCTTTACGCAGCTCTCCCGACACTATCTCTGCCTCTCTGTCTCTCTATACTCAAATGCCCGTCAGCTGCATCTCCCGATCACTAACTCTATCTCTCTTAGCAAACCCTGCTCTAGAGAATAGAATCACTGATCACTCTGGTGTGTTCTCCAAGTGACCCTCAAGCCTCCTCTTATACTTTTCCTGTTGACATATCAACGGCCGAGATTAAGTCCCTAATCAACGGCTAAGATTAGATCTGGCTTGATCCATGTCTTTTGGACCATTCTAACACAGTTTCATATTAATACACATTAATATTTTATTTTCCCTAAGTTTAGACTTAGGGACTCCATTAAAAATATTAATTATTTTAATATCTCCTGAACTATTTAGAATCTGCCCAAACCCTTTCTGGGTATTGGAGATCTCATGTGCCCCAACCTCTCCACCAAATTTCGTGGCTAGAGCATATTCGATGCTACCCGAAATCAATAATCCCCAATGCTTGAACGCTCCTGCTGAGCTTCCCACCAGTCTACTACCATCTCCATAGCCCACTCCACCGGGTACCAACTCAAAATCTCTCGCCATCCAACTCGGAGAGAGGGATTGAATGTACGAACTCTCGTACACAAGACAAGCCCTCCATCCTGCGAGTGCTGCACCTTGCGCAACTCATGTCACTTCATCTCACCATCCTGGTCAACACCCAAAATCTATCGAGGTGACTCCTCCTCTCCCTCTCTGTTGTAGTCGCTATGACCACCCTCCAAAATTTTGGCTCGCATGCAAATTTCAGAGCCTACCTTGGATCTTGCGATCGATCGTTCCTTGGTCACTTGTTGGTAAGCTGATGATCTCAAGCTTCCCCTCCTTGATCTTAAGAGTTGTTCATGTTCTCATCTTTATGCAACATGTGTCATATTTGGGCATAGGGATTGTTGTTTGTCATGCAAAGGGAATGTTGTTTTGCTTCAAGGGAGATCTTGTACGTATGAGTTGTTTTCATTACATAGACATGTTTCACACTCACTTCACGCACTCTTGTCACGAAGGTTGTTGCATCAAGCATAGTATGTTTTATACATTCTGGATGGTCTACATTGTATCACTAAGTGTTCATGTGTGATCATAGTCGAGTCCTATCATTGTTTACATATGTTTCACTGATCTCACACTTAGCTCATGTCCCTAACAACCTAGCCTCATCCAGCTTCTCGGAACTGTGCACTTTGCTTCTGCAACCCTCAAGCTTTCTCCCTTGCCTGCTGGAACTCTGCAGTGCGCAGAGACCCCAACCTCCCTTGGCATCCAAAACTGCACAATGGTTTCCTCCATTGTCTTTCCCCCAATTCTGTCTCCAGAAATTGCGCAGTATTGTCCCTCAACTACTCAGTCTGCGTTGCAACCTAAAACTGCATAGATGTGTCCTACTGGAATCCATCCCATGGCAGTGCCTTGCACCCAAAAACTGTGCAGTGTTGCCTCTCAGCGGCCTGGGCTACACTGCACTCAAAAATTGCGCGGAGCTGTCTTCTCAGGACCCCATCCCGTAGCAATGTCTTGTGCCTCAAAACTACGCAGTGTTGTCCAAGTTGCCCTATCTATCTTGCATTTAGAAACTGCGCAGATGGTCCTCCTAGGGCTTCATCCTGATAATAGTCACTGCCCGCTAAAACTGCGCTGATCTATCTCTCAGTGACTACAGGAAAAGGTGACATGTTGAGATCACTCCCAAGGAGTTGAGGAGAAGGACCAAGAGACTAAGTGATGGAAAAAGATCAGGACCACATGCAAACTCCGTCGAATGCATGATCATCTTGAGGGTAAGTATGGTAAGTAAAGAACACCTTTCGAAGTACACCTCTTAGTTGAGTTTGCAGGACTGCTTGTCATTGTCATATCATCTTGTCTTCAATAACATGCATGGGTGCAAACACAAAAAAGTCATTTCATGTGTTTCCTCTACATGTCTTGCTTCCTTTTCGCTTGTTTGACCAACTGTCATCTTTAGCATGTTGATTGCTATGTCATGGTTGCGACCTTGTTATGGTGATGTTGAAGGTTTGTCTGTGTGTATGAGTTGTGTTCGCTGTGTAAACATCTATCGCACTCACACACGTAGTCGTAAACAATGTCGTGCAAGTGTCGTCACGGTCGTTCGATGATCTATCTCAAGTGTCGCACTTGTCACTCTTAACCCTTAGACAGTCACACTGAGACATGTTGTATTTTTGGTTTGAGGTGTCTTGTCGTCAAGTTATGTTGAGTGTGTGTTCGCAAGGTCATGTATACACAAGTTGACTCGCTCACACACTAGCAATTTTTCCGAAAATTTGTTGACTGAACCACCCTCCATTAGCCGGACCTCCACTGAGCTGCATTGCGCAATCTCAGCCCTCAGTGACCAAGCACTATTGCCCAGAACTGCACAGAGCTTGAGGCTGCCCTCCAAGCAGTCTGCACTATGCAATTCTAGAATCAACCCGGCTGACTGTCACCCAGAACAACACAGAAGTTTCCCAAGAAGCCATCTCAGTCTGCGCTCCCCGCAAGCTTATCCATCAATCCTCTCGCTGGTCAATCGGAGAATTTGTCTTGAGTAGTGACCCAAGGCTACACTCATCTCCAAAACTGCGTAGAAGCTGTCCAACTTGCTTGCCCACACTGCTTGAAGAAACTACGCAGACATGAGGGATAGGCACCCGCTTCTTGTCACTGCACTGTCCCAGGAAATTGCGTAGTTCTGTTAGGCAGTACCCTGTTGGCTTGCTCTCCACTCCTCCTGAAAACCGCACAATTTTCGTTGACATTCCACCTGTTGCCCGACACTCCGCTTAGCTTGGAAACTGCACAGTCATTTCTTGCTTGCTCGCCTCCCAGAACTGTGCAGTTCTGACAAGCAAGCTCTCGCAACCCAATCGTGGCCTCCTCCGGGAAACTACGCAGTTTTCACGGCCAGTGCTCCCGCAGCTCAATCCTGGCCTCCTTTGGAAAACTGTGTAGTTTTCACTGCCAGTGCTCCCTGTTGCCCGCACTGCCTTCCCGGAAAAACTGCACAATTCTGCCTCCCAGCTGATCCATCTCTTGCAGATGTCATTGCTGTTTCGAATCGCTCAACCCAGCCTCCCAGTGACCTCTTCGCAGTTTTTCCCGACAGTGTCCTGGAGCCTCGCATCCCAGCTTGACATGTGCTCTGCGCTGTTTCAGAGGCTTGTCCTCTCTTCCGGTTACCTGCACCTGGAAATGAAAGACAAAGCTTCATGGTAGACTAGGGGATTTCTGGATTTGATGTTGTCTCGTCATGAGTGATTGCAGAAACAGGTACATGGATGAGACATGGCACGACAACGAACGGGATGAACAAGGAGCGCATGCTAGAAGACTTGCTCACGGTTGGACGAACACATGAAGCATACCAAGTAGCAAGCAAAGGAGACACATGCACATGCATGAACCATCAAGCGAACACCAAGACCATCAAAGACCCTGCACGCTTCATCATGCGGAGGTGAAGATATGATACACCGAGAGCACACTCATCACTCAGCAGCACAACAACTTGACATGAACAGCACAGCCAGCATGTGCATACCAGCAGTGTCATGTCGAGTTGTGTCATGAGTCGTCTCGGCCACATCACTACTATGGGCCATACCTGTTGTAATCAATGTAATGTAACGTGGAAGTCTAAGAGACCCACGGATGAATTCGAAGAGACATGAGGGAAGTGGAACAGTCACAAGGGTTAGTTTCACCCTTGGCTATATATACTCCCTCATTTGTATAGCAAAGGACTTTTCACCATGGCTCCTCCCACAGAGCCTTGAGAGTTTGTAGTCTTTTCTTTGAGGAGTGAGCAGTGGCTCCAATGCCCCACTACTGGGGTTAGTGATGTATGGTGACCTAGCTAAACAACTTAAGCAACAAAATCAAATTCGATAAGCCAAGAATGCCAAACGAAGTGTGTTGCCTTCCTGTCATAACTTTCGTGGAGCCTTTCTTTCGGCCTTTTCTTCCCTCTCATGCATTTCAAATCATTGGCTTAGGGAGTGCGTATTTCTTATGTGGGTGGTCCCCACATATCATTAACAAAACAAAATATAATAAAATTAACTTGCCTCTAACTCCTAAGTCTTCTATCAAAAATCCAATGGGCCCCTGTCTTCACCAAAATTGGCCCCCAAAATGTAGAAATAAAGCCCGTTCGAAAATAATTTATGAAGGGACATTACAGGTGGCTTGGTGCCCATGGCTCTCGACAAGTAAAACATAGTTTCCTCCTCCGGAGGTCCCTCTTGCTCTCCTCATCCAACTGCCCACGCCCCTGGGCTGCTCACTGTGGTGGGGGTCTAGTGTCACTTCCCTTCTGTGGGTAGGGAGTCCATGATGGAAAGGGTGCTTTGGTCTTGGGGATTGCCCCCTGTAAATCTCTAGCACAAGTCATTGCCTCCTGCAAGGTCAAGGGCCTGCGTGACTTCACCAGTCCACGCAATGGCTCCAGTAACCCCTTTATGAAAGTGTACACCCTGCTAGCCTAGAATAGGTCTGGCAACATAATTGAAACCCTCAAAAACTCTGATATGTAGTGCTTCGAGTGGCCGGTATGTTAAAGTTGTGTCAACTCCCTGAAGTGAGCCTCTAGGTCCCTCATATCAAAGTGCTCCACCACTCTCTGTGTGAAGTCCTCATAAGAGGTCATACTGGCATGCCCCAATGTGGACAAGCCATGAAACCACCACTCATGCGCTTCCCCCTCCAAGTGCAGGGTAGCCATTTTGATGGCTTCCACCTCCGTCATCTGATTAAGCTGGAAATAAGTATCCAACTTCTCCACCCAAGCTCGAGCTGTGCACTTGGTAGAGCCATCATATGTGGGGAAATACATCCTCCCAATGGTATGTTGTAGCTCTGAGTTCTGTGTACTCGGTCCCCCATTGTACCTGCTCTTCTCATTTTATTTGAGCTGGAAATAGTCTCTGAATGACAAGGCTTCTTTGAAATCTTCCCCCATGGCTTGCCACTCCCTAAAGAAATCTCCCATGGGCATCTGATCATCCGGTCCTCCATGCTCACTAGGTGCTGATGGTAAGAATGTAGGCAGTGTGGTTCTGGATGGCCCACTGAAAGATGGTGGGTGAGTGGTTGGTGAAGTGTAATGTTCCTAAACAGGAATGTAAGTGATATACAAAGCATGCAAACAATCCTGCAACCAGAAAAATGAAATATACATTAAGCACCCATGGAAACATTAGAAATAGAACTGCTGAGCCATTTTATTACTTCTTCAGGAGCAAATACAAGAGTAACATAGAATGGTGCACCTGGGCTTGTCTCAATGGACAAGCATGACAAAACCTAGGTGAGAAAATGCTGAACTGAAGGCTGTTACAACTGTTGCACCAAACTGAACTGCGCTGCCCCAAACAATTGCTTTGTATGCTGATTTCTAAGGGCTGGAATCACTGCTTCCTGTGCTCAGAAAATTATGAGATTTCAGCTCTTTGCTCCTTTGCCTAAACCTAGAAAAACCCACGAAGGAATTGGCCAAATGTTAACCTCGGAATTTTGGCCCAAATTCCCGTTAGCTCCTCTAGCTGCTGACTGAGTTGGAACCCTTATTTGACCCCTTATATCTGCCCAAAAAATTCTATAAATTTAGGAGTGTGATTCTTGCCCAAAACCGAGAAAAACCCAGAAAGGGTTTCCCTTGGTTCCAACCTTCAAAAATTGACCCTTCACAACTTGGCCCTTCTCCAATTTAGATTTGTTGCTCTGATTGATCCTGTCAATTTATGCTCTCCCAAATCCAATAATCCTCCTCAAATTGCCCTCCAAGTGATCTCCTACTTCTTCCGGCCAGCTCCAGATCTACAATTCCTTCCTCCAACTCCCACGTGAGCCTAGTGATATCTCTCTGCGTAGGCCCATGTAACTGTAAATCGGTTTGCTGGGATGCTGGCCCCAAACTTGCAAGAAAGGATGGCCCTTTGCTGCTCTCCCAATCCTCTAACTCTCATGACAAATACTTGATCACTGATAGCTCCAAACTCCCCTTGCGTATTCTCCAGCTAGCCAGAAATACACACTCCTTGTTGTGGTTGAATGGTAATGCTGTAACACACTCCTGAAACTCTTGAAATACTTACGGAACTGCCTCTCTAGGGCGGGCACGGATGGTCCACCGATGTAGAGGTTGAATCTCCCTCTTGAGAGATTCGTGGCTAAACAGCTGATTGACTCAGCTAAACAACAGAGTGAACAGTCAAGTAATTTTGATTGCAAGGTGTAAGAATGAATCCAAAATGAGAGCTGCTCCCTCCTTATAATTCTTTAGGCCTCCCTAGCCTCATGTGGGCCTCTCCATCCACTTATTCGACTTTCCCTCCAAGCTATTCGAATGGGCCAATTCGAACTCCCATGTGGGTGGCCCCCACGTTCCACTAGCAACCAAATAAAGTCGAATTGCTTCCTAAGTCCCTAAGTTGAAAATGATGGGTTCTCTTCCTTAGCCAAAATTGTGCAAAATTGTATAGCAACACCCTATTACAAATGTGTTTGAGAAGGGACATGACATTCCTCCCCTCCCAAATGTTGCTTGCCCTTAAGCAACTTCACAGCTGGGTACTCCAAAATGTGCTCACCCTCCTAGGTGGCATCCTCATCCGGCAAGCTCTTCCAATGCACCAAAAATCGCTTGTGCTCAAGCAATTTTTGAGCAAGCAACCTCTCTAACTGTTTCTCCCCATTGTCACTGCAAAATGTGCCAGGGTCCTAGATGTCCCATTGGATCGTGCCTGACCTCTACACTGTCCTGGTATGGAAGAATCCTTCAATACAAGGATCCTTGGCAATCCTGTGCAACATGAAGCTCCCCTCGCTCCACTCACTATCCTACCTGGTGAAAGTACTAGAAGTCCCCTGCTCCATCAGTGACTTGCTAAAGCCCAGTGGAAGATCTATATGATCTCCCCTTGTAGTGGTTGGTGCATCCCTAAAGGTTATTGAGCTATGGAGAGCTATGATGTCCCAGTTCCCTGCTAGTCCCAAAGTGGTGCCACCACGCTGACGCTACGCTACTCTGACTATGTCATACTCCCAATCGTGCACAGTTGGTATCGTCCTCTCCTGGAACTCGATGGTGGAATACTGAAAGAGGCGAGACACATCCGGCCTGGGTATCTCCATGGCACCCAAGCCTACCCATCCAAATCTAACTCTGAACCTATGCAGCAACAGAGAATGTCTGCCTCCCCATATGATGAAACTTTCTGTGAACCCCCATGTGTCATCCCAAGAGTGAACTATATCACTCTTTGCCACGACTTCGCTCATCACAAGTGATCTATCGATCAATTGAATCCTTGCATCCCATAGCCAGACATGCTGCAGCATAGCCCTGTCGATCGATGGAATCCCTTTGGCCCTCGTCTCTAGTCCCTGCATGTGATCACTATATAGGCTCCATATATCGTGGGCTAATCTGATGCATGCTAATCTGCCTTGTGCTTGCCACTGTGTAGTACCGATGATCGCTAGAAGCCACATGTGCCAAAGAGCTACCCCCTGAATGCAACCAAAAGATGGGTATCCGATACTCGTAATCGACTCAGGGTATGTGGATCCCTCCTGTCCCTGCCAACCATCTCCCCTGGGTCTGCCATCCGCCCTCTCGATAATGTGCCAATATAAGGTCTGGAGCCCGGACACATATTGGGAAACTACCTCAGTTGTAACCGCTATCCTCTGCTCATGCTCGGTCCCGACATGCCCTGAGAAAAGAGTGACACATGTCTCCCTCAGGACTAGATCCCTAGATGTAGGCTCGGTGATGAATGATATGCCACCCCTGCAGATGATCACCTCATTCCCCAACCTGTGGCTGTCAACTGATGCACCAACCCAACGCCACTGTTGAAAAGTCTCCCCCCTAGTGCGTTGAGTCTCACCCAAACATCTCAGGTGAGCTCCTCGTCCCTCGTGGCTCATGCCCAAAGTGCAGAAATTCGACAACAAAATTGATAGCGCCTGTGAGGAATGTAGAAGAGGGTCAAGTGTGTGAGTCCTCGTGGATACCATCAAATATTGCTCATCTGTGTCCCCGTCGATCCTGGATGAACTACGCCCAAAGGTATGCTCGGTGTTTCTGTCCAAGGGTCTCCTTGGAGGCAACACTCCATGACCTCATTGTGCAGCACTATACACCCTTGCATGCCACTCATCATCCTAGTACTGCTAGACATGCTACTGTACACCATGGCCTACTCCTATACACTGTTGTTTACCCTCGGCTACGGCTATGCCATCTTGTACTGCCCTGGGTCCCACATGTGTCACTGTACCTGTCACTCCCTGCATGTACTCAATGCGATGTGAGGCACTCCCACTCCACAACGCAGTCCAACATACTATGACACACCACCCCGCATTTCCACGGTCCTCTGCAGGCCCCTGCTCCTCGCTCCATAGCCTCGCACACCATTGGATGCTATGGCCTAACGTTGGGTCTGTATGCATCAGACTGCATCCCTCTACATAACACTGGACGCTATGACATAACTCTGTGTAGTCCTATGTACCACTGCCCATTGTTGTACCATCCTGTAACATACAGTATCCTGCATGGGCCAAAATATCGACCTCTCTGCTAGTATGCCCTCCATGATGTGGGCTACATCCCCCCATCTGCTCTGAAAGACTTGAGTGGCCCGACTCCCCACATGCTAACGGAAATGACACTACTGCGCCTATCCTCAATAGCCCCTACGTCCCATATGCCACCTCCTCCTACCAGCTCCTTCCAAAGTAAGGTAATCACCCTGTGACTCCACGCACCGTCAATATGCCAAGACAACTCATGAAATTTGTTTGCTCGCCTGTCAAACCATCCTGTCACTAGTGCTGACTGGGGCTCTGATGGAGATCTAAAAATGTGGGTGCGCTCAAGCATCAAATCCATCCTGTAGCTACTACCATCACCTACTAGCTCTATAATGTGATGGAGAATCCCACCCGGATCCCAAAAATAGTTCGACCCTCGAGTCCCTCTGGTAATCCATGGCCTCTGCTGACATGTGGCCATGGATGTATCCAACTGCCTAACCTGCTCCATCATCATCAGCTCAATACCTCTCATCATCCAATCCCAAAGGAGAGATGTTAAGACTAGGTATGTTCTATGCTAGAGCAATTTATTTCAATTTTAGTTAACACAATATCTTTTCTTGATCAACAATCACATCAGCATTAAAGTAAACTGCAGATAGAACATAAATATAAATCGCAGAAGACAAGCCAAGACAAGAGGACACAAGATGTGGCACTAGCCAGGGACAAACGCCACAATGTGGGGGAAACCCTTGATCAATTCTTCTTTTATGTTATTCATAGTTCAGTAGAGAATGTGAGAGAGATAGTACATTTACAATAGAAGTCCATACTTGATTTTTGATATTGCATTAGTTAAGTTGAAGACATATTGCTTCAACTGTTTCTCTAAGGTGACTCCTTCACCTATCTTGGTGCTGCATCTCGTCCATTTGCTGCACCTTACCATGTAGCACCATCATGCTACATCATGCTGTCTCATTCATCATCATGCTGCCCTTTACTAACATGCCCATGATGCTGCATCTTTCATCATCATGATCTGAGACTGTTCATCCTTTGTTGTTCATTGTGATAGGGTTGCTACAAATATGCTACCTACAACTGTTCATTGCTGCTACAGGTATGCCACCAATCTATCACTGCTGTTCATTACTGTGATTATGGTGATATCAGGATCAAGACTGTGATCCTTGTCCCTGTCCCTTGTAGCACGTCAAGTTAGCATCATAATTAAATCTGAGAGCTACTGAAACTTCTTCCATGGTTCTGTGATACATCACGTTGAGGTTGCTACAAGTATGTCATAGTGAAGACAATAGTAGATCACACGCTAACTTATCTACTTTATCCCTTCGAGGGCATCATTTTCACACAGGGATGTCGAGAGGAGGTTGATCTAGGTTCTACTGCTCCTTATACCCATTTGAGAATGCAGCCGAACCCTAGATCGAACCCTAGATCTATCCCACATAAAAATGTGGATTCATTTTCTTTATGACTACGGCACCATGCCTAGATTGCGGCTCCAACAACCTTGGTTGTGGCTCCGTTACCTTGACTGCTACTTCATTCTCTTGACCGTGACTCCATTACCATGACTGCGGTCTTTGTTACCCTTACTGCGGCTTTATCACCATCACTGTGGCTACGTGCATTGACCGCGGCTTCATATATTGACCCAATACATAGATTACGCTGCATCCTATAGAGTCTAACTGCGTGTAAGGATCTCTGCCCTGTGTATAATTAGGGCACCACGTTGACTGTATAAATGTCACCATGAACAACGTATAACTAGCATATGAACGTAACCATGAGCAACGTATAACTGTGTCTCCATGATTTGTGCGTAAGTGTTTCTATGAACTGCGTATTAGTGTCTCAATGACCAGCGTATTAGGCCTCTCCTTAGCAACGAATTAGAGCACCACTCTGACTGTGTATAGATGTCTTCATGACTGCGTTGGATTAGGGCATTATCTGTAGCTAGGACATCATACTAGGCCAACGTATTCTTTAGTGTTCCTCCTTTTCCAAAAACCCAAGACGTGGAGAGGAGACCACATGAAGAGTGTGTCAAAATGACTTCAAGGCCTCCTCTATTTATAGTAAAACGTAGATGATGGATAGACATGTCTATTGGGCTTCTGAGCCTACATAAGACGCTGGCCGACTTGACAATATGTCTTATAACACAAATAAATTCAGAACTCCATGAATACTTGTCGGAATTGGATGATCTTTAGATCAATCCTACACCTCTCGATGAGAGGGATCCAATAAAAATATTAGCTGCTATAAATAAGATGACTCACATGGAGTTTGGCCCTAGTTGCCAATTTTAACACTTCCTCTCAACTAGGGAGAACTCCATTTGCTGATCCATATGTCCAGCTGTAATATCTCTGCCATCAGTGCCCTGCACTGCTCTATTCTGCTCTACTCAGCTCAGCTCAGCTCTGCTCTGCTCAGCTTAGCTCTGCTCAGCTCAGCTCTGCTCTGCTCTGCTCAACTTAGCTCTGCTCAGCTCAGCTCTGCTCTGCTCAGCTCTTCTCTGCTGAACCATGAAGAAGAAGAATTGATCGAGAATGATTCATACCATTCTCCACTGACTCGAAGTCAGTCTCAGAGTGTGTACTACTGGTCCCAGACCAGTCCTCAACCGACTCGAAGTCAGTGTCATAGTATGTACCACTCTCACTGGTCCCAGACCAGTCCTTTACTGACTCGAAGTCAGTCTCAGAGTATGTACTACTGGTCCCAAACCAGTCCTATACTGACCCGAAGTCAGTGTCATAGTGGGTACAACTCCTACTACTGGTCCCAGACCAGTATCATTAATCCCAGATCAATGAAGGTCATCCTAGCATAGGGAGTACGGTAGATACAACGATGCGTCCATCGGTACTACTATGGTCCCTATCCTCATTTCCCTGCTCATTGATAAGATAAGAGGTACTTCCCATGAGTCCCAGACTGCATGGGTAGGATGCCTCGACAGAAGAACTAATCATCCTGTCCACAGGAGAGCGAATCATCCTGTCTAGTGGATGCCATGGAGAACTAATCAGCCTGGCCCACAGGAGAGCGAATCATCCTGTTCCACAATCGCCATGGAGAACACATCATCCAGGCCTCATAGGAGAACTAATCATCCTGCTAGGCTTGCTACACAATCGTCATGGAGAACAAATCATCCAGATCTCACAGGAGAACTAATCATCTTGCTACACAATCGTCATGGAGAACCAAGGTTGCACGAAACGGGGAAACGGGTACGAGTTTCCGAAACGGGAAGCGATACGAAACGCGACCTCCCCAAATTTTGGAAACGGGGAAACGCGAATATATATATATATATATATATATATATATATATATATTAGGACATTTAAGAAATATGTGCAATCATAAAGCATATATGATACATTCTAATTTATTACATTATGATAAAATTGTCAATTGTCAATGCATAAACTATAAGTATCTAAATTTACATCACATTTACTCATGAATAATCACATAATGAAAATAGAAATATCCAAAATCAGCCACGAGAAATTTCTAATTTTTTGTCTCGTGCTTGATTGGGAGTCTCCTCCTACATAGTCGAATGACCTTAGTGCTCTTGATTAAATACAAGTTTCATACCCTAGTACCCTACATTCTCTTGATTATTGGGAGTCTCCCCTGCATAGAGGGCTTTGTTCTCTCGATTAAATACAAGTTCCATACCCTAGTACATGATAAAATCCAATGGAAACATTGCAATCCCCCCAATCCTGAAATCCTGAAAAACAGATAAGTCTGCTGGATTTTGAGTGAGATCTAAAATTCTACTTTCTCCATATGAAATCCAATGAAGGCGAAACCACTCTCAAACATCCTGAGTCATTTCATGGTAATGTTAAAATTTTAAGTAATTCTCCTTTATTTTTCATTTTCATCCTTTTACTTTAAGAATTTAACATTACCATGAATTGCATATCAACACTAGGGTAAAAGTTCACTTTTATAACTTTAGACAGGCATCTGCAAGCAACTAGAAGTCACTAGGCTAATGTAAGAATAGATTAGAGAACAAATAAAAAAATAAAATAAAAAAAACACAAGTAAATGCTGAAACGTGGGTCGTACGGCCCTGAAATGCGTTTGAGGCCGTACTGGACACGTTTCAGTTTTGTGAAACATGGCAGTACGGCCTGAAATGCGTTTCAGGGCCGTACCAAACGCATTTCAGCGTTTCGTACTCGTTTCCGTACAGAAACTCCCTCCTACCCCACGTTTCCTGCAACATAGTGGAGAACACACCATCCAGACCTCATAGGATAACTAATCATCCTACTACATAGTCATCATGGAGAACACATCATCTAGACCTCACAGGGGAACTAATCGTCCTGCTACATAGTAGCCACGGGGTGTCACAGGGAAAGTTTTGATTCTTTTACCTTGTACACATACACCACCAAGGGATGGTGAGTCACCCTGTGGTCATATGTCACTCCAAGAAGTACCCCGCGCACCCCTGGAGCTCCCAGAGCTTAGTACATCATACTTGACCCTTGTTAGAGGGTCTCTGAACGACACCAAGTCATTCTCGGAAAGTCAGGAATTTGACCTTTCCTAGGGGCTTTGTCAAAATGTCGGCGACCTGTTCATCTGTACCGATATGTTGGAGCCTTATAGCTCCCCGCTGCACCATATCTCAAATATAGTGGTACTTGATATCGATATGCTTGGAGCAATCATGAAATACGAGATTCTCTGATAAACGAATCCCACTCTGGTTATCACACAGGATCACAGTGGTATCCAATGTAAATCCAAACAGCTCACTGAAGAGCTTTCGTAACCAGACTGCCTCACAGGTGGCCATGCTAGCAGCAATATACTCTGCCTCGGCGGTGCTCAAAGCCACCGACTTTTGCTTCCTGCTCATCTAGGATATCGAAGCAGATCCCAAGGAGAACTAGCACTGAGAAGTGCTCTAGTGATCCTCCACACTGCCTGCCCACTCAACATTCGAATAATCATGTGGTTTCATATTTCTGGCAGTGTATCTCAATCCATGAGAGATTGTGCCCTGAAGATATCTCAGAAGATTCTAGGCACCAATCTAATGAAGCTCAACGAAATATGAGCTCGCCATGCTAACTGCAAAACATATGTCCGGATGGAGGTTCACCAAGAACATCAATGCAAATGAGTTTATGAAACTCAGAGGAATTTCCCAAATTTGGTCCGACATCACTACCATATAACTTCTGAAAGTTAAGATCCTCAAGGTAGTCACAGACTTGCAGTTTATCTTTCCACATTCGGAATCCAACTCCCTCTGTCTTCTACAAATGAGAGGGTCTGCACCTGTCAGACATAGGTGCCGGTATGAGAGGTCTATCATCCACAACCTTCGGGTAATGGTTTGGATCGGTTTCACTCCTAGTGAATCTCAGCTTCATCCGACAACTATCAATCCTCTCATACTACGCCTGGGGTGTTTTGCTTCAAGCCATAGAGGGCTTTCTTCCACCTGCATATGTGAGATTCTTGATCATCAATCTCAAACTCCTCGGGTTGTTCCAAGCCTGTGGACCTGCTTTTCATCGATGAGTGCCACCTTGTAACCTTAGACTTCCATTGCTGAAATGGACACCAGGTTCTTCTTGCGATCAGGTACATAAAAGAGATTTTGTAAATGAATTGAGTTACCCCCATTCAGTTGAGGGATAACATTCCCAACATCCTTTCCGGGATAGGTGGCATCGGCTCCAAGTATAATCCCACGATTGTTTCCATCTCTACCAAATTAGAGAGTGTACCCATCTATCCGATGGAGTGCCTTGAAGCACTACAATCAATAAGCCAGATTCCCAAAGAATCTGAAGGAGAGGGCCAATACAAGATAACGCTTCTTTATCTTATCAGAAACAACATTTGATTCTTCATACCTAGGGTTCCTTGCTTTCTCTGAAGAGTCGGCCGTGCCCTTGATGACCTGCATTACTTATCATTCCTCTAATCATTGAAGATGTCCTTGGAATGATTATTATCTTCATCAAGAGGTGTCTCTGCCATTCGGACACTCCTTCGCATAATGGCCGAACTTATTGCAACCAAAGCATCTGCCTTTCCTTCCACCCTTAGATCCGAACTTCCCAATGAAGTGATCTTTAGGTAGGCCATCAGAAACATCCGCTGCACCATTCTGATAATATTCTCTGCTTCGACTTCACCCTTGGTGAATTAGAAGAGGGATGAAGAACCCATTGATTCTTTTGTCTTGTCCCAACTGTCTTTGGTGATTGCTCTTTCACTCTTGCTTGGGCATTGTCTTCACGTCAGCTCCGATACCATGTTAAGACTAGGTATGTTCTATGCTAGAGCAATTTATTTCAATTTTAGTTAACACAATATCTTTTCTTGATCAGCAATCACATCAACATTAAAGTAAACTGCAGATAGAACATAAATATAAATCGCAGAAGACAAGCCAAGACAAGAGGACACAAGATGTGGCGCTAGCCAGGGACAAACCCCACAATGTGGGGAAACCCTTGATCAATTCTTCTTTTATGTTCTTCATAGTTCAGCAGAGAAAGTGAGAGAGATAGTACATTTACAATAGAAGTCCATACTTGACTTTTGATATCACATGAGATCAGTTGAAGACATATTGCTTCAACTGATTCTCTAAGGTGACTCCTTCACCTATCTTAGTGCCGCATCTCGTCCATTTGCTGCACCTTACCGTGTAGCACCATCATGCTGTCTCATTCATCATTGTGCTGCCCTTTACTAACATGCCCATGATGCTGCATCTTTCATCATCATGATCTAAGACTATTCATCCTTTGGTGTTCATTGTGATAGGGTTGCTACAGATATGCTACCTACAGCTGTTCATTGCTGCTACAGGTATGCCACCAATCTATCACTACTGTTCATTACTGTGATTATGGTGATATCAGGATCAAGACTGTGATCCTTGTCCCTGTCCCTTGTAGCACATCAAGTTAGCATCATAATTAAATTTGAGAGCTACTGAAACTTCTTCCATGGTTCTGTGATACATCACGTTGAGGTTGCTACAGGTATGTCATAGTGAAGACAATAGTAGATCACACGCTGACTTATCTACTTTATCCATCCGAGGGCATCATCTTTATCACAGGGATGTCGAGAGGAGGTTGATCTAGGTTCTGCTGCTCCTTATACCCATTCGAGAATGCAGCCGAACCCTAGATCTATCCCACATAAAAATGCGGATTCATTTTCTTTATGACTGCGGCTCCATGCCTGGACTGCGGCTCCAACAACCTTGGTTGCGGCTCCGTTACCTTGATTGCTACTTCATTCTCTTGACCGTGACTCCATTACCATGACTGCGGTCTTTGTTACCCTTACTGCGGCTTTATCACCATGACTGTGGCTACGTGCATTGACTGCGGCTTCATATATTGACCCAATACATAGATTACGCTGCGTCCGTATAGAGTCTAACTGCGTGTAAGGATCTCTGCCTTGTGTATAATTAGGGCATCACGTTGACTGTATAAATGTCACCATGAACAACGTATAACCAGCGTATGAACGTAACCATGAACAACGTATAACTGTGTCTCCGTGATCTGTGCATAAGTGTTTCTATGAACTGTGTATTAGTGTCTCAATGACCAGTGTATTAGGCCTCTCCTTAGCAATGAATTAGAGAATCGCTTTGACTGTGTATAGATGTCTTCATGATTGCGTTGGATTAGGGCATCATTTGTAGCTAGGACATCATACTGGGCTAGTGTATTCTTTAGTGTTTCTCCTTTTCCAAAAACCCAAGACGTGGAGAGGAGATCACATGAAGAGTGTGTCAAAATGACTTCAAGTCTTCCTCTATTTATACTAAAATGTAGATGATGAATAGACATGTCTATTGGGCTTATCAGCCTACATAAGACGCTGGCCGACTTGACAATATGTCTTATAACAAAAATAAATTCATCACTCCATGAATACTTGTCAGAATCAGATGATCTTTAGATCAATCCTACACCTCTCGATGAGAGGGATGCAATAAAAATATCAGGTGCTATAAATAAGATGATCCACATGGAGTTTGGCCCTAGTTGCCAATTTTAACAAGAGATCAAATGTGTAATCCTCTATGGAAGGAACAAGCCCTCCAAGCTGATGTGGTATCATGCTTAGCTCAGTCCTGCTAACCTGTCCACCCTGTTAGGTACGTCTAGACAACTTGGCCTCCCTCAATCCAATGCATAAGGGTGGGCTGATAACGCTATAGACCCCGCCAGTGGGCTTCTGAAGTGCTTTATGCTGAAAACTCGATGTGTGACCTCTATGCTGCCCCTCATTAATGGCTAGCCCAAGGGATGGCTGCATGTCCTCCTTCATCACCGGCTCGACATGAGCCTTCAACTGCTCCTCCATAGACAACCCAATATGCACGATATGCTCACCAATCAGCTGTAGGCGACTGTCGTCTAGCAACTCCGTCATAGATCTGGAGGCCTCTGTACCTATCAGCTCCTCAACAACAGTGGAGCTGTCTTCTGACACCTCACCAACCTGTGGTGCATTGTTATCACCTGAGAACTCAGCCACAACCCAAAATACCTCATCAATGGGTTTATGCTCAACTATCTCTTTGCCAACCATGGCCCCTTCAACTACTCTTTCGTCTTTTTTCTTAACACTTCTCATCATCCTTGCAAAATCCCACTGAATCTCCATTGGTTTGTGCATACTCCTTAGTTCACAAGATTCCCAAAAAGAGAGGGATGCTTGAATGCCATGACCCAATGATTGGTATGCCCTCCAGTTTTTCCCCAATAACTCCACATCAGTTGCAATCATGTCCGGATTCCCAACTGAGGAATGAATCAATTTCTTCCCCACATCAATCATCATTTGTTGTATCCTCACCACCTCATTCCAGGTGACCGCCATGTTGTTTGATTCTAATCTTTCCCATAAGCTGAGCTAAGATTATGGCTCTGATACCACTATAATGTTCCTAAACAGGAATGTAGGTGATATACAAAGCATCTAAACAATCCAACAATCAGAAAAATGAAATATACATTAAGCACCCATGGAAACATTGGAAATAAAGAACAACTGAGCCATTCTATTACTTCTTCAAGAGAAAATACAATAGTAAAATAGAATGGTGCACTTGGGCTTGTCTCAATGGACAAGCATGACAAAACCCAAGTGATAAAATGCTGAACTGAATGCCGCTACAACTACTGCACCAAACTGAACTGCGCTGTCCCAAAAAACTGCTTTGTCTGTTGATTTCGAAGGGTTGGAATCACTGCTTCCTGTGCTCAGAAAATGATGAGATTTCAGCTCCTTGCTCCTTGGCCTAAACCCAGAAAAAAACACGAAGGAATTGGCCAAATGTTGACCTCATAATTTTGGCCCAAATTCCCCATAGCTCCTCTAACTGCTGACTGAGTTGGGACCCCTGTTTGACCCCTTAGATCTACCCAAAAAATTCTATAAATTTAGGAGTGTGATGCTTGCCCAAAACCCAAAAAAGCCCAGAAAGGGTTTCCCTTGGTTCCAACCTTCAAAAATTGACCCTTCACAGCTTGGTCCTCCTCTAATTTAGAATTTTGTTGTTATGACTGATCCTGTCAATATATGCTCTCCCAACTCCAACAATCCTCCTTAAATGGCCCTCCAAGTGATCTCCTACTTCTCTCGGCTAGCTCCAGATCTACAATTCCTTCCTCCAACTCCCACGTGATCCTAGTGATGGCTCTCTGCGCAGGCTCAGGTAATTTTAAATCAGACTGCTAAGATGCTGGCTCTACTGGCTCCAAAATCACAAGAAAGGCTGGCCTTTTGCTGCTCTCCCAATCCTCTAACGCTCCCGGCAAATGCTTGATCACTGATAGTTCCAAACTCCCCTTATGTATCCTCTAGCTAGCCAGAAATACACACTCCTTGTTGTGGCTGAATGGTAGTGCTGTAACACACTCCCGAAACTCCTGAAATACTTATGGAACTGCCTCTCTAGTGTGGGCACGGATGGTCCCCCGATGTAGAGGTTGAATCTCCCGCTTGAGAGATTCGTGGCTAAACAACCGGTTGACTCAACTAAACATCAGAGTGAATAGTGAAGTAATTTTGATTGTAAGGTGTAAGAATTAATCCAAAATGAGAGCTGCTCCCTCCTTATAACTCCTCGTGTCTCCCTAGACTCATGTGGGCCCCTCTATCCACGTATTCGACTTTCCCTCCAAGCTATTCAAATTGGTCAATTCGAACTCCCATGTGGGTGGCCCCTACATTCCACTAGCAACCAAATAAAGTCGAATTGCCTCCTAAGTCCCTAAGTCGAAAATTATGGGTTCTTTTCCTTAGCCAAAATTATGCAAAATTATGTAGCAACACCCTGTTACAAATGTGTTTGAGAAGGGACATGACATGAAGGGTGGTCATACTATTGTGAGGCCCTTGAAGTCTCTCCAAATAGGAACTCACGATGAAGGCTCTTGTCCCTATTCTTTTTTTTGATTTCCTCCAGCATCTCTTTCTATCCCCTAGCCAAGTCATTCAAGGCCTTCAAGGGGCAATCAAATGCTACTTCTTCCTTACTCCTTGGTTCCCCGATCTCAGCTACAACTATTGCCTTCCCACGTGCCTCCGGATCAGGTGTAATCTCCAACTCTCTTTCCCTGCTTCTATTCCTTTGCCTCCAGTAAGTGATGTTCTACCTGTCCTCCTTGTTCATAGGAAAAGTCTCCCATGGCTGAGCCAAGATCTAAGCTTTGATACCACTGTAATGTCCCAAACTAGGAAAAATAGTGATATGCAAAGCAAACAATAAATACAACACCAGAAAATTTAAACATTCAGTGCACACCCATGTAAAGACCAAAAATGATAACCAGCTGAGCCATTTTATTAAGATATGGGAGCAATAGTACAATAGTGTGGAAGAAGTGCACCTGGGCTTGCCTCAATGGCAAGCGTGACAAAGCCCAGGTGATAAAATGACAAGCCCAGATGGTAGAATCAACTGCCACAATGATGCCCTGCGCTGCCCCAGTAAAACCGTGTTGTCTGCTGGAAAGATGCTGCTAGAAACCCCACCTCCGGTGCTCAGAAAATTCCACCAAATTAACTCCAAGCTCCTCAAACAAAACCCACCAAAACCCAAAAAGGGTTTGGCCTAGTTTTGACCCCGGAAATTCGGCCTCCAAGTACCACGTCCTCCTCCAACTGCTGGAAAGTACGGCCTGCCTGCAACTCCAGTAAAAACCCTCCAAATCACTCCAAAAATGCTGAGATACACTTCCCCAAAGTTCTCCTTATCTCTCCCAGCAAATACTTGCCCCACAACTTGACCCACAAACTCCCACGTGTGCCTAGTGAGAGGCTTCTGCGCTAGCCTTGAATGTTGTAAGTCGTACTGCTCTCAAGCAACAAGCTCCTGCTCCCAAATTTCTCCCAAAGGCTAGTGTCCCACTGAAACTCCTTCACCAAAATTCTCCCGACAATTGCACCCTGGAAGACCCCTGAAACAACTCCCACGTATTCCCTTCCTGCGTCCTCCTGGAATACGCACTAGCTGAGTAATGGCTGACTTCTATACTTTGAATCCTCTTCATCACTCCAAAATGGTAGAATGGAACCTTACCAGGTGGCATTCGTAGTCCACCGAAGAAAGGGTGAGTTCTCCGCTTGGAAAACTCGTTGCTAAACAACAAGTGACCCGGCTAAGCAACTCGAGCAACTAAATTGAGTTCGATAGGCAAATGATACCAAATGAGGCTAAGCCTCTTCTATTTATAATTCGTGGGCCTCCTTTCCCCACGTGGCCCCCTCCATCTAGCCTTTCGACTTCCCTCCTTGGATATTCGAACTTTTCCCTTAAGTAAGTGTGTGTTTCTTCATGTGGGTGGCCCCCACGCTTCATCAACAAAATATTTCGGCCTCCTCTTTCCTCCTAAGTCTTTTTCCCAAAATCTTGTGGGTCCCATGGCCTCCAAAAATGTCAAAATTGTGGAAAATGAACCTGTGACAAATTAATTTAGGAAGTGACATTACAGTCAACAAGGGAACATCTGAATAGTCATTATGAATACCTCCCCAACTAAGAGGGAGTGTTGAAATTTGTAGGTATGGTCGGTCTTTGTAATTAAATGTTTTAGCCCTTCAAATATATGTAAGACATGTTCTTCATGTTGGCTTCAAAAGAGAGGGAATTTTCTATTTCTAAAATTGAATTTTGGTTCCAAAACTATCTTATTGGCCCTCCTAAAGATCAAGTCAACCTGCCCTTATAGATGTACCTATTCGGGTTCATCCATTCACTATATATATTCATTAGACCTCATCAATTGAGAAGCAATTCAGATCACTTCTATTCAAGCGAAGGAGTGTAATGACCCATTATGATTTATAAGCAAAATGGTGTTAGCATGCATACGAGATATGCATATGATAGCTACATATGCATACATCGCATGCCTTGCACTAGTATACTTATTAAATAATTATGAAAGATGTTTAAATGAATGATAAAAGGATTAAGTACCTAAATTATTAAGAAGGGAGATATTACCTAAAATTTGACACTCTAAAAAAAATACATGTTAAATATTTCGTAATTATTAAGGTTATTGAATAAAATTAATACTTTCCATCTTGCTAATGTAAATATTGATAACCATAGCATTAAAGTTTATAAGTTAATGTATAAATATCTATTATATTTAAATATTATAATTAAAGTTTTAAAAGTTAAAAACAAAATTAAAAAAACAAAAAAGTAGAGTTTTAAATTCAACATATCAAACTCCCCATTAATATATTACCTAATGTTGATTTGGGGTAGCATCGGATGTGCTCTAGCCACGAAATTTGATGGAGAGGCTAAAGCACATGAGATCTCCAAGACCCAGAAATGGTTTGGGAAGAATCTAACCAGTTTGGGAGATATTAAAATAATTAATATTTTTAATGGAGTCCCTAAGTCTAAACTTAGGGAAAATAAAATATTAATGTGAATTAATATAAAACTGAGTTAGAATGGTCCAAAAGTCATGGATCAAGCCAGATCTAATCTTAGCCGTTGATTAGGGACTTAATCTCGGTTGTTGAATTGTCAACGAGAAAAGTATAAGAGGAGGCTTGAGGGTCACTTGGAGAATACACCGAGTTGATCAAGAATTTGATTTTCTGGGGCAGGGCTTGCTGAGGAAATTGAAGGAGTGATCAGAGTTGCAGCTGAGGGGCAGTGAATGCAGTAGCAAAGAGGCAGAGATAGTACCGAGAGCATCAACACAGAAGCTGGGAGAGGGTTGACGCAAAGCCAACTAGAGGCCAACAGAGGCCACGTAGAAGCAGCTAGAGGCCACGCAGAGGCAGCCAGGCTATGCGCAGAGCCTGAGGAGGGCCAACGTGGGACACGCAAAGGCTCCAGAGGTTGACGCAGAGCCCCGAGAGGTTGACGCAAACCCTAGAGGCTGACGCTGGGAGATTTCGTGGGGCAGATTGGGGCTGATATTTGTTTCCGACTGAGAGGTACTACTGCCGAGGGCATTCTCTGTTGGGTGAGCCATTTTTGGCACCTGGATTATATTCTGAAACTACTTAATAATAAAACTCTCAGTAGCTGCACCGGTTTTCCCGCATGGGGTTTTTTCGGGGACATTAGTCCAAAAATAACAGTGTCACTTGTGTGCTTGTTTTTCCTTCAGTTGATGATCTGTATGTGTTGACTGTACGTGTATTTATTTTCAGTATTTACATGGTAAATAACTTGTTAATTAACATAACAAGTAGGAAGAAATAAATCAGAAAGTACAGGAAGGATTTCTAACAGTTAGACTTAGAAATTTCAACATGGTATCAGAGTGTGGTTGCAGATCACAGGATAACTGAGGGCATCAGCCGAGCAGAGCAGCAACAGTAGAAACAACTATCCTGAGTGACAGAAGTTGTTCCTAGTAGAAAAGCAGCAAGGAAGGGGTGACACAGTGCCTGTGTCATCAGTGCAAGCCAGGAAGAGGATCAACGCAGTGGCAGAGAGGAGTAGACCTGACCTACGCAGTGCTTGGTCATCTTTCTTAGTGAGGAAGGATTGACGCCCATGGCCAGGAGGTGCAGATTTTGCTAGTGCCGGGATTGCGTAGAGCCTAGAGGCTCTAACCTTCAGTTTGCTGGGGCATAGGAGGCTGTGGGTAAGTTGCGGAGTGAAGCTGGTGGGGTATTGTGGTCAGGACAGTACCTAACAGGGCAAGACCAAGGAGGAGGGAATTGCTGCCGAGGATTTCTAGCCAAGAAATCCGGATCAGTGGTGCAGTTGCACTACCGATTGGAGTGGGGGCATCTCGACATTGGCAGAGGGGTTTCCAGGAGGGGAATTGAGGCTTAGAGGGAGTCGCACCGAGAACTTCCAGGTAGGAAGTAGAGATACTCAGAGGAGTCGAAAGAGGAGCAATGAAATGGTAGTGAATGGGGTAAGAGATTAGGACAGACTGGATGGAGCCTCAAACTTCGTAGTCTGGAAGGCCAAGATCTTGTCCGTTCTAGACAGGAATTGTCTCAAGTGTTGAGATTTTCTGTTAATTAAATTTGGAAAAAATCTCATGAATGTGACAACAATAGGATTTGTTGCTAAATTAACTCCATTTATTCCTGATGAGGAGTTATTGCATCCTATATTTGTTGTGAGTGAATTTATGATTCAGTTTTCTACTCCCACTATAAAGATGTAAGCCCGTAGAGGATATGTGTGATGAGAAGGTGTGAGGAAAAAGAATTCCTGTGCAAATCTGTTGTTGTAATCTCCTGTTGAATAATAAGATTGCCGATGCCTCTGTTTGGTGGACGTAGCCCAGATTGGTTGGGTGAACCACGTTAAAATCTCTGTTTTTCATGGTTGAATGCTGTGTGTGTCTTATTTGTTTTAAATTTTCCGCTGTGTTAACTCTAACACTTGGTATCAGAGCTGTGGTAGAAGCCGTGTGGCTGTGTCAGTGCTGTATGAGCCACTGTGTAAACCGATTGTAGAAGCCGTGAGCTGTTCATTCATAACTGTACATTGTCGAGTTGTGAGCTGCTGTGTTGAGCGGTCGAATTGAAGTCTGCGTTCACTGGAGGTTGACCAGCGCTGCTTACACAGAGAGCATAGCAAGAGCCGTGAGCTTTGTACAGTGCGTGAGTTTTGCAATCGAAAGAGCTGTTGTGTGGAGTCTTTCTGTAGTGAGAATCCGTAGAGAAGCCGTATTGCCTACTTGCAGAGCCTTGAGATATTTGAAGCTGTGAGTTTTTTGATTTTTTGCTTCAGAAAAGTCAGTATGAGTTTTCAAGGCGAAGGATTGCAGGTTGGCCGGTTCTGAGTGCTTGCACCAGAGCTGCCAAACCGTGAGTCGCAGCAGCGTTGAATGATGTAGATTCTGGAGTTGTGAAGTCAGCGCATGAGCTGAAGTCTTTAGCAGCGTTGGAGAAGGCTGTTAACTGGTGTTGAACAGAGGCAACTTGAGTGAAGGCTGTCGTGTGACAGCGTTAAGTCAACGGATTGCAGCATTCAAGGCCGTTGACTGAGAAGCTGAGACATGGTAAGTCGTTTTTTTTTTATTTGAACGTTTTTGAAATGGGTCGACAGGTTCATAAAACGTTCAAATGAAATTGAAGTGAAACAACCTACAGAACGTTTGGCAAATGGGTCGACAGGTTCATAAAAGTGCAATGAAATTAAAATTGATTTATGTAATGTCAATCAAATCGATTTATTAAAATGCCATATATATATATTTTAAGTCAATTTATAGTCATTGAAAATCGATATGAAAAATCGATGTTTGGCATAAGGTTTGTTATATCGATTTGAGTGGTGTTTTAAAGTACAATCGATTATATTTGAAAAAGGTTGGCACTTTATATTGTAAAAATTTGTTTTAAAAAATTGATTGGTAATAATGTAAAATTCTATTTGCATATGTAATAAAGGAAAGACATTTTATTGGTGAAGGGCATTTTTTAAAATAAAAACTTCATTTATTAAAAGTTGCAATTGGAGATTTTTTGTGACACAACATGGCAAAAACTCAAAGTGCTCGATTTGAGATTGAGAAGTTCAATGGCAAAAACACCTTCGAGATCTGGAAAGTGAAGATGTATGAGCTACTCGTGCAACAAGGCGTGGCGAAGGCATTGTTGGGAAAAACCAAACAACGTTACACCATGACAGATGATGAATGGAGTGACTTGGATGAAAGAGCACTGAGAGGCATTCGACTGTGTTTGGCGGATGATGTTTTGTTTAACATCGTGTCAGAGAAAACTGCTGCTGGTTTGTGGACAAAGCTTGAAAAGCTGTACATGACAAAATCCTTAACCAATAGGATTATTTTGAAGCGACAGTTATATAGCTTGCGCATGAAGGAAGGTACGACGATAACTGATCATTTGAATACCTTTAATACTCTCCTGGTGCAATTAGAAAGTATAGAAGTAAAATTTGAATCAGAAGATAAAGCTGTAACTTTATTACGCTCATTGCCCGAGTCATAGGATCATTTTGTTACTTCTATAAGCCTTAGTTCATCAGAAACCCTTGAATTTGATGATGTTGTTGGAGCTTTGTTATCCAAAGAAACAAGGAGGAGGTCAAAACAGAAACCTCTACATTAGAAGCAATGATGGTCAGAGGTCGTTCTAAAGAAAGACGCTTTAGTAAGCACAACAAATCGCGTTCAAAATCGAAAGGGAAGAAGAGTAAGGTAAAGTGCTGGTTTTGTGGCAAATCAAGACATTTGAAGAAGGACTGTTGGAAGAGACAGCAAACATCCAAAGGAGACTCTTCGATAGAGAAGAAAGAAGCAAACATGACAGATACAGGTTCAGCATCCATTTCAGGTATGAGTGATGAAGTGTTATCAGTTAGTTTGTCTAATCATGATCAACATTGGCTGTTAGATTCTGGTGCATCAAATCACATGTGCATTCATAGAGAATGGTTTAAAACTTATAAATCAATCAATGGTGGAGTTGTTTACATGGGAAATGATGTCTCATGTAATATTGTGGGAATTGGAAGCATCCAGCTAAAAATGTTTGATGGGACAAATAAAATTCTAACTGATGTAAGACATGTACCTGAACTAAGAAAAAACCTCATTTCACTAGGAGTACTAGACACTAATGGATATAAAACCTTTATTCAAGGTGGAGTAATGAAAGTTTATGAAGGAATTTTACTAGTAATGAAAGCAAAGAAGGTTGGAAATCTTTTTCAGTTAGAAGGAAGAATAGAGTTAGATCATGCTTCTACAGTATCTGAAAATGGCAGTAATTCTATTTGTTTATGGCATCAAAGGTTGGGCCATATGAGCGAAAGAGGATTAAAATTTTTATCTGATCGTAAGTTACTTCCTAGTTTAAAATCTTCTAAGTTAGATTTCTGCAAACATTGCCTATTTGGGAAACAAAGCAAGCAGAAGTTTAAAACTGGAAACCATCCTAGTAAGGGAATCCTTGATTATATCCATTCTAATGTTTGGGGTCCATCTCCTACAACCTCATATGGAGGATCGTCATATTTTGTATCTTTTATTGATGATTTCTCTAGAAAAGTGTGGGTCTACATGTTACAGAAGAAGTCTGATGTATTCACAGTTTTCAAACAGTTTAGAGCATTAGTTGAAAACATCACTGGAAGAACCAGTAAATGTTTAAGAACTGACAATGGCGGTGAGTTTACTTCAAAGGAATTTGATAATTATTGCAAGGACGCTGGGATTGAAAGACATAAAACCACTGTATATACTCCTCAGCAAAATGGAGTTGCTGAACGCATGAACATGACTCTTTTAGAGAGTGCAAGAAGTATGCTCAATAACGCCAATTTGCAGAAGGAATTGTGGACAAAAACGGTTTCTACAACTTGTTATTTGATAAATCGATCATCATCAACTGCAATAGGATGCAAAATTCCTCGAGAGGTATGGAAAGGTCATCCTTGTGATTATTCTAAATTGAAAGTTTTTGGTTGTGATGCATATGCTCTAGTTCCGAAACATCAACATTCTAAATTAGATCCTAAATCAAAAAGATATATCTTTGTTGGATATGGTGATGGGACTAAGGGATACAGGTTGTGGGATCCTACTAACAAGATCATCATTAACAGAGATGTTAAATTTAATGAATCTTCACTTGAAAGTCCAGATGTAGATGATAAATTGAAACAGGATAATGTATCTAAGCTTCAACACATTTAGTTTGAAACCAGTTCAAACACTGATGATAGTCCAGATGAACAAGTTTCAGATTCAGATCATGAACAAGTTTCAGATGCAGATCATGAATGTGTTTTAGATGTTGATCATGAAGAAGTTCCTATAGATAATAATCAACAAATTGTGGAAGTACCAGAAACATCTTTAAGGAGGTCCACAAGAATCAAACGTCCTCCTAAAAGGTATGATGATTATGTTACTTCAGTTGCTTTAATCGCTAATGATGATGAACCTTTGTGCTATCAGGAAGCTGTAGAAGGTTCTAAGAGTGATAAATGGAAAGAAGCTATGAAGGACGAGATGAAGGCATTAGACAAGAATGCCACATGGGATCTGGTAGAACTTCCTAAAAACAGGAAAACTGTGGGATGTAAATGGGTTTACAAATTGAAAAGGGGTGTTGATGATACAGAGGACAGGTACAAAGCAAGGCTGGTCGCAAAAGGTTTTTCTCAGAAAGCAAGTATTGACTTTCATGAGATATTTTCACCAGTTGTAAAAATTGTTTCAATTCGGATTGTGTTAGCATTAGTTGCTTTACTTGATTTAGAATTACAACAACTAGATGTTAAAACTGCATTTTTACATGGAGATTTAGATGAAGAGATTTACATGGAACAATCGGAAGGGTTTGTTCAAAATCGCAACAAGAAATTTGTCTGCAGACTTAAGAAATCATTGTATGGTCTGAAGCAGTTGCCTCGACAGTGGTACAAGAAATTTGATTCTTTCATGATGAGTCAAAACTATATAAGAAGTGAATATGATCATTGTGTGTACTTTAAGAAATTAAGTAATGGCATGTTCATTATCTTAGTGTTGTATGTTGACGATATGCTTTTAGCAAGCAAAAGCATAACAAAGATCAATAGGTTAAAGGCTCAGATGGCTAGGACGTTTGATATGAAAGATCTAGGAGCAGCAAGACAGATTTTGGGCATGGAGATTTTCAGAGACAGGAGCAATGGTAAGATGTGGCTATCACAAAAGGAGTATATTGAGAAAATACTCTTGAGGTTTGGTATGAACAATGTGAAGCCTGTTTCAGCCCCTTTAGCTTCCCATTTTAAGCTTTCTTCAAGTTTATCTCCTAATACAAATGAAGAAAAGGAATATATGTCTTGAATTCCATATGCCAATGTAGTAGGTTGTTTGATGTATGCAATGGTTTGTACTCGACCAGATATTTCACATGCAGTTGGGGTTGTCAGCAGGTATATGGCAAATCCAAGAAAAGAACACTGGACAACAGTGAAATGGGTGCTTTAGTATTTGAGAGGCACAAGTGATTATTGTATCACTTATAACATAAGTAGTGAATTTGTTTGCGGATATGTTGATTCCGATTTTGCAGGTGATTTGGATAAGAGAAGGTCAACTTCAGGATATGTCTTTACTCTTGCAGGTGGAGCTATAAGCTGGATGTCAAAGCTACAAAACATTGTTGCTTTATCCACTACAGAAGCAGAATACATAGCTGCTTCACATGCTTGCAAAGAAGTGGTTTGGTTGAAAGGCTTGTTTGGTGAATTTGGTAGGTTGCAGGACAACATCAAGTTATTTTGTGATAGTCAAAGTGCAATTCACTTGGCTAACAATCCAGCCTATCATAGTAAATCAAAACATATACCTATCAAGTACCATTTTGTAAGACAGGTCATCACTGAAAGGGGAGTCTCTCTTGAAAAAGTGCATACAAAAGAAAACTGTGCAGACATGTTCACGAAACCAGTTTTGTTAGAGAAGCTACGATGGTGTCTGGCTTCTCTTGGCTTGCAGAAAAGATTAAAATAATATTGGAACAGGGTATCAGGCTAATTGTTGTCAAGGTGGAGATTGTTGAGATTTTTTGTTAATTAAATTTGGAGAAAATCTCATGAATGTGACAACAATAGGATTTGTTGCTAAATTAACTCCATTTATTCCTGATGAGGAGTTATTGCATCCTATATTTGTTGTGAGTGAATTTATGATTCAGTTTTCTACTCCTAGCGATAAAGATGTAAGCCCGTAGAGGATATGTGTGATGAGAAGGTGTGAGGAAAAAGAATTCCAGATGTGCAAATCTGTTGTTGTAATCTCCTGTTGAGTAATAAGATTGCCGATGCCTCTGTTTGGTGGACGTAGCCCAGATTGGTTGGGTGAACCACGTTAAAATCTCTGTTTTTCATGGTTGAATGCTGTGTGTGTCTTATTTGTTTTAAATTTTCCGCTATGTTAACTCTAACATCAAGCACTTTGCCTTGAACATGATAGCGATCCCAGTTGACCCGGATGAGAATGAAAAGTACCAGGAGGCAATGGCGAGGGCCAAGAGCATCATCTTTGACGGGGTCAAGGACCATGTAGTACCACATATTGCCGAAAAGGACATGAAAAATGTGATGTGGGAGGCCTTGACGAAATTGTATTAGCATACTTCCGTGCAGATGAAGATGCTACTGGAGAATCAGCTGCGGTCGTATCAGATGCAGAAGGGAGAAGAGATAGACACCTTTCTCGATCAATTGAAGGAGATCCGGGATCGGCTGACTTCCATAGGGGCCATGCCGGATGAGGAGATGACGGTGAGGACAACATTGAACGTTGTCTCAGAGGATTGGGAGGTATTTGTCCAGAGCATACTGGGTAGGTCGACCCTTCTAGATTGGGAGGAACTGTGGGCGGCTCTTCATCAAGAAGAGATCAAAAGGCTAACCAAGGCAGGAAGCAACGACAAGGGGGTTAGAATCAAGAAGGAGGAAGAGGAGGATGTTGCCTTAGCATCTGAGGGAAAGTAGGAGAAACGGAAGAAGAAGGACCTCTCCAAGGTCAAATGCTTCCACTGTGGGGAACTAGGTCACTATGCGAGCCAGTGTCCGAGGAAGAAGAGCAAGGGAGAGGCTTCTGAGACCAAGGCTACGCCAACAAGGGCGGAGAAAGAAGTGGAGACAGATGATGACTGTGCCATGAGTGCTCATACGCCACTTGAGAGGAAGTGGGGAGACATCGAGCTGTAGTCAGACAGACTACAGGTGATGAGGGGCAGGATCCTCGAGGTACCCAACCTCTTGGATTATACCTTGCTACGGGAGCCCCGAAGAGGAGTAGCAGGATTGGCGGATGTCGGTAGAGACGGATGCGGATGGAGCGACAGAGGGAGCTACAGTGCAGGAGTCCCAGGACAGCGTGAGGCAACAGTGCGAGATGCACAGAGTTGTTGCAACAACGCAAAGGTCAGAGAGGGAGCACTTGTCAGTGACAGAGGGAGCTTCAACATCGGGAGTGTTTCTAGCCTGACGAAGGGTGTCAAAGTTTGGAGATCAGTTACTTACTTCTCAGTAACTGAGTTGCAGTGCAGTTGTTAGCAGTGGCAGTGCTATGGGCAACACGATGCAGCATGATGAGAGGGGTTGCAGTGCAGATGCAACAGTGGCAGTGGCAAGGCCATGGGCAACAACACAGATGTAGAGGGAGTTGCTGTGCAGATGCAGCAGTGGTAGTGGTAGGGCCATGGGTAGCAGTACATGGTGCAGGAGTGCAGAGGATGTTGGGCAGCAGGCCTAGCATCAGCACAGGGATCGATGTCGGATGATTAGGGTGATGCTCAGTGAGGAGTATTACTAGAGCATAGTCCTCGCTAAGAGGGAGTGTTGATTTGGGGTAGCATTAGATGTTATATAGCCACGAAAATTGGTGGAGAGGCTAAAGCACATGAGATCTCCAAGACCCAGAAATGGTTTGTGTAGAATCTAACTCGTTTGGGAGATATTAAAATAATTAATATTTTTAATGGAGTCCCTATGTCTAAGCTTAGGGAAAATAAAATATTAATGTGAATTAATATAAAACTGAGTTAGAATGGTCCAAAAGTCATGGATCAAGCTAGATCTAATCTTAGCCGTTGATTAGTGACTTAATCTCGGTTGTTGAATTGTCAATGAGAAAAGTATAAGAGGAGGCTTGAGGGTCACTTGGAGAATACACCGAGTTGATCAAGAATTCGATTTTCTGGGGCAGGGCTTGCTGAGGAAATCGAAGGAGTGATTAGAGTTGCAGCTGAGGGGCAGTGAATGCAGTAGCAGAGAGGCAAAGATAGTATCGGGAGCATCGGCACAGAAGCCGGGAGAGGGTTGACGCAGAGCCTGTTAGAGACCACCAGAGGCCAAGCAAAAGTAGCGAAAGGCCACGCAGAGGCAGCCAGGAGTTGTGCAGAGCTTGAGGAGGGCCAACATGGGACACACAGAGGCTCCAAAGGCTGACGCAGAGCCCTGAGACGCTGACACTGGGCCAGAGAGGTTGACGCTGGGCTGTTGCTGGGCTAGAGAGGCTGACGCAGACCCTAGAGGCTGACGCTACGAGATTTCGTGGGGCAGCTTGGGGTTGATATCTGTCTCTGACTAAGAGGTACTACTGCCGAGGGCATTCTCTGTTGGGTGAACCATTTCTGGTACCCAGATTGTATTTTGAAACTGCGTAATAATAAAACCCTCAGATAGCTGCACCGATTTTCCCGCATTGGTTTTTCTCCTTGGACATTAGTCCAGAAATAACGGTGTCACTTGTGTGCTTGTTTTTCCTTCAGTTGATGATCTGTATTTGTTGAGACTGTACTTGTATTTATTTTCAGTATTTACATGGTAAATAACTTGTTAGTTAACAAAACAAGTAGGAAGAAATAAATCAGAAAGTACAGGAATGATTTCTAACAGTTAGACTTAGAAATTCCAACATGTAACCTCATCTTCCTGCTATGCGTAAAGCAGATAAACTCTCAAATAAAATCTGATGAGAGCGGTGGAAGAAGGCGGCGACCGCTTAGGAAGGGGTATTTATCTAAGCACAGAGAGACATGAAAGGGGAGGAAAAATTGGTCTGCTATAGGGGTGAAATGTGGTTCGAAGGAGAATTCAATCAGAAATTGAGATTTGGGTAACTGTTCTTGAAGCTTTTGGGCACGGGGGCCAGAGTGCTTCAATTTTGAGGTATTCTGGCACTGGGTATAGAGTTTGTGCCTAGTTTGGCAGGGAGGATTCAATGATTTTGGTAACGGGAACAAATTTGGAGCTATGACAGTTCGGGATCGACTTCAAACATGGAAACCAGGTATGTATTTGTGTTATTTAATTGATAGATTCCTAATTAATTTCCAACTGTTAGAATTTAAGAATTTGGTTTGGTGAGGTCACTACAAGAAGAGAGATAAGGGTAGATCAAAGTGAAAGCAAGTCGGGTTTTTGGGCAAAACAAATTTGGGCGGACCATCTTTGAGTAGACCAAAATTCCTTGAGGCATCAACAAACCGATTGTTGAGGCAGGAGGCCAAAATGTCAGGAGGCTGAGATTTGAGGAGGCCGAATTTGTCTCTGGTTGACTAGGTTTGACCTGGGTATATTTGTGGTGAGTTTGACTTTGTTTTTGACTGCAAATTCAGATTGTATCTCTTGTTGAATTGAATGATTTCTCTAAGAAAAAGGTTGCTAGGTTTTCCCCCCAACAGGGATTTCTCAGGGTAAAATATTTTCTTTCTTGTGTTTGGCTGTCTCATTTTGATGCTACTGTCAATTTTTGTTCTACTATTGAAGATCTTCTGTGTAATTGCGTAATGATGAAATGTGAATACAAGAGGATTTAAAGTAAAAATCATTAGAAGTAATTATCATCTAGAAGACCTTGAAAAATCAACATAAAGTAAAAATCATTAGAAGTAATTATCATCTAGAAGACCTTGAAAAATCAACATAAAGACATGAAAGTAGCATCCACAACCATGAGAAGATTATCAACCATGACCCTTGACCAATGAAGAGTGAGTCCTCTTCAATTGAAAACACCAACTTAATAAAAAAGTAGCATCTCCAAGAAAATAAATTGAGTGTGTATCTCCAATCCATCCAAACAGCTCCAGGGGACCAGCAGCAAACTCTATCAATGTGATGAAAATCACAATGCGTATTCTCATACAATATGGACTGTAACAGATTGTACAGATGTGTGTACAATTCCAGCAATCTCCTCTCATGCTTGCAAACTTTCTTTCTTTGGCACTTTTCTTTTGTGTGAATATCTTTCTTCTAATTGCCAGTTTTGTGCACCTACAAAAATGGTATTTCTTCATTATTTTCTTGTATTGAAAGTATGGCCATTGAATTTCTCATCAAGATCTGACATAAATTAATGAATGCATTCATCTTTGCCATTTTGTACCTCAAATGCACCACAAAGAGAACCTCTTTACCCTTAGATTTTATTGATATAAATAATAGCTATAGCCTAGCATCCACAACCATGAGAAGATTATCAACCATGACCCTTGAACAATGAAGAGCGAGTCCTCTTCAATTCAAAACACCAACTTAATAAAAAAGGAGCACCTCCAAGCAAATAAAGAGAGTGTGTATCTTCAGTCAATCCAAACAGCTCCAGGGGACCAGCAGCAAACTCCATCGATGTGATGAAAATCACAATGTGTATACTCATACACTATAGACTGTAACAGATTGTACAGATATGTGTACAATTCCAGCAATCTCCTCTCATGCTTGCAAACTTTCTTTCTTTAGCACTTTTCATTTGTGTGAATATATTTCTTGTTATTGCCAGTTTTGTGCACCTATAAAAATGGTATTTCTTCATTATTTTCTTGTATTGACAGTATGACCATTGAATTTCTCATCAAGATCTGACATAAATTGATGAATGCATTCATCTTTGCCATTTTTTACCTCAATTGTACCACAAAGAGAACCTCTTTACCCTATAACATAATAATAGTTATAGCCTATGATATGTCTTCTAAAGTATATGTTTTCTACTATTCCTTCTGACAGGTAGCCTTGAAACTAAGAATTAACTTCTTTCTTGTTCTTTAGTCCTATTAGAATCTGGCAGAATTGCTACCCGGATATCATGCAATGATAATGGAAGGTTTGACATCATGGTTGCTAAAGCACCTGATAACTTGAAGCAGACAATCCAAGCTGACTATTTACTGATTGCCACTGGTGGAAGTCGACAGGTTTGTAAAACACATCAAAGCAATAATAATAGTAACATTGCGGCATTATTTTAATTTAGAATGAGTATTTGCAAGTACTGATTTGCTTGTACTTGAATTATAGCTAATGGACTTGACTTCTTGCAAATATGCAGGGTTATGTTCTCGCTGTTCAGCTCGGTCATACGATTGTAGAGCCTAGACCAAGTCTATTTACTTTTAAAATTAAAGATTCTGATCTGAATAAATTAGCAGGGGTATTTTATTTTGTGCCAATTCATTGCAACCCTTTTCTTTTCTGTTCTTTTTGAATTAAATAATGCTTTTGTGTTTCCATTTTTACCACTTTGTATATGTGTGAGTAGTTTGGATAGAAAGTTATATTGTAATTGTTGCTTCAAAATCTAGCAGGTCAAGTGAAAGGACTCACTGGGCAAAGGCCATACCATATGGCAACAATGAGGAATGGTTGCCACTATCACCTCAACAACCTTCCTCCTACTACTTCGTGGGATTTCGTTCTCAAGGGAGGTTTCCCTATGGTGCCTGTTACCCACCATTTTGTGGATGATATCCCTAGGAGATTTTTTTTTCTCCATGATGGTCCTCAACCGGCAGCCAACAGCCCTTTGCAGCCATCAGTTAGCTCATTGTGCCATTTTCTCCACCACCTGGGCCAGCCATGTGGTCCCTCACCCATCTGCTATGATCGTATGTTTGAATGTGGGTCTCTTGAATTTAAAAGTATGCTTTGTCATTTGGTAATTGAGAATTGTAGTTTGCTTATCATGGACACTTGTGGGCATGGATTAATGGGGGGATTCGGTGGAAAGAATGGATCAGGTCCATGCCCTTGTCCCCTAGACCCCTTTTTGGATATTAACCTTGCAATCTAGTCCCATAGAATCTCTTTTACTGACCATTTGGCTTTAGGGATGGTATTTTATGGGAAACCCTGATTTTGGTTGCGTGGTCCCGCTCCCTTATCTGCTCATATTACCCCCTTTTCACTTATTATTTTTTTTTTAAAATCTAGGATAATCGGTAACTGGTGAGAGTTATCCTGAACAGACCCAGGATCAAATCTAACTGGCTGCCATTATAAAACTAGGCTACGTGCAACCGCCTGCAAGCCGCACAATAGTAGGAAACTTATGCCCCAACAAGAGCCGAGACATCCGCTATGGGGTCGCCTACTCTTCTAGCCAAGACACAACAGGTCATATATATACTCAATGAGATTTGAACCCTCATCTTGTGGGTTTCACCCAGCGAAACTTACCGTTAAATTATTATTATCCCGTTCATCATTTCTCCCGCCTAGGTCTACATTCCTCGACTGGGTCCACATACAGTTTGCTCGCCCCTTCCTCTTGCCCACACCTTGGCTTAGACTTGGAATGATGCCTCAGAGGTTGATGCAGCTAAAAAGAAAGATAAAAGCATATTTGGCCACATTCAACATGAAAATGTACCACAAAATGCAAAATATGCCCAGGCCAAACACATTTAGCACGTGGGAAAAAGCCAATACATGAGCTCTACCCCATCATCATGGCCATCACCCTAGTTCCTACAGGTTCTATGAGCCTCTTTCATCATATAGGAATCCATGATTGTCCCAACCCCTGGTGGGCAATGAACCACCCTACCTTAAAGGGGGGTATTCACTGCTATATCTTATACATCTTGCTCTTATCTCCTTGAGCCCCGAGCAATTAAACAAAGAAAATCATAAAAAGGAAAAAGGCATATAAAGAAGGGTGGACAAATCAAGGCCGCGACACCTCATGTACCACGATTGCTCCCTCCTATACATTATAAACCCAAGTGTGGTCTTCCCTCTTATTAGCTACCCTTGTACCCTAGCATGTGACCCAGGGCTGCCCCTTCTCATCCCCTACTTCATTCACCTATCTGTCACATTCCACCAACTTTTGAAGGATGTACATTGACTATATTATCCCCTTTAGAAGTAGAAACCACCTAATAGGATTATTGGTTAACCCCATTTGGAGTTTAGGAGACATTGGCACATCCCGAAGCCCATTATGGAAGGGCAGGCCATTATGAAGTCCCCACCTGTGGTCCATGACTATTAAGCTTATTTACTCAATTTCACTAATGACTTGTTGTACTGGAAGGCTAGGGGACACATTGGATCTTATGCAGAATTGCAGATGGTTTCCATCTTGGGTTTGGTCTCCCTATACGGGGTCTTAATCCTCCAGAGGGTTACATTGGCACATGTAGGGTGTGCGTGGAGAGCCATGGGCCTCCACAACAACAGATTGCACTCCATGGATCCCCATAGCCATTTAGAAATTGCTCGTGGTTTACTTATTGGACGAGGAAGATGAACCTGATCCATCATGCCCAACAGACCCCAGATTTGCACCATACACTTGGCAGATGATCCAAGACTTGTATGATGATTTGACACCCCTACACCATCATCCTAACCCTTGCAGGCGATTTACAGGCATCTTCGATTTGTGTGGAGACCCATAAGGACACTTGTGTTGCCCCACATCTCATTTGGAGGCCAATCCCTTGTCCATTGCTTTTGAGGGTCCTATTATTCATTGTGACACCAATGGACCTCATTAGGCCTCTTAGAGGGCCCTCCGACATGCATAGATTATTATTTGACCTCTTGAGAGGCTGATTCTTTAATTTATGAGCTAGTTTGGTGGGCTTGTCACCAAAAGTTGAATTATTAGAACATTATTTTATTTTTGGGGCTTATGTAGGCTAAGGAGGCTAATTCGAACTCCTAATTTGTGTATAAATACAAGTGAGATGAACTCATTTTCACATCATCACATTGGATTGGATTCTTCTCTCTCTCGAGAATTTCACACTTTTTCTAGAGGATGAATTGGAGCTTTATGGATGAAGTTTGATGTGTGGATATTGGTCTATCTTATCTTGGAGCTTCTCTTTTGTCAATTGTGGATGGTTGGATATACTCTGTTACATGTAAGTACATGCTTTTAATGTTATTCTTGTTTTACTTTGTCATATACATTGGACTGGGATTTTCGCTATTTCTAGGGCTAATTGTTGCATGCATTTACTACCTAAAATTGTAGAATTCTATCTCTATTATAGCATCTCTCAATGTATGGGCCATGTAATGTGAATGAAATGTTGATTTTTGGTAGCATCAGATGTGCTTTAGCCATGAAAATTGGTGGAGAGGGTAAGGCACATGAGATAACCAAAACCTAGAAATCTTTTGGAGAAATTCCACCCGGATGAAGAGATATTAAAATAATTAATATTTTTAATGGGGTTCCTAAGTCTAAACTTAGGAAAATTAAAATATTATTGTGTATTCATATAAAATGGGTGAGAAAGTTCTAAATAACGAGCATCAAGTTAGATCTAATCTTAGCTGTTGATTAGGGGCTTAATCTCGACCATTGAATTGTCAACAAGAAAAGTATAAGAGGAGGTTTGAGGGTCAGTTGGAGACACCCCCGAGAGATCAAGAATTCGATTTTCGGGGTTGGGTTTGCTGAGGAAATCGAGTTAGAGATCAGTTGCAGCGAGGGGCAGTTCAACAAGGGATTTCGATCCAAGGCTGAAGAATGCATATTAGAGAGGTAGCAAAGTGCCGGAAGAGGCAACGCAGAGCCTAGGAGTGCTGACGCAAAGGCTAAGAAGGCCAGCGCAAAGGACACAGAGGGCTGTAAAGGCTGATGCATAAGTCGTAGAGGTTGACGCAGAAGTCGAAGAGGGCTTCAGAGGCAACGCTGGGAGTATCCGTGGGGCAGACTGGGCGCTGATCAGCTGACGAAGGGTGATGCAATTCTAGAGGAGTGCTTGGAGCAACTTTCGCTGTCCAACACAAGGAATAGCCAGAGTCACTGTGGGGTTGTTCATTTGGTTGCTGATTTGCCGGAATATCTGTCTCCGGATAGAGGTACTACTGCCAAGGATATTCTTTGAAGGGTGAACCATTTCTGGTACTCTAGTTGTATTCAGAAATCTGCTTAATAATAAAACCCTCATACATGCTGCATCGGTTTTCTTGAATTGGGTTTTTCTGGGGACGATTGTCCAAAAATAAAGGTGTCCCTTGTGTCGTCTACAGATATAGATCCATGAATGGATGACCATGAATGTAAGGCCATTGTACATTTGATTTAGTACTCCTGAAAATATCGCAGCCTGGATGGATGAAATCAAATCCGGGATCTTCAATCTCGTTCAATCTTTCGCTCAAGTACAAGTCTAACCATATGAATAGATGATCTGAAGTCGAACATGGGAAGACATCGTCTGATTACCAGCGAATGATGTAAGCCGTTAACAGATGCGAGAGGAATCACCAATAATGATAATGACCCTCAAGGTACTATAGTACATTTCGCATGGTGTGAATAAATGATTTGATGTCAAACACCATACAAAGTCTTTTGGTCGAAGGCTAGTGATGTCAACCTATCGTTAGAGGCGGGAAACTTGCCATTGATGTATGCAAGCCTCAAGGTACTGAAGGGGTGTTTCTAAGTCAACTTCTTGGATAATCTGCTGATGTCGACAAGAAGCGACTTGTCGCAAGAGGGCCTTGATGTATCCCACATCAACGACACGAAACGAGGTAAATGATTTTGGAGATGAAAGTCGATTGACGACAGAAGGTTCAGGAATGGCGGTCATGAAAATGAGGGTTTAAGGTATTACAAAGGATGAAGTTTGAATTGAATGACTTCTCTTGAACATGTCGGTGACACTAAAATGAATTGGTAGCATTGACCCAAAACAAAGTAATGGATGGTATGATAGACCAACGGTGTGATAACCGACAAGCTGAATGACCTAATCCACATTGTCACGGTGATGAGGTGAAAGTGTCATGTTCAAGAGCGACTTGCTACCATAAATTGTTCTCCCCTTTTTCCATTTTCCCAAGTCATCGCTGACTGGTACCTTTTTATTTTTATCAAGCTTGAGGAGGATAACATATGCTTGTTGTATAATTCCACCCTTTGGTTGAATCCATTGCTATTCGATGCTTTAACGAGTCTAGCGAAGGTGAAACTCGGTCTTGTCTAGATGGACAAGTTTGTCGCTATTTGATGTTTTTAACGACAAGGATAATTCGGTCCTTTTCATGTTTAGAGAGTTTGAAAAGGTACAAAAAGAAAACTCCATAAGATCTTTTTCGTAAATTAATCTCTCAAGTCCGAAAAAGCGTAAAATAATACGAGAGAGAACCTATTGACCATGTTCGATCAATGTATTCCTTTTTCGTAGTTAATTTATCTCAGCCCGAAAAAGGGTTAAACTTATATTGAGTAGATATCAATTCCAATCCATTAACGAGCTGGAAATGAAAAGCACTCGACAATCTTTTCATGTTTAGAGACTCTGAAAAGAGCTTAAAGAGGACTCCAATTTGAGGAACGAGTGGTGTCTAGGGTAGCAACTGGTTCCGGTGATATTGGAACTTCTCAAAACATGTTGATTTATGTGAAGAGGCTGGCTAATAAGACCACTCATTGCAACTGTTTCTCGAAAAAGGATAAAACAATCAAGTGAAAGCGTATGATCGACCAAAGGGATGGTGGCGATGGGATGAAAACAATGAAGGTTCATTTGATGAAAGAGGCTGATAGAATGGCAATCACGAGGGTTAAAAATGGAAATGGGCTCATTTTTAGACAAGCTTGAACCATAGGGAACTATGCTTGGATTCAGTTTCATGTTTACACAAGCTTGAAACAAAAAACTATGCTTGGATTCAGTTTCATTTTTACACAAGCTTAAAAAGCAGTACTATGCTTGAGATTGGTTTACATGCCCCCAACATGATGAAAGGGAGAGTCTCCTGAAACCAGAGAGAAGTTGCTGCGGTGAAGCAAGACGGTTATCCAACACTTTTTTGGCTTCATCCAGATAGTGACAAAGGTGAATGGGGTGATTCACTTCACATAACTTATAAGGAGACTTAACTTTACCACTAGGTGCATGCCCCCCAAGCTTCATTACATTCACCTAAGTAGACTACTCGTGGCTATCAAGTGGATGGAATGGAGGTTCTTTTACGAGATAAAGTGAAAGACTCGACTGGGATTTTACGAGATCTAATCAAAGACTCGACTTGGAACTTTGCTCTAGGGGACCTTGTTTCATTTTTAAACGAGCTTGACACAAGACAAAGAACTCTACTCAGATTCCTTGTTTCATTTTTTAACGAGCTTGATACAAGACAAGGAACTATGCTTATGGGCCTGTTTCATTTTTTAACGAGGTTGACACAAGACAAGGAACTCTCCTCATATTCGTTGCTTCATTTTTTAATGAGGTTGACACAAGACAAGGAACTCTCCTCATATTCCTTGTTTCATTTTTTAACGAGGTTGACACAAGACAAGGAACTATCCTCATGGACTTGTTTCATTTTTTAATGAGGTTGACACAGTAAAATAACTATCCTCATATTTCCTTGTTCCATTTTTAATGAGGTTGACACAAGACAAGGAACTACTATCCTCATATCCTTTGTTTCACAACTCATAAGAGGTCATGAAGGAGAGATCTGGTTCCAATGCCCCCAGTACATGATGTACAACATCATTGAAATGATCGTCAGTTTATGTAGGTATGGAACGGGTTGCCACATAATTAACTCGTGGTGGGGATGATACCATTGGTACAAAAGGACCATTTAGGGAAGATGGTTGACTGGAAGCCATATTTGGACCAGGAAATGAAAGCTGGTCAACGGTGACAATTCTGCCTTCATGCGGGAAACAAATCACTCGAAAGAGTGTTGAAACAATAGCTCCCATGTCATAAACATAGTCGCGCCCTAGAAGTAAATTGTAATCTAATGGGCCTGGGACTACCATCACGTTTAGATAAACAATTTTTCCTCCCAAAGTAATAGGTAATTGAGGGAGGATCCCTAATGGTCGATTGGTTCCTCTGTTAAAAGCCAACAAATTCTGGGTAATAGGCACAAGCGGCGGCGAACCGAGCGCTTGCCAAGCAGTTGAGGAAAGGATACTCACAGATGCACCTTCATCTATAATAGTGCTAGATACAATCATATTATAAACCTGTACTATGATCTGGAAAGGCACATAAGAAGGAAGGCAGAATCCTGCCAGTCGGTTCCAATCAAAGGAAGTGACTAGACTACTTGGAGGGGGTACCGTAAGAACGGGAAAATTAACCCCTTGAGTTACGAGAGCGGGAGGATTTTCCTCCTGTCTTGATGGAACAGGAGGATTGCCCCCAAGCTCATTTGAATCTGAAGAAACAAAAAGAACTTGAGTGGTATCATATTCACTCTCTTCGGGAAAGGTACGATTTACTAAAGGTGAAATCGGGTCAACTGTTACCTCGACCTGTTGATTTGGGTCGGGTATAGACTTATATGATTCACTTTCAGAGAGAGTGGGTTTGACCGACGGTTGATTTGAGTCAGTCAATTCATCAACTAGTGAAGGATTAAGGGAGAGCCTCCTATAACTAGATGGAAGTTGCTGCGGTGAAGCAGGATAGTTATCCAACACTTTTTTAGCTTCATCCAGATAGGGACAAAGGTGAATGGGGTGATTCCCTTCACATAACCTACAGGGAAACTTAACTTTACCCTTCTTTCCATGAACTTTACTACCACTAGTTGATGGTGTGTCACCAACATGATCTCCAGAAGTTGATGATACGGGATGATGTGAACGAGAAGACCAATCTTCTAAGATTTGAGGAATATCAGGACAATTTTGAAGAAGATGGTCTCCCACACAAAGTTTACATGGATATCGAACTTTGTGAGGCTTGATGGACGGTTTCTCATCAGATTTTGCATTCAAAGCGATGGTTGCTTGGTTGCCCCTCTACTGAATTTGCTTTTTCTTCTTCTTCTTCCCTTTCTTTTTCTTCTTAGCCACCTGGTTACTAGTACCAATACTTTCACCAGGCGAAGAGGAAGAAGGGGAGGAAGAAACAACCGAGGAAGAAGGCAAAGGGTCAACTTTAAGATCAACTGGAGGTTGATTTTGTCCAGTTGGAGGTATACTCGATTGTGGAGAAATCACGACATTTTGAACCAAGGAGGTTGAAAACAACCATATTGGCAAGCCAATGGTAAATCCCGAAAGGGATAATGTAGCCATATATGGAGTACCAATATTTCCAAAAGGAGGAAAAGGACTAGGATTCCCATCAAAAGGAATTCCTTGATCGGTGGATTTTGGATTTGTCGCCATATGTTTCAACCTAAGATCAACTAAGGAGCGAGCGTGGAGGATGTTATCCGCGGTCAATTAATTTTATTTTAATCAAAGTAACATAACAAAAACAAAAGAGGGATGATCTAGGCAAAAGGATTACCAAGTAACTGTGAATTGCAGAATACCTCCTGGCGAACCAAGAAGTACGGGCAGGAAATCTCCCTGAATGCTGTGTTCGGTGTATCACAATGTACAAGGCGGCTGACTCGGTTACCTAAGGATGGATAGCAACCTAGAGTTGTCCTCCCATATATACCCGAAGGTACGTGGAGGCCCAATCCGTATAAGCGTTGTTTAATGCAAAACCGCACAGTGAGAGCATTCCCATATACTTTACGTACTGTAACACCGCCCTATATACCCGAAGGTACATGGACGAGCTACGATATACTCACGTACGTGGAATGAGGTATCACACTCGGGATGTATTGCAGACAAGTTAGCGACAACTGCTTTGTTTTACGACGCCAGAACACGTCTCTAGCCTAGACCTCTAAATGTTTTTCGTTAGGTGACAATGCTCCATTAAGTAAATTCAGATAAATTTTAAGTTGATCTTCTTTAGAATTTTCCTTTCAAGGTTCACCACGTGATGTATGTTTGCAATTCCTAAAATGCAACTAATATGATAAGCATTCTTTCCATTCAATTTAACAATGAAAACCCTTAGCTAGTAGGGATAGAGCAATCAGATCTTTGACAAAGAGAAGAGAGCACATCTAATGCAATTTCTCTAGCTATTCCTTTCAAGCATTCACAAACTTTTTCAATGCAACATGCATGTATTTCTTTTCGATTTCCCTTAATGTGAATGAACCAAAATGAAAACTAATGCACAATCGATCAATAAACTTTTTTCATAAAAATGATGATTTTGCGACAATTTCTTTTCAAGGAAAGGAAGACTTTACGACACTTTCGTTTTCAAAGAAATGAGGAATTACGACACTTTCAACGAAAAGACTAATCATATGCACACATCAATCAATTGATCTTTCATGAATGAAGACTTTATGACAATTCAATTTTCGAAGGAAAAGACGATTTTACGACACTTTCTTTCGACAAAGATCAATCGACCAAAAAACTAACTTTCGACTATAGATTGAAAATGACAAAGTAAATACATAAGAAACATTTATCAATCCTAGTCTAAGTAGGGCCAGCTAAGGAGATGAAAAACTATTTTCAGAGACAAGACATCATTGACATTCAACAAATCATTCAAACAAGAGAAAATTGGCAAAAACTTCAGCTCCTAGATGGGAAACTGACCCTCAAGGGATCAATGCAGGCTGCAGTGAGAGACAATGTGCTTCAGTGCACTGGCTCTATGCGGGAAGTGCATTGCAGCGCACTGTGTCCTTCACTAAGCTACGCTGGTGATAGTAAGTCATTTTTGAAGGCAATTTGACACAGTTTCGACTCAATTTTCAATTAAATAAGACTGAAATTCAATCAACAACCACAAGTACAGTATGTAAAAATGTCTTAAGACGCTGATAAGCTACTAAGATGGATAATCGATCCCCAGTGGAGTCGCCAATTTGTTTTGGGAATTTTAGTGTCTACAAATAAATGCTTAAACCCCTAGACTAGTAGCTAAGTCTAGAACAACAGTGCAAAGCATTCTCTACTTTTTCTATAACCAATAGATTAAATAAAACAGTAAAGAAGCCTACCTGAAGCTTTCACTTACTCCTTATCTCCCTTGACCAATTCTGTTGCTCCTTTCCGTAAAAGTACCTGCACACAGAAAAAAGAGAAAAACCGATCAAAGCATATGATAATGATGTATTGATTAAATATAAAATGGAATCAAGTGCATAATACACATATGAAAGCATCAATAAACAATACAAACATATGGAAAAAGCTTTGAACACTTTATTAGTAAAAGGAAGAGTTACAACCCAATTTGCTTGATTTAGTGCCATTCCTCCAGTTCAATCCCATCCTTTCATAACAAGCAAGACATTTTGACATCATTACAATACTTGAAACCAACTCAAGTCTCATACTAACAGTATCTCCCTATAATTCAATGATTTCCAACCCCTGATCACTTAGATGAGTGGTCTTTTTATAGGTGAATGAAGGAAGTTATGCCATAAATGGTGACAATGAATGCCCTCCCAAACTTAGGATTTAGTTCCATGGAGGAAGGGATAAAGGGATTGATGTTCCTTAACTTCCTCCCTCATCCAATTTCGAGCCCAAAGGAGTGGAGAGCCTTGGGAAACATCTAGAGGCATCCTATGGATAAGAATATTCCAAACCCCAATGCATATTTCACTCAAATTCACCCAGCGCAGGCCAAAGAGGGCTCAAGTGCGCTGCAATGCACCTTGACAGTGTACTGGGCTGCATTGCAGTGCACCCTGATAAAGGGCTGTCTGTGCTGATCTTCTTAGAGGTAGTTTTTGGATGATTTCAATCATGGAATCTCTTGGAAAGGAGACATTCTAATGGTTGACTTCATTAGGGCATGTAACAATTGAATTAGGGTTTGATGGGCCCTAATAGTACTGATTTGTAAGTCGAGGTGTGCCCAAATGGATCTATAACACATAACTATGTACTATTGCTAAGCCCAGTGAGGTCAGTTGACCATATATCAAAACTTTATTGTTGTATTTGAGTCAAGTATTATTGTTGCTAGGAGAGTTAGTAGGGTGCAAGTATGTTATTGCCCAAGTAGATGAGCATGTGTCAAAGAATTAGTGCAGTTATGTGTTGCGGGGGCTGTCATATTTATATTGTCCTGTTGTACTATTGAGCAGTGTTTGAGCATAGCAACATTGTTGTCAAGAGTAAGTATAAGGCTATTGATAGAGTCTTGTCTATAAGATTAGACTTATGTTGTTGATGTAAGAAGACCAGTGTATTGAGTCAACCACTGAGTCAACCAATCATTATTGTGTACTTCTTGCTGTACTTGATATCATTTGACTAAATATGGATGAAACCTTCATTAACTCCTTTAATAACTCAGCAACAACAAACAATACACCCTTCTGAAAGGGGGACTATGCCATTCTTCAAAAAGAACAACCCAATGATTTTCAGAAGAAGCCGGAGATTGGACACAAAATCCTTGCACTTGGATCAGATTTGAAACATATGAGAGTCACATGGAAAGCCCTTTTCAAACTAGATGAATTGGATGCACTTCTTTTTGAAGTGAACAAATTAGAAGGGAAGAAGTTGTTGTGGGCTTTGAAACCTGCCATTCTAGCTTTAATACAACCCAAGTTTTTGGAGTACCCTTGTGAAGGGGTCACACTTCCGGTTGTCTCGTGTCTTAGTAACATCATGAGATTGATCACCCCTATAGCTCCTTACAATGATGATGTTATGAGGAGAGTTCTCAGACTAATTTTCTGAGACTTGGACACCAGTGTAGGCTCTATCTTTGGGAAGAAGCTTGATATTCTAGAAGGCATGTCCATGACTAGGACTTATGAGATCCTGTTTGATTTGGAGTGTGACAATTTGATCCTACAGATGTTCCAGTGCTTCTTCCGCATTAGGAAACATCATTCTGACAGAGTCATAATACACATGCAGTCCATCTTGTCCTCATGTATGAGAGGCCTTGATGCCATTTGTCGGGAGTTGCAATCCCGATTGTTGTCTGTTTGGAGGAGAGAGCAGTTGGTCTCACTTGTTGCTTATGATCTAGCCGAGAGGTTGGTTGAGCAGAACATTGGGTTGTTCAGGAGACAGTTGACGAGGGAGGAGAAACTCAGGTTTGGGGGCTCATGCAACAAGAATGAGATGAGGAGGAAGGGACTTTGCTTCATCTGCAAATGACCTTGGGGACCTGACCACTCATGCTTGAGTGACACTGAGGAGATGACAACGGTAGAGTAGGGAGATATACATTATGTCTGCCAGGATGAGGACTCTTCGCTGGACAAGTCTATGGGTACATACGATGATACCTTAGAGGAGCAGGAGCAGTCATGTGGAGTTGATGATAGTAGCCCAGATATGCATCCATGTGTGGTAGAGGAGTATGTGGAGTAGCCGATGGTTCCCATGTGGGAAATATATCAGAGATCAGATGAGCGGCTGATGACTCAGCATAGAGAGCACATAAAGGAGCATGAGTCATGTCAAGTCATTGACATCAGGCCAGATTCATATGATGAGCAATTTGTGGGTCCTAGGAGAGACATTTAGGATAATGTGTCACTAGTGATGAGTCAGCATGAGCAACATATGATGGAGCATGAGTCGGCTGAGGAGGATGAGGCGCATAGTATGCATGATGAGCCTTCTTGGGAGAGCCAGTTGGAGGTTCATATTGAACCCGTGATGGTGGAGGATGAGCAGCCACCCTTGGGGTCAACCACTGATGAGGAGCAGACAAATGTACAGACAATTGGCAAGGTGACATTATTCGTTGACACTTGTCCTCAGGAGATGCTGGAGTATGATAGGACAGTTTGGCAGGAGATTGGTGGACTGGAGGAGCGTGGAGTTTCCTACCAGGCGAGGGGGATGGCAGTGCATCCATCTTTGGGACTACCCATTGATGAGGTGCAAACAGATGTAGTGACAGCCAGCCGAGCTGCGGCATTTTCAGGGAACAACCATCTCTAGGAGTACATAGACGGGGCTTGCAGCACGATTTGCCCACTTTTTCCCATTAGAGGGAGAGAGGCAAGATTTCTTTAACATGCTTCGATTGTCCAAGAAGAGCATCAGCAGTTGAGCATGGACCAATTTTAGCATAGCAGACATATCCCTTGCACAGGTGTCCATGCGTTGGATTGGCGAGAGATCATGAGTTGGTATCCTTTTGATGGAGTGTCATTTTTAGTCAGGAGCATTGTATTGTAGGAGCCCTCCAAGGTGAGGGATATCACATGCTTCAGTTGGCAGCAGGATGTAGGTTGGCCACTCATCAATATTTCAGCACGACTTCAACATGATGAGATTGACCTTGGTCTATGCCAAGGGTTGGATTGGAGAGAGGTGATGAGTTGGTACGCGGCAGGTGGAGCAGCATTCACAACCAGAGTTATAGCACAACAGGAGCCGTGGAGCCTTGATGCTCCTTCTTGGCGGCATTGGGATCCAGGAGGATTTGCTGATGATAGGTTCCATCAGAGATTGATCTAGGATTCGGGCATTAAGGAGTCCGTTCATGGTGGGTTGACACAGGAGCAGAGCGTCACGCAGTGGTTCATATGGGATCCTAGGATTGGGTCTCAGTTGCGTTGGACCACCAGATTGTTCCACATGTTTGGATTGCTTGAGGGCAAGCAATCTTGGGGTGGGAGGACTGTCATGTCCCCATTTTTAACCTTCTTCATAGTGCAGCCAGGGTGGATTTCCAGGGCAGGAAATGGCCAGGTCAGTGGAGCAGGTTTATGTCATTAGGGATTCCATTGGAGTTTTGCGGAGTTTTTATTGGATTTGATGGCATTCGCTTGGCATATTCCACCATCCAAACAATTTGCCTTTCGTTTCGTCGCATTCCGACAATTTTCAGAAATCAACATTATTATTAGGCATAACTTAATTAATTATGCTCGAGGTGGCATTCCGAGGAGATTAATCGGTGGAACACCTTAGTGTAATAACTCGTTGGAACCGGAACGGGAAGAGCTATAGGATAGGATGGTTAGATATGAGCTTCAATGGCTTGAGGGTACATGGTGGCCAATTTACCCTTTTCCTGCATTAAAATAATATTTTAATTGAAATAAAAGAGGGAAAAGTGCTCCATGATTAAAATGATAATAAAATAGAAGGTTCTAGAGGAGTCCATCAAATCTATAAAAAAGGAGGAGACCATTGGAGGACATCTTGGATTGGATATTGTTTCATATATGTGAGGTTGAGAACCCGGTTCTCTATTCCATTGGTAGCCCCAGGACGAAAACCCTCGGGTGATTTAGAGAGATTGGGCGAGCACCCATCTCCCCTTGGTGGATCCATTCAGGGTTCACAAGTTGTAGTGTATTGTTTTTCAGTTTGTTTTGGGAGGCCCATTGTGGCATTATTGCAGATCTGTTGAGGCCAGCTATTTCAACTATTTTTCCAGCATGTAAAACCCCAATTCTTATATTATAATAACGCTGAGATTGTTTCTGGTTATCGTATTATCAAATTGTATGCATTTTATAGGTTATATTTTACATGCCAATCTTCTGTTTATGAGTAGAAATTTTATGTGAAGGGAATGTTCCAAATTTTCTTCGTTTGGGACATTACAACAAACTAAATGAGATATATGGCTGTGTTAATTAGCAAATTAAAGCATGCATGTAAGTGAGAAGAGAAACTAGAATCAACAAGTTCTCTCCCAAAGTTGAGAGATAGGGATGCCAATGGGTAAAACCCATGCTCCCCAAAATAAGAAATTTTATTAATTAAATTATAGGAGGCAAGGGCTTATGAAAGCCTCCTCCAAACTCAAGGAAAATCTTTTATAATGAAGCTTTTAGACCATAGAATTTTCCTTGATGAATTACTGCTGCAAATGAGATGAAGGAGGGCCTTGAAATTTGAAATTGCAAAGGGGCGCTTTAGATACAAAAATTAGATTCAAGAAAAAGAGGAAATTGCAGCAAAGCAAGAGAGGCTACGCGTCCTTAAGCCGACAACCAAGAGAGAGAAATGCAGTCCCAAAATGGAACTCAGTCTTGCCAAAGAGAGTCTCAAATGGCCACAACCAAGGGAAAAATTAGTTTTGAATTGAGAGCCCAAGGTCCTGCATACAACTTGTTAATAGTTTCAAATGATAAATCCTGCAAGCTGTCACAAGAAACAAGTTAGAGAGGGCTGCAATACAAACCAAGTGTTAGCTATGAAATTACTCAATAAAATTACAAATGTATGTGTACAATATAATCTACAAAGGCTAAGCTAAAGAGTATGAATAAACTCTCCTCTTTGCCTAGCCATGATTTAGCTCTAAAATAGCAAGATATTAGCAAATGAAGCACAATATTTGAGAAATAAATATTGAATTATGAAGCAAGAGATATGAGACCAAAGCTCAAAAGAAATCCTTGCAAGACAAATTCGAATGATAAGACTTTGGCAATTGACAAATGTGGGTTCTCCTTGAGTACTTTCAAGAGTGGGTTGGTTCGCCCGAGAACTTCCCCTCACGCTTGAAGCTTGATCAAAGAAAGATTTTCTACACAACTTCACATGAACAAATTAGATCCACATGGGCTTAATCAAATGTAATGAAGAGAAAATTCTAGAGATATATTTGACATCAACTAAAACATTTCTCTATCTAGAGCAAGTAAATAATCCTTATGCTAATGTGAGATAGCTACACATCAACATAACTTGAAAAACATAATGGAAATAATAACATAATGAAACAAGTAGAAATATAAGAGCAAGAATATCAAGAAGTTACCATACACAAGGAGAAAAACACCTCAAATGTAACCCCAAAGTCTTTTGTATTAATTTGCAAAGAGTGTACAATCCAACAGAGTATCCTTAAGCACAATAGCTCATATTCTAGATTACAATATGAGAGCCCAAGGCTCCATTATATAAGAGAGTGGGAGCAAATCCCAATGAAGAGTCCACATGACAAATGGCTATGGAGGAAATCCCAAGGAGAGAAAGTCGAGTTTCAAGTGGAGATGAGAGAGACACCAAGGAAAATCGAATTCCATATGTGGCACCATGAGAAAATCCAAGTGCGAACCAAATCAAGAAGTTAAATCAAGTCAAACTCCAAGAACAAACCATGTGATGCCACCTCTTGTAGATGATCCCAATGGGCTCAGCGTAGATGCCTCATGAACTGCGTGGGGCCTCCAAGAGCAATTCAAAATTCCCAAGTGGATGTGCCAAGTGTAGAAGAAGTGGATCTAAGGTGAGACAAGCCTCATCCTCCATCAAATATCCATCAAATATTCGTTTGTGTGCTTTAAATCCTCCAAAAGTTCGATTTTCCATAGAAGCAACTTCTCAATTAAATGCCAAAAATTTGATTTTCTTGTGGGAGTGGTGCATTTATGATGCAAGGTGCTCAGTCATCCTCCACATGTCTCTTGAATCAACTCTTTGACTTAGGATAGTTTCCAAGTCATTTCCATGTCATTTTGTCACATGGAGCAATTTATTTCTCTCCATTTAATTTATTTCTGGTTTAATTTATTGCCACTTTTTCCACTAAACTTAGGAAAAATGGGTTTTGAAGGTCTAGAACACATTTTTAACCCCTCAAAGTGTGTCATAGTAGAAAGTTGAGGGTGAGAGGTGCAATTTTTATTACTCATACCCCATACAACTTCTCTAGACAACACTTATTACATTTCATATACAAATTTTATTGCAATTTCCGCCCCGCAGGAAATTAAAAAAATTAAAAAATGACTCCCTAGACCTAACAGTGCTCCACGAAATTTTTTGTGTGATCTAGTATGGTAATATACATTGACCCTAGACACTAGGACTCACCCAAGACCTCACCATGTAATATTTGTAAGGAAAATTTATAGTAATAAACAATGCATCCATAGTAAAAATACATAGAAAATTTGCACACAAATAAGACCATGATATAGAGCCAAAAGTTGTGTTGTGCTAAGCCATTTTATTGTGAAAACATGGGGTTACAATTTGATGTTTGGAAAGTGTGCACCTGGGCTTGCCTTAGTCAAGCTAGCAAAGCCCAAGTGAAGAAGACAAATCCCCCAAAGCTGCTAGTTGATCTCTCTCTGGCTCTGCGCTGAACTACCTAGAAAATGAGTGGCTGGCAGTAAACAATAGCTGCTAGTGCCTGCTCGGTGCTCAGAAATTCCGGGAAATTAACCCCGAGCTCTCCACCAATAATCAACAAAAACCCACAAAGGAATTGGCCAAATCTTGACCTTGGAATTTCGGCGCAATTTCCTGTAGCTCATCCTGCTGCTAGGTATTTTGACCCACCTGTAAATTCTGCTGTCGAGTGTCCCCAAAATGGCTGAAATCTTCAGCAATTTTCCCTTTCGGGCTCCCCCACAAATCGCACCCCCCAACCTCCCTTCTCTCCTTAAGCCCCACGTGTGGCACTAACAAGGATTGTGCAATGCCTACGCAAATTCTATTGGAACTCCTCCACACTCCCACTACGCTACTCCCGGATCAATCTAAAAAGGATGAAACTCCCTCCTTGGGTTGGCACTTGAAGTCCACCAAAGCAAGGGTGAGATTCCGCCTAAAAATCTCTTGTACTCAACAACACCTGCAGACTTGGCTTCTAGCTCAAGCGTGCTAGTCTAAGAGAATGCTCAAATGATTAAGAATCCCCAAAAGTGATTGCCTCCTCTTTTGTCAAAGTGCCTCCCAATTTCCCAGGTGGGTCCATCCATTGACTTTCCCTCACCAATTTCCCTCCAATGAGTGTGTACTTCTTATGGGGTCGTATTTTTCCATGAGTGGCCCCCACTTACCGCCAGCAATTCTATTTTCTCCCCTTCTCCTAATGTTTGGGCCTCTTCTTAACTCCAAAATTCAAGTGGGACCCCAAACCCACTTTTCCTATGTGCAAGTACGAAATTAGACAAAATTGGGCAAAATTGATATTTCCCCTTAGTAATATTGCTAAGTGGGAATATCATAGTCCTCCCCGCCAAAACTTTTCTTGTCCTTAAGCAACTACAATCAAGGATGCTGAAATATCTGCTCCCCCTCCCAAGTGGCATCCTCATCAGGCAGGTTCCTCCATCTGATAAAAAATTCTTTGATAACCATGTTCTGCAAGTGCCTCTCATGGGTGTCCAGGATAGCCTCCAACTCCAGAACCAAGTGCCCCTCATCATCCATGGGTGGCAGCTCTGAAGCTGCAGTCACCTGCTGACCCAGTGCCTTTTTCAGGAAAGACACATGAAAAATGTTATGAACCGACTCCTTGGGGGTAGCTCCAGCTCGTATGCTACCTCCCTAACTCTCCTGGTGACTCTGTATGACCGATAGAAGCGAGGGTAGAGCTTCTTGACCCCCTTCTGTTTGAGTGTCGACTGTCTATATGACTGAAGTCTCAAGAAGACCAAATCCCCATGCTACCTCTCCGACTGTCCTAGTGACTTGGTACGACCCATAGAAGTGAGGCTTGAGCTTCTCGGCCCTCTTCTGCTTGAGTGTTGACTGTCTGTACTGTTGGAGCCTCAAGAAGAGTAAGTCCCCAAGCTCAAATTGCCTCTATACTTGGCCCCTGTCTGCATAGAGCTTCTGCTGGTTCTGCGCAGTCTGTAGGTTATCTTTGAGAGCTCGCAAGATATCTTGGCTCTCTTGTATCCAATCCTTGGCCCTAGGGGCCTTGCTGTTTCCAAACATCGCGTCAGCGAAAGATAATGCATCATAACCGTACAAAGCTTTCAATGGGGACATACCTATGGACATGTGGTACGTTGTGTTGTACCAATACTCACCCAAATGTAACCACCATATCCATGCACGCTGATGGCTCATCACATAGTTGCGTAGGTAGCCCTCCAGCCATTTGTTGACTATCTCTATCTGCCCATCCGTTTGGGGGTGATAACTGGTACTCAGAGTGAGCTCTGTGCCCACCAGTTGAAACAACTCCTGCCAAAATCCCCCCATGAACTTGTTGTACCGATCGCTGACAATGGTCTTCGAGAGACCATGAAGCAGAAATACCTCCCTGAAAAACAGTTCAGCCACCTGTTAGGCCGAAGACTGGGTAGAGATGGCGAAATAGTGGGCAAACTTCGTCAATCGGTCTACCATCACATATATGCAGTCCTTGCCCTGAACTGTGGGCAACTCGGTAATAAAATCCATCGACACACTCTCCCATTTCCCCTTAGGGATAGGAAGAGGTTGTAGCAACCCAACAGGGTGTGTCTGCTCACCTTTGTTCCTTTGGCATGTGTCACGCTCTCGAACATGCCTCAGAATATCACCCTTAAGGCCCCTCCATGCAAAACACTCCCTGATGGCCCTGTATGTCTTGGTAAACCCATGATGCCTTGCTAATGGTGAGTCATGGGCAACTTGCATGATCTTCTCCCTCAACTGGGAATTGGGCACTAAATAAATCTGGTCTCGGAAATAAATCACCTCGTTCATCACCCTGTACCGATCATCCGCCACTGCACCATGAAGAACCTCACATGCAAATCAGTCCTTCGAATACTCCACCAGTAACTGCGCCCTCCATTCTAGTGCAATGCTCATCAGTGAAATGGTAGCTGACCTCCTGGACAACGCATCAGCTACCACATTGTGCTTTCCCATGACATACTTAATGTTAAAGTCGTATGCATGGAGCTTGCTCACCCACTTCTGTTGCCTCTCCTGCAACTGCTTTTGCTCCAAGAAAAAAATGAGACTGTTGTGATCTGTCTTGACCCAAAACCTGTTTCCCAACAAGTACTGTTTGAACTTGGTTAGCGCATGCATGATGGCTAGCATCTCTTTGTCATAAATGGAGTACAATCTCTCGTGGGGCAGTAGCTTCTGGCTCTTGAAAGCTATCGGGTGTCCCCCTTACATCAAAATTGCTCCTACACCCTCGATTGATGCATCGCACTCAAGTACAAAGGGTTGTGTGAAATCTGGGAGTGCCAACACCGGTCAGTTGTTCATGACATGTTTGAGGCACTCAAAAGCCTCATGTGCCCCATCTGTCCACTCAAACGCCCCTTTCTTCGTGAAATCATTGAGGGGAGTTGCCAACTGAGAGAAGCCCTTCTATTGTAGTAGGTGCAGATACCCATAAAACCCCTCAACTCCATCACATTCTGGGGCTCTGGCCAGTCCCAGATGGCCCTGATCTTCTCCTCATGGACTCTCACACTGTCCTCCCCAATAATGTGCCCTAGATAGAGCATCTCCATCAAACCAAACTCACACTTGGACAACTTGGCATAAAACTGATGCTCCTCCAAAATACGCAATACTTTCACCGTGTAATATTTTTAATGGAAATATTAAGTGATGACAATAGTGAAATCATAAGCATGCAATAAAAATTGTACACACATGCAGAAATATCAGATTACGCCAGAAATAACACCCAAAACGCTGAGCCTTTTTATTAAATTAATCAGATGGAGTACAATGAGTAGGAACAGAAGAACCTGGGCCTGCTACAACAAACAAGGCAAGATTCCAGGTGAATATGATGGTGCCCAAATGTTCGAAATGACTCTACTACCAAATCTGCGTCCACCCAGAAAACTGTTGCTGCTGCTGGAAAGGAATTGCTAATTTAACCCTCCAACTCCAAAAATTCTGAGAAATTAGCCACAGGCATTACTCCACCAACTCAAGAAAACCCAGAAATGTCACGCAAACCCAAGTGGTGGAAATGGTCCCCAAAATAACTATGTCCTCCTCCATTAATTTATGTTGCTGACTGCTGAATGCAACTAGGAATTCTGCCCTTAGGATTGTTCAGAAAATTCTGCAAAATTAATCCTAGCCTCCTCTCATAAAACCCACAAAAGCCCACAAAAGGTTTGGGCTGAGTCTAACGTGACCCGTCGACCCCAATTTGTGCGTGGACCTCTAACTGGCTAGCAAAACTGGTTGTAGATGCAATCTGCTACAAAATGCTCCAAATCTCTCCTAGAAAATCTCCTTCCCAAATTTTCCCTTATTCCTCCATAACCACACCATAGACTCTCCTTGCCCAAATGATTGCATAACAATGCCTAGTGAGCCCCTGCGTAGGCCAAGAATTGGAGTAACTCAGCTCTCCCAAACGCCTCATCAACAGGCCTACAAATTGAGAAGAAATTCCAACCCTCTTTGTGGAAGGATTCTCTGCTAATTGGTTGGCCCAAATTCCCCATTTTGTTGGCCCTCCCAGGAGCCACAATTTCTCTTCAGCGTCCAAGGGAAACTCGCTCCAGCTGAAGGAAATGATTGTAAATGTGCCCATTGGAAACTCTAAATTGAGCTCCCCAATTGCCTCACTAGGGAGACACTCTAAGTTTTCCAAAATGTGGGTGGAATTCCCGCTCGAGAATTCCTTGTGCTGAACAACACGACTGTCTTGGCTAATGTTAAATTGTCAACTTATCAAAAGTACCAAATGGTGACCTCCAAGCTCTATTTATAATTGTTGGCCCTCTCTCCCTTGGTGGCCCCCACCTACCACTAATTCGCACCCCTTCCTTTCTCTCTTTCTTCTCACTAGTGCGAAGTGCTCCATTGGGTCGAATTTCCTTCTCTTGTGGCCCCCACATTCCACTAGAGCTATAATTTTCTATTCCTCCTAAGTCCCATACGCCAAAAATGCCTCCAATGCCCAAATTACAAAATTGTGCTATGCTTAGAACCTCCCCAATAAACTCCATAATCCCCTCAAATAAAAATTAAAATTAGGGATATTACAAAATGCTGCAAGTGTTCCTCCCAGGTCTGGCTATAGATCAAAATATCATCGAAGAACACCAGCACGAACTTTCGCAACTGCCCACGAAACACGTGGTTCATGCAGGATTGAAAGGTGGTAGTCGCTTTGGTTATCTCGAAAGGCATAACCAAAAACTCAAGTGCTCATAGTGGCACCTGAAAGCTATCTTTGGGACGTCTTGATCCCTGACCCTGATTTGGTGGTACCCCGAATGCAAGTCAATCTTGGAGAAGAACTTAGCCCCCTCAGTTCATCCATCAGCTCATCTATGCATGGGATAGGGTAATGGTTCTTCAGGGTCTTGTTGTTGAGGGCCCGGTAGTCGATGCACATGCGTAAGGTCCTATCATTATTCTTCACCGGGACAACTAATGAAGCAAAAGGACTGGAGCTAGTCCTAATGTGCACAAGTGCCAACTCGTGAATGACGCTCAATCTCTTTCTGTATGCCTTGGGATGTTTGTACGGGGTAGTAATCACGGCCTGTACCCCCGACTCCAACTCAATAGTATACTCAAAACTGCAACTAGGTGGTTTCCTGGGCAGTATGTCTCCAAACACCACCGAGTACCTGTCCAAAATACCCTATATGTCTGGGTGTGGTGGCTTGCGCTGACCCTCAGCCTCAGAAATCCTCAACTCCACGGCCTACTCAATGTCACCATGCCTCAAATTAGCCTCCATCCTGTGGGCCGAAACAATATGTGCAGGGTAAGAGTGCATACCCCGCAACAAAACCAATTTGCCATCCAACCCTGTGAATTCCATCTCTAGCTTCCTCCAATCGGTAGTGACTCAACCAAGTGAATAGAGCCACTGGACACCCATCACCACATTAGTGTCTGGCACATCCACTACGAAAAAGTGGTATGTCACTGAATGGGTCCCCATGGTCACTGTCAAGGCGGGAACATAACGTGTGCACTGCATGGTTCTATCTACCGGCACAAGAATCAGAAACCCCTACAACTCCTCGGTTGTGATGCCCCTGCTCTAAACCATCTGTGCATCAATGAAATTGTGGGTAGCCCCATTGTCCACCAAAACTGAGACATGCTGCCCCTGATCCTCAAGGTCAAAAACTTGGGTACCACACGTAGAGATGCAAGGACCCCTCCTGCTGGTGCGAAGGGAGATCCCCTTGGTGGTGGTGATGGTGGTGGTCCCCTCTCCACACACGCCACACTGTCATCTCCACCCACCTCAAACTCTACATCATCCTCCAGGTCACTGTCAGAGAAGACCTCATGTAATGGGCCTTGCCTGCTGTGCATCTGTGGCCCAATGCCCATGGTTCCTAACAGGTGAAACATAGCTTCCTCCTCCGGAGGTCTCTCTGGGTCTCCTCATCCAACTGCCCATGTCCCTGGTTGGCTCTCGGTGGTGGAGCCTTGGTGTCTCTTCCCCTCTGCTGGAAGCCTTGTCTAGGAGGTAACAGTGCTCTAGCCTTAGGTGGAGCATCCTGCAAATCTCGAGCTCTCCCTACTGCGTCTTGCAAGGTGGTGGGCCTGTTGGACCTCACCAAACCCCTCAATGGCTCTGTTAGCCCCTCCACAAACATGAAGACCCTCTTGGCCTCTGATAGATCAGGCACCATCACTGACAACCTCAGAAACTCTGAGATGCAGGTCTCAACGCACCCCGTTTTCTTGAGCCTTGTTAGCTCCCCAAAATGCTCCTCCGAATCTCTCCTCTCAAAGCGCTCCAACACCATCCTAGTGAAATCCTCGTAGGCTGTCACTCCAGCATACCCCATCATGGTTAGCCCATGGAACCACCAGTCGTGGGCTTCCCCTTCTAAATGCAATGTGGCAATTTTAATTGCCTCTCCTTCCGTCATCTGATTGAGTTGGAAGTAGACATCCAACTTCTCAATCCATGCTTTCATTGAACTCTTGGACGAACCATCGAAAGTTGGGAGGAACAATCTCCCCATGGTGCACTGCAAATTGGTACCATGCATTTAGCTTCCCCCCGCGTTGCCCTTTTCCCTTGTATTACAATTTGTTAATATAATGAAGTTGGGTTATTGTAAAAATTGTAAAAAGTTGTCTATATTGTGCACATGTTGATTTAGTGTTGTATCTTCTTCTGCTGTGCAAAGTAGTTTGTTGTGGTATTTTGATTTGTAGTGCTAGCGATTCTAAGACCCTAACCTAGATTCCAATACCGTGGATAGACAACATGGTATCAAAGCTACTTTGAAGGGCCGGTGAATCAGAGTGTCCACAAAAGCAACTTAGAGGGAGCTGAGATCGTCTAGATCATGGAGTAGAGGGTTCAATGAAGACATGGAGGTGTGGTCTTGATTGGTTTGGTAGTGAGATTGGTTGGGAGTTCTGGTGAATTGGTGGTGAGCCTGGTGAACAACAGTTTGTTGTAGGAAAAATTGTTGATCAAGGACTTCCTATGATTTGCCATGGATTGTTGGGACAACTCGAGGATTGCTTTGGTATGGATGAGATTGGTATGATCGAGATTGCTTCATGTGATGGACTGCATGTTGGCAGGCTAGTTTCTTCATTAGATCGTGATGTTGCATATTTGAGATTGGAGGGATGTGCACGAGTTGTGTTTGATCCAGGAGGATGAGTGCTTGCAGGATTTGGTTGCAGTGAGGTGATGGTCCGTGTTCGACCGCAACTTATATTGACCTTGTAGAACACGACATCAGTAGCAGGTTAAGCTAGTGGAGATCGTGTAGACTCAAAGGGAGTCTAGCTTCAGAGGGAGCAACCCTATGGAAGTGTTGAGGTCTTCAAGTTTAGATGAGATGAGGTAGAGGCACTACTGAGATAGCATGGTTCATTCTACAAAATATGCTGCAGTGATGGATGCCAGATGGGCTAGTGTCGTTGGTGATGATGATGGAGACTTCCCAGCACTGAGAGTACCTCCCTCGTTAAGAGGTTGTGTTGAGATTTGTAGCTTGGGAGGTACTCCAAACGCTAGGCTAGAAAGTTGTGGAAGAATTGGCATCATAAGGTCACTTGTGGGCTAAGAACCCAAGCTTGGGGTTTTGTACCCAAAGGTGTGTGGCCAAAACCATAAGGAGAATTGATGGCTTGGCACATAGAGATGAAATAACACCCTTAAAGGAGCAAGGGGCAACTTCAAGTACCAGGAGATCCATTGTCAAATTGAAGATATTAATTTTTGGATGTTTTGTGTGGGTAAAAAGACTAGAAAGTCAAGTCGGCCTTAGTTGAAGGACCCTCTTGGAAGCGCTGGTTGTTTTCCCTAGAGAAACATATGTATAGGATTGAGGAGGAGCCTCATTCCTGACGAATCAAGCCATTCGATCCTCAAGGAAGATTGAAACAAGAAGGCCAAGTACCTTGAGGTAGCCACAACCTATAAGGAGAGAAGAACGGTTTTGTTTGGGTTGGTTTTTGGACTTGTTATAGGTTGTTGTAATGTAGGTAGAGGCAGTGAATTTTAGGAGTCCAGGGCCGAGTTATTTGGAGCAATTTTGGGCATAAAAAGGAGTAAAATCTCTCACTGTAGCAGGTCGAAAGGTTTTGTGATTGCAGGTGGACAAAAAGTTTAGTTCTTGGGAGGCTGGTAGCTGTATAGGCCTTCCATGGCTTGTCGCATTCTTCTACAGGAGCAACGTGATTGTAGGTGGACGAAAAGTTTAGTTCTTGGGAGGCTGAGTCGCTGTATAGGCCTTCCATGGCTTGTCGCATTCTTCTACGGGAGCAACACATGAAGATGAGGGATGTAGGTGTGTGAGATTTGTTTTTTATGTAGGAACATAATGCCCTAGGTAAGTGTGTACCTCAGATAAACCCTAGCTCGGATTTGAAGGTTTTGGAGAGCAAAACCAAATGTATTCAAGGAGGAGAGGTGGAGGATTGGAGTCCTAGTGGAGGATAGATTGAAGGTCATGCTAAGGTTTTAAGAAGGGCAACAAGTGGATGGTCTTAGTGGCCTTAGATCAGTTGACAAGAAGGACTTTGGCAACTATGAGAAGGGTGAAGTTTTGTGTAAGATCATAATTGATCCTTGAAGGACAACGGAAGGAAGTCAAGGGAGTAGATTACATCAGCCCTAGATTATTGAGTAGGGAAGGACATCTACAACAGAAGTGGGCAACCCTCCATGCCCTATTCATAAGTAAGAGTATCTTGCCTTTTACTATCGTTGTCACCTCTAACCTTTGGACTTGATATATCTTTTAAGTGACCTAGCATAGGGAAGCCGTGAAATTTCCCTTGAAATGCAACAACTAAATTTTTTTTCTTCTAATTGATTAATTATGCAATTTCTTTGCTACAACAAACAACGAATAAATCACACTACAATTATTCACAAATAAAACGTTGTGGAAAGTAAAATGTTGGAACCGAGAAATATAGAGTGCACACAATAAATTTGACATTGTTATTTTTGGACAGTTGTCCTCTGAAAAACCCAATGTGGAAAAACCGGTGCAACAGATGAGGGTTTTATTATTAGTTCTTCAGCAAAATGGATGCCAAATAGGTAGTCCTCTCTGAGAGAAATATTGCAAAATTATTGAGGGAATTTTCCCTTCCTCCACAAGCAATCCTACAACAAAACGAGCCACATAACTGGCTCCAGGAAACCCTTGCGCAGGCCTTTGCGCTGCCTTTTCACAGGCCAAACTCACACTACTCTGAATCTGCCTTTGATGATTACATCTTGCCTGTTGCTACCTCTTGAAATGATTCGCTTGGCCTCTTGGTGAAAATTCTGGCCTCTAAAAATTGAATCGATTTTCTCTTTGGCCGAACCGAATTGCCTCTTTGAGGCTCTGTGCAAGCCCCTGCACAGCTTCCTATGGATAACTTCGACCTACCTCAGCTGACTCTTGAGGCACAGGAAATCTCCTTTGGAATCCTGCTATTGATCTCCCTCTCACCTTTGCTTCCTTCTGGCTCAAACTCTTCTCCCTAATCGACTTCTACAACTGGGTAGCTCGCTACTCTAGTGTGTTTTGCGCGAACCCCATTGAACTCGTCTTATAATCTCTCGTTGGCTCAGCAACGACCATGATTAAAACCTCATTAATGACTAAGATCATTTTTGAGTTGATCCATGTGAGTTTCTAGAGAAATCTCACCTTTCTCATTTAATTCCTATTAATTAATCAATTTTCCTATGTTAGACTTAGGAAATATTTTATTATTGACAATTAACTTAATTGAGCCATCTATAGGTGTTTTCTCTTGAAACATTTTCTAGGTTCTGGAGCTCTAGTGTTTCTAAGCCTCTCTAACAAAATTCGAGACTAAAACATCTGTCCGATGCTACCCAACCATCAAAACCTAACACTCCCTCTTAGCAAGGAAGTTGCTCTAGACAATCTCATAATATCCTCCCATACATGTTGTTGATGTCTAAAAACTGTGACCATCTTCCATTGCCCACCAACTGTTGCGCAACTCTAATTCATCTGCTACTCTGAGCTGAACCATCCTGCATCTGCGCTGCTGCTGACACTGCACTGTGCACCTTGTATTGCTGCCAACTCTGCTCTGCGTTGCAACTGTTCTCATGTTGTTGCTGCTACTACAACTGAGAACCTCAAGTCTGAATCGACTATATCTATGGATTGAAACTGTCTTCTGAGTCACTGACTGCTACCAGTCTCTGCATTGTCCACTGAGTTTGTATGCACTGCAATTGCACTGTACTGCTCAACAATCTGACTGCAACTAGTACTGCAACTGTCCCTCAAAAACTCGCTGCACCATCTGACACTGATCCATCTTCTATTGAATATTGTGGGCCCCTATAGCAAGAGTAATGATCCATGAGGAAACACTTGTTCGATGCTCACCTCGATGGGTCCTGCCCGAACCTCTGCAACTCTGAGAACTACAGCTCGATATTGTCCCACCTCTCTCCTGGAGGTGTAACTGCATACAAAGCGAATTCATCCTCTAACCTGGAATATAAATTGTCTATCTCTGTTGAAGGTGTTGCCTGCTCTTGCTTTTGTAATATTCCAAATTGAAAATTTACAACAAATAACAGAAACATGTACAAGGAACAACAACCATGAACAAATACTGCACATGCATATCAAAATACTCGGAAAATAAAGCAGAACAACTAAGCCATTTTATTAATCTTGAGAATGATGAGTACAATGAGTGAGGAAAATGGAATCTAGGCTTGCTACTGCAAGCTATGCAAAACCCAGGTGAGACAACTCTGATTCGGAGGAAACACTGGCCCAAACTGGTACTGCACACTACCTAGGAAATTAGTGTAGCTACTGCTAGAATGGGACTGAAGATTCTGCTCTGAAGAATGGCCGAATCACCCTAAAATTGCAGCAAGATGCTCCACTTCTCATACCCAAAAATACCCAGAAATGGTTTGGCCCAACTCCAAGCCAAAACTGAACCCACAAAGTGATGCAAATTTACTTGCTAATCAACAATATGCCCTGCTATAAGAATGAGGATTTCAGGCCTGAATATCACTCGAAAAATTCTGTAAAATTAGCTGGGGACTCTTCTCAATAAACCCACAAAAACCCAGAAAGGGTTTGGGCTAAATCCACCGACGCTTGGTGACCCCCAAGAAGTGTGAAATTTGAATTGCCCAATCTTGCTGAAAATGCCCCATAGTTTTGATAGTATTGAATTATGCTCAAATCTACCATGAGAAATTTCTCCCAACTCCGACTAATTTCTCCATTGAGAAATACCTCCTATCTCCAACCCTTATCTCTCCTGACTCCACTTCTCTAAACCCCTGCACAACACTTGGTCAATAGCTTTTGTGCCCTTGCCAAAAGATAGAAAAATCGACCTAGGTAATAGCCTCCAATCCAGCTCGGCAAATCGTTGTCCAAACTTCGGTCTAACAATAAGAAAATTCCCTGCAAAATCTTGGAGCCTCTAACCCACGCTTGCTCCCACAATGTGCTCCACAAAATACCTCTACGCTCAAGAAAAACGCACTATTGAATAAACTCCTGCAATAATGTCCAATGGAAGCTCTGAATTGAGCTCCCCAAATTGCCTCACTAGGGAGACACTCGAAGTTCTCCGAAATGAGGGTGGAATTCCTGGTGCTAAATAGCACTCTAGCCCTTGTGCTAAACAACTCCAAGAGAAGATGAAATATGAAGTGTAATAGCAAAAAGATGATCCACAAAATGAGTCCTTGCTTTTATATTTTCTCTCCATCTTTCTAAACTTCTTTTAATATTATTTTATTAGTGGGGGCCATTTTCCACTTTGTTACTTTCTCCACCATTTTAGTAAAAGAATAATTTGTCGCCATTCTGCAATAAAATAATACTTGCCATCTTTCTCCAAAATATTAGTTTTCCCTTTTAATTAATATTACCAAAATTGGGCAAAATTCCCATGCTCACAAAATTGAGGATATTACAACTTCTCCCTTTCGTCCTTCTTCCTCTGAGGACACTAACTACTGTAGGGACCAAATTCACCACACTTGAAGCACTTAATCTTCGACAGGTCCTTTTTCTTCTTTTCTCCTCCCTATGAGCCTTGTTCCTTACTGGGACGTTCCTTTGCCTTTCCCTTCGATGGAAGGGCTACATTCTCCTCCTCCTTCACACTCTTCGATCCTTTGGTACTGTTGTCGCGAATGTTGCCCTCAACTAGAGAAAGCCTCATTTCTTCCTGTGTGAAAGCAACCCATAATTGATCCCAACCAGGCATTTGATCTCGTCCAGTAATACCTTGGATGAAAGTTGCCCATTCCAGTGAAAATCCATTAATGGTTATATGCACCAGTTCACCCTCTTGAGGTGTTGCTCCAACTGTTACGAGCTCATCTCGGATATTCTGAAGTCTAGTGAGATAAGGAGTAACCCCTTCACCCTTCTGCATCTTTGTGGTCCTCAACTTCTCCTACGGATACATCTTCCAATTCTCGAAAGGATTCTGATATAACGTTATGAGAGCATCTCACATCTCTTTGGTCGTATTCTTGATTGTTATGTGTGAGACTACATGATCTCGAACTCCATCAAGGATCAACTTCTTTGCCTTGGCCATCTTCTTATTGTAGTTCTCTAGTTGCTGCGGGTTTTTTGGTACAACTATTACTCTCTCTACGTATGTCCTCAGGCGATGCTCATCTAGCAGGAAAGACATCCTGGCTTTCCAGATACAATAATTTGAGGCTCCATCTAGCCTATCTTAGTCTCGAAGTCCTACTAAGGCCATTTTTTGCAACACTCACAACTGGGTAAAATAAATAGGAATATCCTCCTCTCCTGCTCGACTACTTGCTCTGCAATTCACACTCCTTTTTGGAATGCGCAACCTTGCTTGCTGGTTTTTCCTTTGCAACTGGAAATTTCAAATTTCTTTCAAGACTGGAACTGGACACCCTCTGAGAAAAATCCCTCAGGGTGTGCAATTTCTCTTCCACCCGGCGCTGATTCTGCTACTAAAAAAAACTGCTGCTAATCAACTGCACACAAATCTGCATTGCAAATTTTCTGATTTGTTTCACTGGAACTGCTTCCTGGATTCACTACTACTTGCTGGAACTGCTACTAGGCTCTGCAAACTTTCTTGCCACATGCACTGGAAAATTGACCAATCAGCCCAGCAGTTCGAACTGCCTGGCTGGCTCTACGCAAATTTGGAGAAATTGTGATACTTCTCCCTCTGAACTGCGAATTCTTCCCTTTTCATCTCTATTCTGTGAAACTCCCTTTGATACGATGTGAAATTTTCCTTGAAACATAACAATTGGAAATTTATTCTTCTAATTGATTAATTATGCAGTTTATTTGCTACGACAAACAACAAATAAATCACACTACAATTCTTTACAAATGAAACGTTGAGGAAAATAAAATGCTGGAATTGAGAAATATAGAGCACACACACAATAAATTTGACACCGTTATTTTTGGACAATTGTTCCCGGAAAACCCAATGCAGGAAAACTGGTGCAACAGATGATGGTTTTATTATTATTTCTTCAGCAACAAATATGAGTACAATAAAATGGATGCCAAAATGACAATCCTCTTTGACAGAAATATTGGCAAAATTATTGAGGGAATTTTCCCTTCCTCCAAAAGCAATCCGGCAACAAAATGAGCCACAAAACTGGCTCCAGAAAACACTTGAGCAAGTCTTTATGCTGGCCAAACTCGTAGTTCCTAGATTCTGCCTCTGATGATGACTTCTTGCTTGTTGTTGCCTCTGGAAATGATTCAATTAGCGTCCTGGTGAAAATCCTAGCCTCCAACAATTGAATCGATTTCCTCTCTGGGTGAATTGAACGACCTCTTTGAGGCTCTGCACAAGCCCCTGCATAGCCTCCTTTGGATAACTTCAACCTCCCTTAATTGACTCTTTGGACATTGGAAATATCCTTCGGAATCCTGCTACTAATCTCCCTCTCACCTCTGCTTCCTTTTGGCTCAAACTCTTCTCGCTGCTCGACTTCTGCAACCGGGTAGCTCAATTTGCCAAGGAAACTCTCTACTCTGGTGTGTTTGCTCCAACCCCATCGACCTCCTCTTATAATCTCTCGTTGGCTCACCAACGACCATAATTAAAACCTCATCAATGGCTAAGATCATTTTTGACTTGATTCATGTGAGTTTCTAGAGAAATCTCACCTTTTCCAATGAATTCTTGTTAATTAATCACTTTTCCTAAGTTAGATTTAGGAAATATTTAATTATTGACTAATTAACTTAATTGAGCCATCTATAGGTGTTTTCTTCGGAAACGTTTTTGGGTTCTAGAGCTCTAGTGTTTCTAAGCCACTCTGACCAAAGTCGAGACTAGAACACCTGCTCGATGCTACCCAACCATAAAAAAACTAACGAAAGCCTCCCTTGTGGTGCAAATCCAATAAAGAGCAGGAGGTAATGGCTATGATGACAGTGGGCTACACCTCGTAGTGTTGTCACTTGGTCTAGCTTTTGTCGTGTGAGCTCCCCTCATAAGACTTGCTAGATTTTGAGGAAACGATGCCCAAGGGAAGAACACTAATTTGGGAACTATTTGGGATCAAGCATCCAATTAGTAAGCTCAACTACGCAAATCCATCAAGGGCTATCTATCATGTTCCAATCCATGTTGGACCATCCAGGGGCTGAACATACACAATGTGTTACATATTTCGTGGAGCACTCCAATTATGGTGTAAACACTTTCAGAGTAACCCTGGAAGTTAACAACCTTTAGAATTTCATTTATTCTTTGAACTTTGAAGCTCAAATGCAAGATTGTAGAAATGATTTGAGGTCAAGCATCCATTGAGCAAGCTATCTCAGCTGTGCAAATCCATCAAGGACTATCTCTCATGTGCAAATACACGTTGGATCATCTAGGGAATGAACATACACCATGTGCCCCAAATTTCATCAAGCACCCTAAGCATGGTGTAAACAATTTTGAAGTAACCCCAAAAGTTAACAACGTTTAGGTTTGCACCTATGGGTTCCAACCCCCTCAGAAGCAAATTATATTGTCATACTAGATGATGAAGCTGATCCGAAAGGGATCGCCAATGTATGTAGTGCAATGTCATCAAATGAAGATGCTGGCTTCAAGATTAGTTAGCGAAGAAACATCTGAAGTTCAAGAACTACTACCTGAAGTTCAAAAATTGATGCAAAGACAAGAAAAAGGTGTTCCAAGATCTTCCTATGAAGATGCCTCTTGAAAGAGAAATCAAGCACATAATCAAAGTGAAATCAGGGTCAAACCCTATCAACATCAAGCCATATAGATATCCACACCACCAAAAAACTGAAATCGAAAGATTAGTCCAAGATCTTTTAAAGTGTGGAATCATCACAAAAAGTAGAAGCCATACATTGCTCCAGTGGTTTTAGTCTGAAAGAAGGATGGGTCCTTTAGACTGTGTGGATTATCGAGGACTGAACAAGGTAATGATTAAGAATAATTTTCTGATCCCCTTTATAGATGAAATGCTAGATGAACTTCATGGAGCCCAATATTTTTCAAAATTGGACTTGAGATTGGGATACTAGCAGATCCGAATAAGGCTAGAGGACATAGCAAAGACTGCTTTTGAAACACATGAAGGTCATTATGAATTTAAGGTAATGCCCTTCAGATTAACTAATGCTCCAACAACCTTCCAAGCCACCATGAATGAGGTATTTCTTCCATATCTAAGGAAGTTTGTGTTGTTGTTCTTTGACGATATTATAATTTATAATAAAACATGGAAAGAGCATGTACAACATCTGGAGCAAGTTCTCACTATATTAGAAGAATATCAGTTCTATGCAAAGATGTCCAAGTGCACCTTTGGAAAAGAAGAGGTAGAGTACCTCAGACACATAATATCCAAGGAAGGAGTAAAAGTAGATCCTAATAAGATCAAAGCGATAAAAGAATGGCTCAGACCAATTAACATCTCCAAATTAAGAGGATTCTTAGGGTTGACTGGATACTATCGAAGGTTTATTCGAAATTATGCTCATGTATCTGCACCCCTAAAAAATTGTTGAAAAAGAACTCCTTTCAATGGGATGATATGGAAAAAAATTGTTTTGAAGAATTAAAGGAAATCATGTCCAAGGCACTTGTATTAAAATCTCCAGATTTTTCAAAGCGTTTTGTAATTGAATGTGACGCTTCAAGTCTTGGCATAGGAGCAGTATTGATGCAGGATGGTCATCCAATAGCGTTTGAAAGTAGGAAGCTCAACAAGTGAGAATATCTCAAGTCTACATACAATAAGGAAATGCTCGCCATTATGCATGTCTCAGCTAAGTGGAGACAACATCTATTGGGAACTCTATTTTTAATACGAACATACCATAATAGTCTTCAACACCTCCTCCGGGAGAAAATACTCTCTACAGAACAAAAAAAATGGATCAAAAAAATTGCTGCCTTCGACATGGATATATTACATAAGAAAGGGAAAGACAACGTAGTAGCAGATGCTCTGTCTAGGAAAGATGAAGAATCATCATTACTTGCAATTTCAGTTGCTGTCCCAGAATGGCTTAATGAAATTCGAAGTGAGTATGCAAAAGATCCAGAAACAAGTGCTATAATCAATAACCCTCCTCAAAATTCAAAATTTGAATGGAAAAACGATATTCTGTGGTACAAGGGGAGAATTTACCTAAGTCCAAATTCTAAATTTAAAGCCAAAGTTCTCAAAGAGTCCCATGATTCATTGTCAGTCGAACATGTAGGTTTCTTTAAAACCTACTATAATGCACGACGCACGCTAATCATTTTTCTGGAAGGGAATGAATAATGATATTCAAAAATATGTAGTAGAATGCGATAAATGCCAGAGAAATAAAAATGAGAACATTATGACCCCTGAACTGCTCCATCCCTTAAATATTCCAAATCAGAAGTGGGAGGAAATATCAATGGACTTTATTGAAGGATTACCTGTGTCTGATGGCAAGGACAAAATTCTCGTAGTAGTCGATAGGGTCACCAAGTATGCACACTTCATTGGAATGAGGAAATTAGACTCAACAAAACAAATCACTGAGATATTTTGCAAGAATGTCTACAAATTACATGGGTTTCCCAAGGTCATTGTTAGCGATAGAGACACCAAATTCAAAGGTAATTTTTGGAAGGAATTTTTCAAACATATAGGAACCTACCTCAACATGAGTTCATCATACCATCCTCAATTAGGTGGTCAAATAGAAGTTTTCAATAAATGTTTAGAAGCCTACCTATGTTGTTATGCAACAAACAAAGAAAATAAGTGGGCTCAATGGTTACATCTTGCCGAATGGTGGTACAATTCCTCTTACCACACTTTAGTGAAAATGACTCCATTTCAAGCTCTGTATGGTCATGGACCTCCTAAATGGAAGGACCTTGCCATTATCGAGAAAAAACTTCTAGCAGTTAAAGATCAATTAGAAGAAACCCAAAAGGTCGTCTAAGCACTAAAGGAAAATCTAAATATTGCAAAAAATTGTATGAAGCAGCAGGCTGACCGAAACAAAACAGAGAGAGAATTTAAAGTTGGAGAATGGGTATTTGTTAAACTTCAGCCTTACAAGCAGTTATCCTTAAAACAAAAGGGAAAAAACAAATTGGCACCAAAATTCTATGGACCATACCAAATTAACAAAAAGATCAGCCAAGTAGCATACAACTTAAGCCTTCCTGATAAAAGTCATGTTCACAATGCTTTCCATATATCTTGCCTTAAAATGCACTTGGTAAACACCAATCAGCATAGACAACACTTCTGACTTTAGATGACGAAGGGAGGATCATTTTAGAACCAGAAGGTATCATCTCCACCAGGGAAAAAAAGTTGCGATCACGAGTAATCAAAGAATACCTGATTAAGTGGAAAGAAGCTTCCTGGGAGACAAAAGCATTTCGGTAACAACATTCGTCGTTATGTATGCTTTGAGGACAAAGCATCTTTTCGAGAGGAAGGCAATGTTATGTAAAAAAATAATAATTTTGTAATTATAGATTAATTAGGGAAAAGGGCATGATCAAAAGATCATGCCCTTTCACCAAGAGGCACCCGAGGCAGTATATAAGCCAGGGGCCCTTTTATGTAACAATCATCATTCAGTCATTAATAAAATATATATAAATATTTCTGTTCTGTCAATTAATGAGCTATTTCGCTCCACCATCCAATATTTTATTAATACCCATCAAAATTTACATACAAAATTTATTAATTACTAGAACTTGGAAATGGCTTTTGCACTGTCGCAATTTGGCTGTTGGAACGAAGAGAATGGCCTCCAAGATACAATGAGATTAACTTGGCTCCTTCAGTTGATTCCCCCCCACAAAATATTCAGATGTCCACAATTAATTCAACCTTCATAGACGAATACAATCTACCCAAAATAATCTCGGAACTATTGCACTGGATAAATTGTCTCTATCCCAAGCTCCACGACCTTTGGCAAATCAACTGTCTTCTTCATGTGAAATCCATATGAAGAACCTGGGTGGTTCTTCCTCTGGATCGTCTAGGGTAGATAATCTTATGACTGAAACCAATCTTAACCAGCTAGGGTGGATTAGTGTCACCACCAAAACTGATTACGCACGAGTGTTTCATACCCTTTATTTAGAGCTTCAAGAGCCCAATGTAGAAGAATAACCAACACATGGCCAAAAGTGAGCTCCAATTCTCCTTCTATAACTTTTTATCATTAGAATACTATGGGTGATCAAAATACCATGGGTCATATTTTTTCCCTTTTTCCTGCTCAATAATTTAAAGTGACTTTATAAAAGTTTATTTTTCTCCTTTGTCACTTTTATTTTAATTATTCACTGTCACTTCTATATGTTGTTCTTTTGACCTGAGTGATATTCAAACAATTAATTGATCCCTTTTCCCCCCTACAGCCTACCAGAATCAGATAGGCTATTGAATCAGTCTCCAGAAATGATCATTTGAAAAGGGACATTACAATTTATTTGTGATCTAGCATTTTCATGTAATGCCATTGTTACTAGTACAATACAACAATCATTTTAACATAGATGATCTGCTCCAAGATTAAGAGGATCCTATATTAAGTGCACTTTCTATGAAGCCAAAACAATTATAGGTAAATGGAGAACGTTTCTTCAAAGGACCAAGTGCTCCAAAAAAGGAATTTTCAAATATACCAAAATGCACAATGAGTATTTATAGTTGATATTCTGAAGAGGCTATAATTTTTGCAATCCATGTGTTATTTAATTAGGAAAGATCATATGAAGAATCACGTTTATACTTTAAATGAACATCAAATATATTGACACAGACAATGATAAAAATATCACACTAATTCTATGCAATTTTTGTTAAGTACATGAAACAGTAGTTAAATGTATTGAAAGAAAATTCTTCGAATATCTGCTATGTTTTCTATTATATATTTTATTTATATTATGTTAGATTCACCTCTTGAGCTGGATTATGCATTTTCTGTTTACAGGTGAGCTTTTCAAGAGTGCGTGCAAAATTGAAACTTCCAAATCTTCAAAAGAGCATACCACAATTAACACAGGTACGTGATCATTGAGGCTTTGAGCCACAACAAAATTCTTTAATATTCATTATTTAAAATAGTAAAGCATCTGATCAAGGTGTTATTCTTTTTTTCATATGCATTAGGTTGGCCCAATGTTGGTTACCCATTGGGGTTTCAGTGGACCAGTAATTCTTCGTTTATCTGCTTGGGCTGCACGCCTTTTATTCTCGTCAGCTTATCAAGGCATGTAGACAGTTGGTGCAAAATAATGGCTAATAATATATCTAAGTTTGTTGTGTTTCCTTAGAAGAGGGATTGTGGAAAGACAACATTGTATATAAAAAGTGTTTCCTTAACCCATTTTGTATGATTGAGGGTTGAATTGAGAAAGCTTGACTTCTCAAGTTTAAAATTTGTCTTATTTCTTGGGACTACTTGTCCTAACTCTAAAGTTTTGTTTAAGTAGATAGTTGGTTGAATTACATGCTAAAACCTTTTTTCTAAGTTGTAATGAAGAAGAGACCAAAAATTATGTTTCCTAAATAATCTTAATGAGTCACAAAAAATTGTCCATTATCCTTAACAAGCCCTTCTAACAAATGTATTAGTATTGGCAATCCGAAATCAAACCCTAATATGAGGGTTGTTACAAAATAGGGGTACTCAAAATGTAAACCTAGACATATGTCTTTGCGTTATGTTACCTCTAAGATCTGCTCAAAAGATAAGTCCAATCACCAAGCACAAACCCTAGGGAAACTTGAGGACAACACCCACTATCACCTCGATGGTCGTCCTCTTCACTTTATGTCAGCAGTTTTGTAGCACAAGGTGGGATTCCCTAGTAAAACTACATATATGTCCTTGCAAACCTTGATATAAAAATCATGTTTGTATAATGAAGATACTTCTAGATTAAAAGTAATAAAATGATGGTGGACTATCAAAACCAATGTCTAGCCATTAAGCATTGGAGTCAAGATTAGAGGGAAAGAAGGCTTGAATGTAATGGAGAATATGTAATTAAGATATGCATTGATGTGATACAATTAGTATGAAACATACTTCTAGATTATGCAAGAATAAGTGAGGGCCCTTATGTAGGATGCACCATCACAATGATGACATTACTACGAAATAATAATGTGCAACATGAAACCCTATATGAAGTAGATTGTGTATAACATCCTTATAATTGGATAATTAGCCAACAACACATCATATCTTCAAATTCGATTTCATCATGACATCAAAGAACCATAACATACCACACCTAATCTTCTTTCTTGGTTACAACAAGCCTCAAACAAAGAATGTGTGGAAATTTCTGAATCTAAGAAACCAGAAATCCTACTGCAGTAAACTGATTTGCGTTACTTACTTGTGTTCTTCATTTTAATAAGTTATTTTTGGAAATATTTGGAAAATATTAATGCAAATACACTGCAGCTTACACCACTATACAGATCAAGTACTAAAAAATAAATGAGACAACCACACAAAGGGCACACTTATTTTTGGACTAAACGTCCTCAAAAAAACCCGGAACTGCCGGAACAACCAGGAAAGCTAATGCAAATGGCAGAAGCCGGAACTGCTGAGAACTGCCGGAACTGTCAGGAAAGCTGACGTAGAGGGTAGAAGCCAGAACTACCAGGGACTGTCGGAACAACGAGGAAAGCTGACGCAAAGGGCAGAAGACGGAATTGCCCGGAAGAACCAGAACTGTCAGAACAGCTGGGAAAGATGATGCAGAGGGTAGAGCCGTAACTGTCGGAAAGTTGACGCAGAGGGCAGAAGCCGGAATTGCTGGGAAAGTTGACGTAGAGGGCAGAAGTCAGAACTGTCGGGAATAGCCAGAACTGCCGGGAGCTACTGGAGCTGCCAAGATAGCTGATGCAGAGGGCAGAAAAGGCTGACGCAGTCCCTAGAGGTTGACGCTAGGGTTTTTCGTGGGGTAGATTGGAGCTAAGGAGTTGCCGGAGTGTTTATCCGGGGTTTCAGCCGGAGCATCTGTCTCCGAAGGAGAGCAGCATGCAAGGGACAACTAACTAACATTGGGACAACTGTATGGTACTTAGCAGCAAGTACACCAAGCATGCAAGGGACAACAAACTAACATTGGGACAACAACGTGATACTTAGTGTAGCAAGCATGTATTGGTACAACTAGCATGCAAGGGACAACTAGCATGCAACAACAAGCATGCTAGGGACAACAAGCAAGCAAGGGACAACAAACTAATATTGGGACAACAACATGATACTTGGTGTAGCAAACATGTATCGGTACAACTAGCATGCAAGGGACAACTAGCATGCAACAACAAGCATGCGCGGAACAACAAGCAAGCAAGGGACAACAAGCAAGCAAGGTGCAGCCAGCACATAGGTCAATATGGCAACATAGTGCAGCAATGGCACATAATGCAGTACAGTGATGGGTACAGTCATGATTAATGAAGCATGATGAGATGCAACATAGTGATGATGGGTGCAGCATGGTGAGGTGCAGCATGATGACGAAATGCAGCACAATGATAGGTGAAGGAGTTGCCTTGAAGAATTAGTTGAAGTAGAATGTCTTCAACTGATCTCATGTATCATCATCCTAGGAGATGATCTATGCTCTGATCTAGATAAGTCAAAGTGATGACTTATGTTGTAAATGTACTATCTCTCTCTCTCTCTGTTGAACTATTGAAGAACATATAAGAAGAATTGATCAAGGGTTTCCCCACATTGGGGATTTTTCCTGGCTAGCGCCACATCTTGTGTCCTCTTGTCTTGGCTTGTCTTCTGTGATTTATGTTTATGTTCTATCTGCAGTTTACTTTAATGCTGATGTGATTGGTAATCTGGAAGAGATATTGAGCTAACTGTGAAAATTGAAATAAATTGCTCTAAGCATAGAACATACCGAAAATTAACAACCTTGCTGTCCCATGCATTTATACAGCATTATGTACCTTGCTGTCCCATGCATTTATACAGCACTATGTATCTTGCTGTCCCATGCATTTATACAGCACTATGTACCTTGCTGTCCTATGCTTTGCTGCACTAGTTATCTGCTGTCCTATGCTTTGCTGCACTAGTTAGCAGCTGTCCCACTTGTGCCACTGTTGCTCCTATGATTGCTTGCTGTCCCATTTGTGTTTGCAGCACCATGTCACCTTGCTGTCCCATCTTCCTTTGCTGCCAACCCACCATACAAATGCTGCTGTTTGTCACTTCATTACTGCTGTAATTTTTGGTACTGGTTAGGGCACACAACAGTCCCTAACCATCCTCAAATCTAGCCCAGAATTTCCCTTATGAAATGCGGCCTACCCTAGTGTGAACAAACCTCATTTAGATGATTGTGTCTAGGGTATTCTAGGACTGCAGCTAGGGCTTCCTTAGGACTGCGGCTAGGGCTTCCTTAGGACAACATCTGGGGCTTATTTAGGACAGCGTTAGGGCTTCTTTAGGACAACATTAGGGATTCTTTCCATCTGCGTCTAGGGCTGCCTTCTATCGAAGTCTAGGACAACCTCTTTTCCTCCAATGTCTAGGGCTTCCACTCCGAGATTTCTCTTCCACTAAAACCCAAGACAAGTGGAGAGAAATCAAGATAGAAGTGTGTGTGAGAAATGACTCTCAAGTCATCTCCTTTTATACTAAAACGTTGAGCACATGTGGGGTTTATTTGGTTGCTGACCGACCTTGATGAATTAGCTTATAACACATAAATTCATAACTCCATGAATACTTATCGGAATCGGATGATCTTTAGATCAATCCTACACCTCTCGATGAGAGGGATCCAAGAAAAATATCAGCGGCCATAAGTAAGATGACCCACATGGAGTTTGGCCCTAGTTGCCAATTTTAACAATCTCATTTGACTAAGTTTGACTTTGCTGATTTAGGGTTTGCTGTTGCTCATATAAAATTACAGAATTATGATTTTGTACTATTTCTCTCTACTGAACTATTAAAGATAAAAGAAGATTTGATCAAAGGGTTTCCCCACATTGGGGTTTGTCACTGGCTAGCCGCCACATTTTGTGTCTCTTGTTTTGGCTTGTTTTTTGCCAATCGTTTAATGTTCTATGTGCACTTTACTTAATGTATATGTGATTGTTAATCAGTGGCTAATAAGAAGAAAAGAAGTAAACTGCTCTAAGCATAGAACATACCATAATTTAACATGGTACCAGAGGTGAGGTGAAGACAAAGCCCAAACAAGAGCAAGAGCAAGAACAATCACCGAAGGTTGGCAAGGCTATCCTAAAAACTTCATGGGGTCCTCAACACTCTTCCTTGCCGAAGACAAGCTCCGTGAGAAGTTTGACTATCACGGATGGAAGATGTCTCTCGATTTGACTTTAGAAGATCAGGAAGTGTTGGACCATGTAAGAGGCAATATTGTTGCGCCTCCATCAAATGCATCCGCTGCTACTAGAAACAAGTGGACCAAGGGAGAAGTCAAAGCAAAGAAGATCATCCAGGACTCTATTGACAAGCGCCTAGTGGCCTATGTTTCCGGGCTGACCACCTCCAAGGAAATCTATGATAGATTGACAAGTTTATTTAAAGTTAATGATGCAAATCAAGTTTTGTTCCTTAGATATAAGCTGAAGGAAATTAAGAAGGGCAAAGGTGAGAGTATGCAAGCATATTTCTTAAGGATCACCGAGATCAAGAATGATCTCCTATCTATTGGGGAAGTAGTTCCTGAAAGGGAAATGACTATCACAACACTTGGAGGACTGCCACCTAAATGGTATATATTCAGGACTACTCTTCTCAACAATAATGTCATCCCAAGATTTGAGGAATTGATGGCTAGATATATTCAAGAAGAAACAAGGATGGAAGAGCAAGAAATACCCGCACTTAAAGGCAATCCCTCTGCCTTTTCTTCTCATGCTAAAAGAAGAAACAATTCTGGGGCTAAATCCAAAGGAAAGTTTGGACCGAAGGGTGGAAGAAATGGACGATGTTACAATTGCAACAAAATGGGCCACTATGCGAGGGAGTGCCCTGATAAAAGGGACTCACACCATGGCGATGACCAAAATCACTCTCAAGGCAATCAAAGGAATGGCAGGTCCAATGGCAGAGGTAAAAGAAATGTCGGAAATCAAGGAGGAGAACAACCCTTCAAGAAGGCAAGAAACTCTAGGTATGAATCTAACGTTGTTAACAATAAGCAAGATGAATATTGTCTACCAGCGGCCCTCTCTACTGCTCCCCTGGACTCGCTGGGAAATTGGCTTATTGATAGTGGTGCCTCAAGGAACTTCACTGGTTACAAAGAAGCTCTCTCTAATTTGATAGAGAAGGAGACCAACCTGGAAATTGTTCTTGGGGACAATGCAAAATATCCCATGAAAGGCGTAGGGAATGTCACTCTTCAATTGAATCAGGGTAATACAATTCATTTGCAAGAAGTCCTATATGTACTTGATCTCAAAAAGAACCTGGTGTCCGTTTCGGCAATGGAAGACAAAGGCTACAAGGTGACCTTCATCGATGGCAAGGTATGTGTATGGAAAAAGAATTTTAAAGAAGCTTTCACTCTTGGGTTTCGAGTCGATTCATTATATCAGGTTGGAGGAAGTCCGCTGGGTGTCATGTCTTGTGACACATCACTTCAGTCCGAACTATGGCATCGGAAGTTTGCTCACCTTCATTATAAAGCTCTATCCAATGCAAGACAAATGGTGACAGGGATGCCTCAGTTCCGAGTAGAGCAAGAAGGTGTATGTCCTGGATGTGTTGAAGGGAAGATCAAAATGGGACCATTCCCCTCAAGCCAAAGCAAGACCTCCGATATATTGCAGTTGGTTCACTCAGACATATCTGGTATGATGCTTGTGAACTCCTTGGGAGGATATTTATATTACCTCACTTTTACAGATGATTATTCTCACAAGACTTGGATACACTTCTTGAAAAAGAAGAATGAAGTGTTCACTTGGTTTCGTCACTTCAAAGCCTTGATCGAGAATCAAAACGAAAAGAAGATCACGATCTTAAGGACTGATAATGGGATTGAGTATGAATCCAATGAGTTCCATGACTTTTGCAAAGAGGCTGGCATTAAGAGGGAGACTACAACACCATATACTCCTGAGTAGAATGGTGTGGCGGAAAGGAAGAATCGTATGATTGTGGAAGCTGTCCGTGCTATGTTCCATGATCAAAGACTTTCGAAGTTTCTATGGGCCGAAGCTACGAATATTGCCGTATATGTGCAAAACCGATGCCCTCATCAAGCATTGGGTTCCAAGACTCCCGAAGAGATGTTCACTGGTAAGAAACCTGACGTATCTCATTTTAGAATTTCTGGAAGTCTTGTATATTTTCATGTGCCGAAGGAGGAAAGGAATAAATTGGGTGCATCTGGAAGGAAATGAATCTTCATGGGATATAACGAAAATACTAAGGGCTATAGAATCTACGTGGCTAGTCAAAGGGAAATTGAGATTAGCCATGATGTCACCTTTGACGAAGATATGGCTCTTAGCAAAGTTGACAATCTTCCTAGTCAAAGGGGATCTAAAAAATGTTGACACTAGGGAACTGAAGGAGAAGGAAGATGAGACGATGCCCGATGTGGAAGAACCTGTGGATCCTATTGATCCCCCTCTACAAGAGCCTTCCTCTTCTAAGAAAAGGCCTTCATGGCTTAGGGGGACACTTGATGATGCTGAAGGACACATTGCACCTAGAGGGACTTTTCAGGAATGTAAGAAGCCGACCAGGTATCAGGAATACTTGACCATCATGAGCACGATCATCCAAAATGAGCCTTCATCATTTGCAGAAGTTGTCAAGCATCAAGTATGGAAGGATGTTATAACTGAGGAATATGAGTCCATCATGAAAAACGATGTCTGGGATGTGGTCCCCAAACCCCAGGACAAAGCAGTTGACAAAGCAGTTGTCACTTCAAAATAGCTTTACAAGATAAAGCATGCAGTTGATGGAAGTGTTGAAAAGTATAAGGCTCGTTTTGTCACTCGTGGCTTCTCTCAGAAGGAAGGTATAGACTATGACGAGATATTTGCACTTGATGCCCGATATACCACCATCCGCTCGATCATAGCCCTTGCTGCTTCGCAAGGATGGAACCTACATCAGATGGATGTCAAGACCGCTTTTTTGCATGGTTCGATCAAAGAGGAAGTCTGTGTGGAACAACCCAAAGGTTTTGAGATTCATGATCGGGAATCTCACGTGTGCAGGTTGAAGAAAGCCCTCTATGCGCTGAAGCAGGCACCTCGAGCTTGGTATGAGAGGATCGATAGCTACCTGATGACGCTGGGATTCACTAGGAGTGAAGCCGACCCTAACCTTTACTTTAAGGTTGAAGATGACAAACCTCTCATACTGGTGTTGTATGTTGACGACCTCTTTCTAATAGGTGCAGACCCTCTTATTCACAAATGTAAGAGGGAGTTGGCTTCTGAGTTTGAGATGAAGGACCTAGGACTGATGCACTATTTCCTAGGACTGGAAGTTTAGTAGAAACCAGGGGAGATTTTCCTATCTCAAGGAAAATATGTGGTGAAGATATTGGAAAGGTTCAGTATGGTGGACTGCAAGCCCATGACTACCCCGATGGAGCTTGACTTCAAGAAGTTAAGCGGTAGTGTTGCTGGACCTGTTTTACAAAATGCTACCGAGTATCGTCAACTCATCAGAGCATTGATGTTCTTAGTGAAATCCCGTCCGGATATATGCTTTGTAGTCAACATGTTGAGTCAACATATGGTTGAGCTTCACCACACACATTGGATTGGTGCCAAGAATCTGTTGAGATATCTTTGTGGCACAATCACACATGGTTTGAGATACATTGCCGGAGATGTGAGACTACATGAATATACCAATGCTGATTGGGCAGGCAATGTGGTGGACCGAAAGAGCACTTCCGGGTGCTGTTTTTCTTTGGGATCTACCTTGATATCCTAGATGAGCAGGAAGCAGAAGTCGGTGGCTTTGAGCACCACCAAGGCAGAATACATTGCTGCTAGTATGGCCTCTTGTGAGGCAGTCTAGTTGCGGAAGCTCTTCAGTGAGCTGTTTGGATTCACATTGGATACTACTGTGATCCTATGTAACAACTAGAGCGGGATTCGGTTATCAGAGAACTCGTATTTCGTGATTGCTCCAAGCACATCAATATTAGGTACCACTATATCCGCGATATGGTACAGCGGGGAGCAATAAGGCTCCAACATATCGGTACAGATGAACAGGTTGTTGACATTTTGATGAAGCCCCTGGGAAAGGTCAAATTCTTGACTTTCTGAGAATGACTTGGTGTCGTTGAGAGACCCTCTTATGAGGGTCGTGTATGATGCATATATTGAGCTCTGGGAGCTCCAGAAGGGCACGGGGTACTTCTTGGAGCGACATGCAACCACATGGCGACTCACCATCCTCTGGTGGTGCACTATGTACAGGGTGAAAGATTTAACCTTCCCCCGTGACACCCTGTGGTGACTGTGGGACAAGATGATTAGTTCTCCTGTAGGACAGGATGATTAGTTCTCCTGTACGCCGAGATGATTAGTTCTCCTGTGGCGACTATGGGACAGGATGATTAGTTCTCTTGTGGCAACTATTGGACAGGATGATTCATTCTCCTGTGGACAGGATGATTAGTTCTCTTGTCGAGGCATCCTACCCATGCAGTTTGGGACTCATGGGAAGTACCTCTCATTTGATCAATGAGTAGGGAATGGGGTTAGGGACCATTAGTAGTACTATCGATGGACGCATCGTTGTATTTACCATACTCCCTATGCTAGGATGACCTCCATTGATCTGGGATCAGTGAGAGTGGTATAACACACTCTGAGACTGACTTCGGGTCAGTGGAGGATGGTATGTTACATCCTCGATCATTTCTTCTTCTTCATAGTTCAACAGAGCAGAGCAGAGTCAACGGTGCAAGGCAGTGCATTTGATGGCTGGGACAGTACCGACGGTTAGACGGATTAGCAGATGGAGTTCTCCCTAGTTGAGAGGGAGTGTTAAAATTGGTAACTAGGGCCAAACTCAATGTGGGTCATCTTATTCATGGTAGCTGATATTTTTCCTAGATTCCTCTTTTCGAGCGGTGTAGGATTGAACTAAAGATCATCCGATTCCGACAAGTATTTATGGAGATATGAATTTATTTGTATTTACTTGACAAATTGTCAAGGTCGGCTAACAGCTAAATGTGTGGCACACATGCCCAGCAAATCATGTAAGTACAAGTGAGGTTGATTCATTATCAACTCATCTCATCTCACTCATTCTTCTCTCTCTCTCCTTAGCTTTGGGTTACACAAGGAGCAACTCACACGTGGGAAGGAGGAGGATGCAGAAGGTTAAGGAAGACGCAGAAAGAAGGATGCAGAAGTTGCTGAAGGTCTCTTTGACTAGCGTTGACCTTAGTAGAGTGCGGTTTTGGTGGCGCTGCCTCTCCTAGGTATGCCACAGATTTTGGCACGCAAACCGAGGCAATCTGACCTCTGGTTTGACCAGCGTTGATTCCCCTAGTTTGGGGCAGCAGGTTGACTTCAGTCAACAACAGTTTGACTGGGCTTTTGGGGCTGTTTATGGGCTGCTTCTTCGGGCTATTCGAGGACTAGTTGACTGGAAATTGACCAAGCATATTCAAAGTCAATTTCATCTCGTTTGACTAAGTTTGACTTTGTTGATCTAGGGTTTGCTGCTGTTGACATAAAATTACAGAGTTCTGATTTTGTACTATTTTTCTTTGCTGAACTATTAAATATAAAAGAAGATTTGATCAAAGGGTTTCCCCGCATTAGGGTTTGTCCTTGGCTAGCCACCACATCTTGTGTCTCTTGTCTTGGCTTGTTTTCCGTCAATCATTTAATGTTCTGCACTTTACTTAATGTATATGTGATTGCTAATTAGTGGCTAATAAGAAGAAAAGAAGTAAACTGCTCTAAGCATAGAACATAACATAATTTAACAATTAGCCTCCCCCTCCCCTTGCCCACGCCTTGGGTCAGGCCTGGAACAATGCCCTGGAGGTTGATGCAACTAAAAAGAAAAGAAAGAACATAATTTAGGCACTCTCAACATGAAATGTACTACAAAATGCAAAAGATGGTCGAGACACACAAATTTAGCACATGGACAAAACCCAAGCATAAGCTCTACCCCTTATATATGGCCATCACCCTAGTTCCTATGGGCCCTAGCTGAGGCCCCTCCACATTGAGGAACCCATGACTATGCCAACCCCTGGTGGCCAATGAAATGCCACACCTTAAAAGGAGGTACCTACTGCTATATACCACACATCATGCTCTCATCCCCCAGAGCCCTGAGCAGTTACAAAGAAATATCAATAAAATGCATATGAAGAAGGGTGGAAAAACAAAGGTCAAGGTAACTTATGTACCACGATTGCTCCCTTCTACATTGACATACCCAAGTGTCAGATTTCCTTATTATAGCTACCCCTTTGTCCCATAACATGTGGCCTGGATTCTTCCCTTAACCCTGTTGTCGCACAAAGTGTCTAGGCAGCGCGACAACGCTCAGAGTAAGAGCTGTCACTCTTAAATCCTTACTCACTCCGTTTAGACTCTATCCTAGACAAGTCAAGGGGGGTAGTCCTTAGGTAAATGGATGAGGATAGCCTATGGATCACAGGCTCTAGGAGATTTTAATGATGGACAACTTGATGAATTTAAACGATTAAATCAGATTGATAGATTAAACGCCAATGTAAGCAAGACACGACCACAAGATAGAAACAATTATAGACCAGTGTCGTAGATTAAGTAAAACAAGTTATTCAAAACGATTTTCAATATGTGACGAAAAGTGACAATCATAATTAATCCATATAAATGCCGAACACTTTATCACGCAAGATATTTTAGATTTTAAATGATTTTCATTAACTGCCCAAGATCTAGATTTGTAAATTTTCTTCAAAAGCCAAATATGATAAAAAATGTTTATTGCACCTTGACCATAGGAAAATCATAAAAATTGCATTTAATGACCAAATGATACTGAGGAACTTGAGGTTAAATTTTTTTAATTATTCCTTAGGAATTTAATTTAATCGAAGGGTTAAAAAAAACAAAATTTTTAATGGGCCATAGGCCACATTAAAAATTCTAGAGTTTAAGCAAAAAAACCCTGAATTTTATTTTAAATTCTTAGTCACCAAATTTAGATTTATGATTTAAAGTTTTTTAATTTTATATTTTTTAAATGTTTTTGGATTTAAATATTTTAGATGTTTTTAGACTTTTGAAATTTTATATTTTTTAGATTTAATTTTTTAATGTTTAGGATTTTAGAAATTTTTAGAATTATTATTATTATTATTTTTTTTAATTTTAATTTTTATTTATTTATTTATTTTTATTTTTTTATCAAAGTCGACATAAAACAAAAATAAAATCTAAATGAAACCAAAATTGAATTTTTTTTTTAATTCAAAAATAAAAACACATTCATAAAATTTCTTCTTCTTTTTATTATTATTTAAACACTACCTATCTAACCCTAAGTCTAATAATATACAAACCTAACTTAAATCATATGCCTAATAAAATATAAATCGAAACGTTGTTAACCTCTAACTCTAATGAAAAATAAAAAATCTACGCACAAAAGAAAATTTCGAAATGTTTCTGGTGATTATAGGTTGGATGGAGGGGAGACCGAGGGAGCTGGAGCGAGCAATGTATGTAGCCACGGGAATGAAGGCCAAGGGAGCTCAACGTTTGAGCGATGGGCAGCAGAAAGAAGGGACAAAGTAGAAGAGGCACGCAGGGGCAGCGAGATGTTGACCACTACGTGTCAACGACCCATAGCATTACACCCCCTTTCTCGCAAAAGGGATAGCGCCTGATCAATGTGTTCTTGCCATCTAGCTATCATCATCAGCCTGATTGTCATGTTATAATGTAAACCCAATCTGCATGTGTATAATGTAAATAATCTCAGCAGATCCATGTCATGTATGTAATCACTTAGGTAAACCTAATTTTCTGGTAACGATCTACATTTCGGGAGGTTTTTGTCTGACCGATCCATTCTCGGATGGTTAGCAGAGTTTTCCTTCATCCTTACCCCAAAGCTGGAATGGATTTTGTCACTAGAATCTTTAGGGGAGTCCTAGTGTTCTAGATCGAGTCTATGTAAAAGTGATTTGGGAATAATCCTAACTATTTGTTTAGCTTATTTTATTACAAATTGCTTGATCTGCTAGATTATATTTGTGTTGCAGAACTGGATAGTCTGTGAGGGTCTTTTGCAAATGGGTTTTCCCCCTTGAGATGTAAAAAATGTAAAAATCATGATGTAAAGTGTCTTGAGGGTTAGAAAAATAATTTATCCCCTCATAGGTCCTAGGTCCTAGGTAAATTTAAATTTTCTAGAGGTAAAATTCGTGGATCCTTTAAAAAAATTAAATCTTAATAGGTCCAGGGACTAAGGTTAATTGATTATTTTGCTAAATTTTATGCCTTGGGTCCCTGGGGTTAAGTCAAAGTCAAAATTTTGAGGAAATAAATGCAAAATTTTAATTTTTGAATTTATTAAAATGCATTTAATTGAAAAATTCGAAATTTCCTCAATATTTAAAATTTTGACGGATGAGATTAAAAGAAATTTTGGTTCTCATCAACAATTGAGATCACTTTGATAAGGATCACTTGAACTAGCCGTTGGAAGATTTATCTTTAAATAGGAGGTCATTTGTCAGTCAGTGTCATCCGATTTTTTGATCGTGTACTAAGTGAAAAGCTCTCTCTTGTAATCTTTTTATGAGCAATAAAGAAAGACTTTGGGGTTAAATTTCTGCTAGTGTTACTCTTCATGGAAATGCTGTAAGATGTATTATTTTCGTGCATAATTTCTTTTTTGCCATTAATAATAGCTTCTGAAGAGAGATTTGAGTACAGGTATCTTGCTTAGTTGCTGGGGTTTGAATGATAATTTAAGTTTTGAATATAATAACAGGTATCTCTATTAGATTTGAATTTTTTTATTGTTCTTTCGCTCTATGTTGACAGCTGAATTGAGTTTTGCAGGAAAATCCTTGATTATTAGATTATCGGGCATTTGGGGAAGTTCTCAGCTGAACCATCCAACTACCGATCCGTGTTTTCTGAAGAGCCTAGCTTAAAATGTGATCCTGGGCTTATCATAAGATATTTTTATGGGTGATGCATAAAGGGTTTCAAGTTTAGTACCTCCTCTAAAATTCAATTTTTTTTAATTTTTCTGTGCTAAATCGTTAGATCTGGTTGTTGAGAGCCTCAGATCATCAGATCTGGGAGCGGAGTCGGACTCACACTCCCTAGATCTGATAGATCTGCCATTTATGTACATAGATCTGTAATTAATTTTAGTTTTCTAACTTTGGTTTTTAGGGTTTTAGTGTATTTTGGGTCATTGTGTATATTGTTTGGGTGTTTTTTGTTGTATTGCAGCTGTAGATCTGAAGCTGAAAGCTGTACAGAGTCCAGATCTAGGCCCTGGAGGGTAAGATCTGGATCTCTGGAGGTCCATCAACATCATTTTTTGCAAGGGTTTAAATTTAGTTTCAGATCTGGAAATTTAATGAGGGTTTCAGGGTCAAATCTGAAGGAAGTGGATTAAATATTTTAATTAAATATGGAGAATTTTCTATAAGGGTTTCATTGATAAATTTTAAGCATAAGTATAACATTCCAATCTGTAATTTCTTCTCCAGTTTTTGGCTACTTGGCTGCTGCCTGGGGTTTTATTTTTATTGCAGGAAAAATTTGAATTTTTTTTTGGACAAATCGGCTTAAGTTCCTTGCTTCCCCATCTGCGTTCCTTGTCCCTCAGTTGCTGCCAGACCTCTGCTCTAACCCTCCATTCGAACTTCCCTTCTTCTCCATCGAGTTTCCAACCCATTAATCTGCAGCAATCCCGTGATTTTCCCTTTCCTCACCTCGCGTTTATCCCTCAGCTCCCTCTGATTCCACATATTCTTCATAACCCTCGCAGTGGTCATATCTCCCTTTGTTGTTGGCTGAAACTCCTCAACGTTGCCCAGCTGCTCCCTTTCCTTGCGTTTTTGGCCACCTCCATCTGCTGCTCCATCACGCAGCTCCATCCTCTCAAATCCGTCCACACATTCCTTCCTTCCTGACTATCTAGATCTGCAAATCTCTCAACCGCTGCTCCATTCCAGCTAGACGCAATCATCATCTCCTTCCCTCTCCTTCTGACCAGCTCTCCCTCCTCCGCCACAGCTCCCTACGCAGCTCCTATCGCTCATCCCACCAGCGTCTGCTCTGCCTCAAATTACCATCCATCTACGTTGCTCTTTCCGCTGCGTCTTCAGCTCATGCGAAATCCTTCCTCACTACTACTATCCCCTTATCACACCAGTCATCTAAGCTCCTCATCGCTCCTCCTTTGCCACCTGTGTGTTGCCTTTCCTTTCCACGCAAACCTGCAAACAGATCCGCTGTCCCAAGCTGCCGTCAAGCTTCTCTTCTCCTCCCATGGACCTGCAGTCAACAAATACAATTCGATTTTTTTTTTTTTCACTTATATGAATGCACGTTAGATTAGTTTTTTTTTTTTTTTTGTTAGTTGATTTTCTTTTTACATGGTTTGTATATACATTAAAAGGTCAGTTTTTAGAATGTATTAAGATTTTTCATTTTTTTTAAATTCAATTTTAATTTCTTTTTATTTTTATTTTGATTTTCGATTTGCTATTTTGAATTTTTTGATTTGATTTCGATTTTCTTATTTTTTAATTTTTTTTTAATGTTTTGGTTTGATTTTGATTTTCTTATATTTTGATTTATGGTTCTGATTTTATTATAATCTAAAAAATTAAAAAATATATATATATATTTTTTTTAATCCAAAAACATTTAAAAAATATAAAATTAGAAAAATTTTAAAACATTAAAAATTTCTAAAAAGATTTTTTTGACTGAGAATAAACAAAATTAAGGGTTTTTTTTGCTTAAACTTTATAATTTTTAATGTGGCCTATGGCCCATTAAAAATTTGATTCATTAACCCTTTGATTTATTTTTCATCTTTCACATTAAAGCGTTCTTCAATGAATAATTGAAATGCTAGTTTTAAATTCCCTGGCGTTTCTGATGTTAAACGCTAAATCTTAAATTCTCATGATTCTTCTATAGTCTAGTGCGATAAATGTTTTAAGTTATATTGGCGATAAGAGAAAATTAATTAATTCTAGATCTGGGCAGTTGATGAAAATTATTTTAGATTTGGAATCTTTTGCATGTTACAGTGTTGGGCGTTTATATTAATCATACCTGATTGTCACTATTCGTCACATATTGGAAAATCGTTTTGGATAACTTGTTTTATTGATGGTTAATTCAAATATCGAAGGCATTGGTCTATAATTGTTTTTATCTAGTGGTCGTGTCTGGTTTACGCTGGCGTTAATCTATCAATTTGATTTAATCGTTTAGATTCATCAAGTTGTCCATCATTTAAATCTCCTAGAGCTCGTGATCCACAGGCTTTCTCATCCATTTACCTTAGGGACTACCCTCCTTGACTTGCCTAGGAGAGAGTCTAAATGGAGTGAGCAAGGATTAAGAGTGACAACCCTTACTCTGAGTGTTGTCGTGGTGCCTAGACACTCTGTGCGACAACATTTTTGGCGCCGTTGTTGAGGATAGAGTTTTTTCTGTCCTTGGATTCTCAACATCATTTTAATCATCTCATCTTTTCTGCCATTCATTAGCCTGTCAAGCAACATAACATTTCCTGGCGTCATTCGATCTTTTCATCGCCCTATCTTTTGTCATCTCGTTAATCATTTCATCTGCACTTTTAGCACTTGGACATCTCGGTTCGTTTCTTGTTTAGGTGGCGACTCCATTTCTTTTCATTTATTTTTTCTCAGACAAGAAGCCCTCCCTTATATCCGGTTGTTTGTTGCCTTTTGGATCCTAGAGTTAGATTCGTGTTCAAGTGGCGACTCCACTTCTTTTGTTTCTACAAGAATTTCTACTAGAAGCTCGCTTCTTGTGGATCTCTTGATTTTCTTGAGCAGAGGTCTCTCTCTATCATCCATTTGGTCCCTCATTATTCATCATGGATTATTCGTTTACCCCGTGTCATTTTACTGATGTTCTCCATGATATTCTAGAAGTGGCCATTCATAAATTTTCTTTGTTCTCGGGTGGTGATTCAGACGTTGTTAGAAAGCATTTATGCAGGTTTACTCGTATAATGCTCATATATTGTAGTTCTCCCCAGTATGATCATGAAGATGTCAAAATGCATCTATTTGCCTTTTCTTTAGAGGGTGATGCTTTGAATTGGTTTAATAATTGTCCTGAAGATTCTTTTGCTTCTTTACAAGACATCGTCAATGCTTTTAAAGATAGATATATGCAACATAATGAAAGTGATTTTGTGAAGGATCGAGCTGTCGATGAAAGATTTCAAGACAATTCTCCATATCAGAATGTGCCATCCACCTGTACCGTTGCAGATCAAATCCATGATAGTGGAAAAGTAGGAACAAGTTATCAAATCAGTGTCGACCATGAAAGGGAAAATGATAAGAAAATTATAGAAGAACTAAAGCAGTTGGTTAAAGACATGCAGTTCAGTCAAACGCAGCTGGTAAAAAATATGGAGCTTAATCAAGAAAAATTTGTAACTGATTACGTCAAGGATATGAGAACTTTATACACCCACCTGGAAAAGCGAGATAAGGAGATGGAAACCATGAAAGCTAATCATGACAGAGAAATTAATTCTATGCAAAACAAGTTATTAACTATGGATGAAGAAATGACCATCATGACATTCGATTATAATAATTAGTTGGCTACCATGCAAGCAAATCATAAGAAAGAGATAAACTCTATGCAACATTGCTTGATGACCATAAAATAAAGAATGACAAAGTAATAAAAGATATGGAAGCTAGTCAGATATGTCTTCAGAATAAGTTATTGAGCATGGAGGAAGACCATGCCAAGGAAGTCAGTGCTATGAAGGTTGAACACTCTAGCCAGATGGATGCCATAACAATACAGGTACAAAAATTTCAACATCAGTCAGAGGATGAAAGAAACAAGGAGACATCGACAGATCAGAAGCCTCCTTATCTGCTGCAACAAGCTCCATCTTATTATGAGGAGGTCATTTGTTCCATTGAAAAGTGGTTAATTGAAGGTGACCCAGATAAAATTGAAAACGATAAAAATCAGATGCAAAATGAAGAAAGACATGTCACGCATATCTTACATACTTCATCTGAGAGTTTTGAAGCAGAATGTTCCACGTCATCAGTGATACAACCTGCCACAAAGAAAAGACGCAAGAGAAAGAGAATGAGAAAGCGATTTGATGCATCAGATGGTCGTAAGCAGCTTGATTTTCGGATAGGAAAAAGTCCTACTGTATGCAGGATTGGACATGGCACATCCAAGAAGCAGCCGACAGATTTGCCTGAAAGCAGGGAAATGCTCAGTATGCACTATATTGAACGCATCTGATGCCATGGGGCATCTTTGTATTGTATTTCTAACCTTATGCCCTGTTATTTCAGTGTTTCATTTTGTAGTTAGATTTGGTTTTTCATGTTGTTAGACTAGTTAATAAATGAAGAGCTTATATCTTTCCTATGCTTAACGTTATATAATGATTTTTGGATGGAAGCTACTTATGTTTTGTTGTGTGTTGTTTGGATGCAGATTATGGATTCTCACATTCTTCCAGTGCAACAACGTGTCCCTAGGTAGAGCCAGATGTTGGCCACTACATGTCAACAACCCATAGCAGTACACCTCCTTTTTCGTAAAAGGGATAGCGCCTGATCGATGTGTTCCTGCCATCCAGCTATCATCATCAACTTGATTGTCATGTTATAATGTAAACCCTGTCCCCATGTGTATAATGTAAATAATCTCAGCAGATCCATGTCGTGTATGTAATCACCTCGGTAAACCTATTTTTCTGGTAATGATCTACATTCCGGGAGGATTTTTGTCTCACCAATCCATTCTCGGATGGTAGGCAGAGTTTTCCTTTAGCCTTACCCCAAAGCCGGAATGGATTTTGTCACTGGAATCTTAGGGGAGTCCTAGTGTTCTAGATCGAGTCTATGTAAAAGTGATTTGGGAATAATCCTAACTATTTGGTTAGGTTATTTTATTACAAATTGCTTGATCTGCTAGATTAACGACTGAATTGAGTTTTGTAGGAAAATCCTTGATTATTAGATCATTGGGCGTTCGGGGAAGTTCTCCGCTAAACCAACCAACTACTGATCCGTGTTTTCTGAAGAGCCCAACTTAAAATGTGATCCTGGGCTTTTCATAAGATATTTTTATGGGTGATGCATGAAGGGTTTCGAGCTTAGTACCTCCTCTAAAATTCAAAAAAATTTAATTTTTCTGTGCTAAATCGTTAGATCTGGCTGTTGAGAGCCTCAGATCATCAGATTTGGGAGCGGAGTCGGACTCACACTCCCTAGATCTCATAGATCTGCCATTTATGTACATAGATCTATAATTAATTTTAGTTTTTTGACTTTGGTTTTTAGGGTTTTAGTGTTTTTTGGGTCATTGTGTATATCGTTTGGGTGTTTTTTGTTGTATTGCAGCTGCAGATCTAAAGCTGAAAGCTGTACAGAGTCCAGATCTAGGCCCTGGAGGGTAAGATATGGATCTCTGGAGGTCCATCAGCATCATTTTTTGCAAGGGTTTAAATTTAGTTTCAGATCTGCAAATTTAATGATGGTTTCAGGGTCAAATCTGAAGGAAGTGGATTAAATATTTTAATTAAATCTGGAGAATTTTCTATAAGGGTTTTATTGATAAATTTTAAGCATAAGTATAACATTCCAATCTGTAATTTCTTCTCCAGTTTTTGGCTACCTGGCTGCTGCTTGGGGTTTTATTTTTATTGCAAGAAAAATTCGAATTTTTTTTTGGGCAAATCGGCTTAAGTTCCTTGCTTCCCCATCTGTGTCCCCGGGCCCTCGGTTGCTGCTAGATCTCTACTCTAACCCTCCATTCGAACTTCCCTTCTTCTCCATCGAGTTTCCAACCCATTAATCCGCAGTCATCCCGCGATTTTCCCTTTCCTCACCTCGCGTTTATCACTCAGCTCCCTCTGATTCCACGTATTCTTCATAGCCTTCGCAGTCGTCATATCTCCCTTTGTTGTTGCTTGAAACTCCTTAGCGCTGCCCAACTGCTTCCTTTCCTTGCGTTTTTGGCAACCTCCATCTGCTGCTCCATCACACAGCTCCATCCCCTCAAATCCGTCCACGCATTCCTTCCTTCCTCACTGTCCAAATCCGCAAATCTCTCAACCGCTGCTCCATTCCAGCTACACGCAACCATCATCTCCTGCCCTCTCCGTTTGCCCAACTCTCCCTCCTCTGTCGCAACTCCCTATGCAGCTCCTATCGCTCATCACACCAGCGTCTGCTCTCCCACAAATTACCGTCCATCTACATTGCTCTTTCCGCTGCGTCTTCAGCTCATGTGAAATCCTTCCTCGCTGCTGCTATCCCCTTATCACACCAGTCATCCAAGCTCCTCATCGCTCCTCCTTTGCCACCTGCGTGTTGCGTTTCCTTTCCACGCAAACCTGCAAATGAATCCGTTGTCCCAAGCTGCTGTTGAGCTTCTCTTCTCCTCCCGTAGACCTGTAGTCAACAAATACAATTCGATTTTTTTTTTAACTTATATGAATGCACGTTAGGTTAGGTTTTTTTTTTTTTTTTTATTAGTTGATTTTCTTTTTACATGGTTTGTATATACATTGAAAGGTCAGTTTTTAGAATGTATTAAGATTTTTCATTTTTTTTTAAATTCGATTTTAATTTTTATTTTGATTTTCGATTTGCTATTTTGACTTTTTTGATTTTATTTCGATATTCTTATTTTTCTTTTATTTTTTGGTTTGATTTTGATTTTCTTATTTTTTGATTTATGGTTCTGATTTTATTATGATCTATTTTTTTTTTTTTTTTTTTTGAAATCCAAAAACATTTAAAAAAATATAAAATTAGAAAAAATTTAAAACATTAAAAATTTCTAAAAAAAGATTTTGTGACTAAGAATAAACAAAATTAAGTGGTAATATCTTTTTTAATAGAAACAGTTAGAGATTTTATTGCCAAAATAGGAGCAAGGTCCAATTACAAGCAACAATAGCTTATGAAAACTATGCTTAATTTCGAAATTACATCGAATACTTTGGCTGCTTTTGATTTCTATCTTGTTTTCTGAATACTAATCCGTCTGGCACTGTTCTTGGTGTTTCTTTTGCTGGCTGTTCTATCAACATAATACTTGGCATTCTTGTAAGTGAATTTATGGAGTCCTGATGTCATTCCCGAACTGTAAAGAGGCCCCTAGGATCGATCAACTGAAGCATGCCTATGGTAGGGGGTGGTTCGAGCAGGGTCCTCCATTGAGACTGAGAGATCCTTGAGATAACAGGCAGCCTTTGTTTGCCAGGGAGTCTGCAAGCTTATTGAGATCCCGCAGAATATGATATATTGCCACAGAGTCAAAATATTTCATTGTATTTCTGATTCTTTGCAGTGTATTATTTAAAACGACATTGCAAAAATGGTTTTCAGAATTTAAGAGCTTAATCAAGAGCTCCGAATCTCCGAAGATTTGGATTCTTTTATGTCCTAACTCCTTCGCGATTTGGCAGGCTTTTAGGAGGCTGTAGCTTTCAGCTTGGTTGTTTGTGTTTATGCCCAGGCCCCAGCTGAAGCTAGTGTTGTCCGCTCTATCTGGGGAAATGATCAAACCGCCTGCGCCTGAGTTTCCAGGATTCCCCTTGGACGCGCTGTCGAAGAAGATTGTGGCATCCGACGTCCCCTGCCACCTCGAAAGGAAGTCCTCTTCAGAGATACGCATGCGTCATGGAGGGTCTGTCACAAGTTTTCGGAGTGTGCATTTTCTTTCTCCTGTCCCACAGGGTCCAAGCCACGCAAAGGCTTTTGCAGGTAACTTGAAGTCAGACTCTGTGTTGGCAACGATTTCCAGAAGGAGGCCTTTGATTTTGGCTACCACGTCCATCGCCTTGGGAAACCTGTCATTGAAAATCCTCTCATTTCTTGCAATCCAGACTTTCCACCAGAGACATTTGGGAATTGCTTGCCAAATGTTATTCCACTCTGCATTTTTGATTTTGAGCTCAGGATTTCGATCTGCCCAGGAAATATAGAGAGAGACAACAGATATTTGTGAAGGGATTAGGACGCTGAGGCCTTGGAGAACCAACTTCCAAACAACGTGTGTGAAAACACAGTCAACCATCAAATGATCAATAGTTTCGGTTGCCAAGTTGCATAGGCAGCATCTAAATGGACCATTAAACTGTCTTTTATTAAGATTTCCTCCAGTTAGAGCCTTATTGTGCATGAGAAGCCAAGTGAAGAAGTTCACTTTTGGTGTTAGCCTCTCTCACAAAACAATAATAAATCCAAAAATAAATAAATAAATTAAATATTCCAAGTTAGGAATTTGTGCCTAACTCTTGGGTTGTTCCTCTAAGATAGGAGTTAGTTTAGGTAACTCCTATATTGGTGTGTGTCTGGTGAGAAATTATCTCAACCAAAGGAGAAATTATCTCAACCAAAAGTGTCTAAGATAGCACGCACTATCTTGAGAACACTATCTCTCATCTATTTATTTGTAACACTATATTCAATTATTTTTAATGAATGAAAATGAGAGAAAATACCTGAGGTAGCCATGAGGCTGAAGCCTTTTTCCGCCCATATTTTGTGTCTGGTTTTTATGTGTGTTTTTCTGTAATCTCTTTGAGTTAATTTCATTTTCAATATGTGGTATCGGAGCGCACGGTTCACTCTTTGGGATTAAGAGAGTGAGAAGCTTTATTTGCAGTTGTGTTGTTGATTGTAAGGAAGTGAATACCTGTACGTGTTCAAAACAATGAACCCAACGCAATGAAGGGAATGAAGATGTTCATTACTTTCTCGTGCGAGGGAATTGAGAATAGTAGGAGTTTGTGGATGATAATGTGCGGAGAATGATTTATTTTTTGGATGGACAAAGGAGACTGCAAATTGAATTAAGTGCACGGACTTCAAGGTTGTTGCAGATCAACAATTTGATCCTTTAATTGATTGTTGTCATTGGAGATTTTCCAATTTTTGTTTTCTGAAGAGGAGGTCGAATCTGCTGACACTCAATTGCACCTTCGGTAGCTGTATTTGACTGCAATAAACTATTGGTTAATTCCATTGAAGCATGGTTTTTGGTATACATTAGAATCTAGTAGTTGATTTTCCGAATGCAATAAACTATTGGCCATTTTTTTCTAATGTAGAGTGCCTGACAACCATGAGACAGATGAGGGGATGGTTAGTGAGCATTCGTTTCTCGTGAGGCCAGCATATGAATAAGTGTGAAGTTCTTATGGATCTGCATAATTGATGCCCAGATTGTGTAATCTTGGGCAAGCATTGGAGTGATGCTCAAGAATGTTGGTAGTGCGACCAGCATAAGCAATTTTGGAGCAAACACGGCCTCATAATGAACTTGCAGAAGTGGTGAAGTGCATTTGATGTTTCTTTAAGCGTGGAGACCAGTGTTGTGGAGTTGCATAAGAGAATTTGCGTTGAGAACATTTGTTGTTGTCAGCCTGTGCATGGGACATCATTGAGGGACCTGAAGAAAAGTCTAAGAATTATGAGCGTGGGTAAAGGAGCAATTGTGTTGTAGCCTCCGTTGCTTAGTGGAGCTGCTGTTGTCGGTGTTGGAGCACCATTTTTATGATTTTGCTGCATATGAAATAGATCTGGAATGGTGTGGTTGTGAGTGGGTAAACCAAAAGCAAGGAGCAGAACGACTGGACTGGTCGGATCTAAAATTAGAGGTTTTGGACGCATAAATAACTGTCAATTCTGGCACATGTATCATTTAAATGCATGGCATATCCTTTGCCTTATAGTAACTTTTAATTTTCGCATTGAGGTTCATCATGTGCGCGTATTTAGTTGCATTATTTTATTTGAAGTTTCAGATCTGATTGAAGGACGTTGAAAATTGTGAGGCAGCCAGAATCGAGGCCGAGTCAAGTCGAGGCGTTGGGTAATGCAAATCAGTTGCATTCTTTTCCAACTAAGCTATACACTTCGTAATATCGTTGTGTTCGTCCCCATTTCTGTCTCAGCGAAGGAAGGGAGGAGGAGGAGCGCAAGTTTTGGGTTTTGGTGCGATTAAATTTCTTCATGTGGTATCGAATTTTTGAATGCATGTTATTTTTTCAAATGAACGTGAATTCACTTTATTAAAGGAAAACATTAAAATTCTTTTAAATGAGAATTTAAGAGAATTTTTTGAAGTTTATAAATAAAGTGAAAAATGTATGGCTTTGTAATAAACATGTCTAAAGTGAAGGTTCGAGACCCATATTTAGTTTATAAAGTAAAAAGAAGGTGCAAATTTTAAAAGTGGAGAGATAAGCGTGCATTTTTTTAGTGTGGAGTAACAAGCGGGAATTTTATGAAGTAAGGGTTTCTTTCTTTGTAATGGAGTGATAAGTGAATTTTGTAATCCAAAGATTGAATCAGTGCAGGCATTTCTTTAAACGCATTTGCTTCCAAAATTTGCGAGCGTCAGATTCTCATTGTTTGAGAAAGCTTTAGTGGCAATGTTGTAAAAGATGAAAGATTGATGACCTTATTACTTGATAAAGACATATTATTTGTGGTGATTGTGTCCTAGATCCGCCCGAAATTGAATAAGGGGATCTTAGGTACACGAAGAGTGTGTTGATGATGGTGCATGCTTCATGTTGTTGTTTTTCGATTTGTGTCTAGTTTAGACACATAAATGATCTCATTTAACACACATAAAGTTCAATGCAAGCAAGCACAACACTTGTAACAAAATAGCTGCAAGGAAGGATAATTAAGCTCAACACATGCATTTGCGTCACTACAACAAATAATCAAAGTTTTCAACATCAGCATTCTAGCTCAACAAACAGATTCACTCAATGCAATCAAGTTCATGAAACTGCAAACTCCAGCATTTCAAAGCAAAGTCTACATCACTACAATCAAGTTAATGAATATGTAAACTTCAACGTTTCAGAGCACAGTCTACATCAACATTATTGAACTTGTAATCAAACTCAAATTACATTGAATTGTAAGGGTGCATTCTCGGTTGAAGCCGACACCCAAGTCTTGAATTGAGTCAAATTGAATTCATTGTAGTAAGTCATTAAATCATTAAGCGTTTTTTTGGGTGCATTTTCAACAGTGTTCGACACCCTTCCTTTAAGTAGAATCAAGTGAATGCATGAATTTTAACTCTAAATCAAACAAACAACAAGTTCACATCTCCTGCAAGCGAGCGTGAGTATTCATTCAAGCAATTTGCGTCAAAACAGTACAAAGTTCAAACCTTCAAGTGAGCATAAAATCATCAAGTAAGGCAAGTGAGCATTCATGCAAATATGATCATCATCAAGCAAGCGTGAATTCCAGAGTTCAAGCAAGAACATTCTACAACTCTAGTAAGTGTTCCCAGCAAGTGCAATAAGCAACAAATCAAGCGAGCGTGCCATTCAAGTCCCATAGCAAGCGAGCTTGTCATTCAAGTACCAAAATCAAGTGAAACAGTTCAAAGCACGACATCTACGACAAGAGAGCCTGATTTCAAGTGAGCAAGTTCAGATGGCGCCACATATTCAGTTGTTACACATTCTTAACAGTTTGATCATCTCTAGTGATGAAGACATGGTGCATATCAGCAAAGAAACTCTTGTTGATCTTTCACGACATCTACAACAAACACATGAAACCATTGAGTTTCTTCAACTCGAGTCGCAACTACAAAGAGATGAGCTGCAACAAAAGAGTGCTTCTTCCAAGTCATTCAACCATACAAATGAAGATAAAGATGTTGATTCCAAATCACTCATCCAAACAACTTCAAGTGTCGAAGTTGTTCATGATCAAATACAAATTTCTTCCAAACCCATCATCAAGCCCTAGGAAGAAATTCAAAATAACAAGAATCGACGAGGCTTAGGATATGTCACTGATGACACCAACTTACATATCCCAGATTATTCCAAGCCAATTAAGTTCATTAGTGCAGGATTTCTTGCACAACACACCTCAGCAGGTTCTGAGAAAGTTGCAGACAAACAGAATTGCACGCAACTTGAAATTGAAGTCCAACTGAAATGTTCTCATTGTCAAAGAATCGGTCATATGGAAGATCAATGTTTTGATCTCCATCCTTGTCGCCATTGTGGCAAGCCCAATCATTCCTCAGCAAAATGTCGCAACCAACAAAAATCAGCCAGATTGAAGATACATTATGAATGGATCGATCCTTGGGAATGGTCATCCACAGTCAAAAGATTGTCTCAGTTCTACAACCGACTACAATCACACATAGTGCAACCAGCAGTGAACCGATGATGGTACTCTCATGCAGTTGAACGAGGGAGTACAACAGTGAAACTCTCCTACACTTGAAGGGGGGGAGTTCAAATATATTTTGGAGAAGATCGTCTCTCCTTTCAGCTGACAAAGGGGGGAAAATGTCAATGAAATTGACAAGTGGTTGTCAGACTGAAAGTCTCGACAACATCAACGAAGCAGCCAGTGGGCATCTTCATCAGCCAGTGGGCATTTGTCATTAGCAGTGAGCATCAGCAAATTCGCTAGTGGGCGATCGACAGCCAAAGCAGCAGTGAGCAGCTTTCATCATAGCAAAAGCAACATTGAGTTGTTTTTCGACATCTTCAGCCAGTGGGCGATCATCATCAGCAAATACGCCAGTGGGCGTTCATCAAATTGTGTCAGTGGACACCGGATGCTGTTTTCAAGCAAAGGACAGTTGGATCCTTTTGCGGCTTGGCACATGATGGAGTTGTCAAGCGTCCTTCCGAGATGAATTAGTCATGCAGCTGACTCAGTCTCTTCATATTGCAGTTTCTTCAGCATCCAGATTTGGCGGTTTTTTTAGGCAATATTTTTGAGGATCAACATGAGAACTTGGAAGATGGTTCCTCGTTTTTATTTTGGATTTATCATTGAGGGGGGGAATGTTAGCCTCTCTCACAAAACAATAATAAATCCAAAAATAAATAAATAAATTAAATATTCCAAGTTAGGAATTTGTGCCTAACTCTTGGGTTGTTCCTCTAAGATAGGAGTTAGTTTAGGTAACTCCTATATTGGTGTGTGTCTGGTGAGAAATTATCTCAACCAAAGGAGAAATTATCTCAACCAAAAGTGTCTAAGATAGCACGCACTATCTTGAGAACACTATCTCTCATCTATTTATTTGTAACACTATATTCAATTATTTTTAATGAATGAAAATGAGAGAAAATACCTGAGGTAGCCATGAGGCTGAAGCCTTTTTCCGCCCATATTTTGTGTCTGGTTTTTATGTGTGTTTTTCTGTAATCTCTTTGAGTTAATTTCATTTTCAATATTTGGGAGGCTTAAGGAGGACCAGATAGATTTCCAGGGCTTTGGGTTCAGCAGAGGAGCATGAGTATTTTGTAAAGCAGAGAAGCCTTGGGCAACTGTGTAGTTTCCTGTTCTACCCCACCCCCATTTATCCTTGGTCGAAAGGTGGATAGGGGCAAGGCCTGAGAGAGCCGAACACAGTAAAATTTTTTGTGGTTCCAGAGGGTCAGGGATCCCACGAAAGATCGACCCTGTCCAATTCCCTTTGCTATTCCAAGCACATATATTAGTGAGACGAAGGAAGCCTTTATTCACCAGCCACATCTTTAACTCAGAGCAGGAGTCAAGGGTGGAAAGTGAGGCTTTCCCCTGAATGGAATCCTCCCATAGAAGAGTTCTCAGTCCATTACCAGGGATTCTATAAAGTTGCTGCTGAATATGATCAATGCTTCTTCTCGCTAGATTCCAAATTGTAGTTCCTGTAGGAGTAGAAGCAGTGGTAAGATTTCTAAGGGATCCTCCCTTTAAGTATTTCTTCCAGAGGATTTTGCTGACAGGATGCTTTTTATCTGCATAAAGTTGCCATATGATTTTTCCTCCTAGAGCTAAATTTGCCAAGCCAGGATCCCAGATCTGAAGCCCTCCTTGCTGGAGAGGTCTGTTGAGAATCTCCCATCTAACCAGATGAAACTTGCTATGGTTGCCTTTGCCCCCATTCCAAAGAAAATCTCGAAGGATTTTGGAAATCTGGTTTGTGATAGACTTTGGAGCCAGAAGAAGGGAAGACTGGAAAATGGGAAGGGCGGAGAGGACTGCCTTGATCAAGACTAATTTCCCAGCCTTTGTAAGCCATTGGCCTCCCCAATAGGCTATTTTATTTTTTATCTTGCTGATTACTTCAGCCCACAAGGAGGAGGAGCTAGGACCCAAGGTTAATGGGAGACCGAGGTATTTGATCTTTTCCCATTTGTCAAACCCAGGGAATCCCAACAAGCAGGCAATTCTGAGCATAGTTGGGTGATCAACATTCCATCCATACACAACGCTCTTTCTTTTATTGATCAGGGCTCCAGTGATTAAGCAGAACTGTTGGAGAATTTCTTTGAAGGCCTTTGCAATCTTAACCGAGGCCCCTCCCAATAGGAGAGAGTCATCTGCAAAGAGGGCATGATTTATGGGATCAACACCTCTAGCAGCCTTGATCCCAGGGATAGCACCTGAATCCATTTCCGCTGTCAATTTTCTGCTCAGCGATTCTGCCAAAAGAATATATAGAAAGGGAGACAATGGGCAACCTTGGCGGAGCCCTCTGGAAGCTTGGAAAAAATCAGAAGGTCTGCCATTGACTAGGGGCGCAATCTAGGGTCTATGAGTGCAAGCTTTTATCAAATTGACGAAATCAGCACTGAAGCCAAAGGAGAGAAGGATTTTATAGAGAAAAGAGAGTTTGACTCGGTCGAATGCATTGGACATATCCAGCTTAATGAGCATGCCTTTTTCCTTCCGAGAATGGCTGGAGTGAAGGGCTTCTTGCACTTGGATCACGTTGTCTATGAGGTGCCTTCCTTTGACGAATCCACCCTGCAAGGGGGAGATCAGATTCCCCATCAAAGATTTGAGTCGATTAGCGAAAAGTTTGGCAAGAATCTTATGTTAAACGCTAAATCTTAAATTCTCATGATTCTTCTATAGTCTAGTGCGATAAATGTTTTAAGTTATATTGGCGATAAGAGAAAATCAATTACTTCTAGATCTGGGTAGTTGATGAAAATCATTTTAGATCTGGAATCTTTTGCATGTTATAGTGTTGGGCGTTTATATTAATCATACCTGAATGTCACTATTCGTCACATAGTGGAAAATCGTTCTGGATAACTTGTTTCATTGATGGTTAATTCAAATATCGAAGGCACTGGTCTATAATTGTTTTTATCTAGTGGTCGTGTCCGGTTTACGCTGATGTTTAATCTATCAATCTGATTTAATCGTTTAGATTCATCAAGTTGTCCATCATTTAAATCAGTGTTGCACACATCGCGATAAAATCGCGATAAAATCGTAAAATCGCGATTTTTTAATTTTGCCGATTCAAAGCGCGATTTTTATCAAAAAAATCGCCCCTTTTTTTTATAGCGATTTTTATCGAAAAAATCGCGATTTTTTGAAAAAATCGGGAAAAAATCGGAAAAATCGGGAAAAAATCGGAAAAATCGGGAAAAAATCGGAAAAAAGCGGGAAAAAATCGTTTGGCACAAAAATATTCATTTTTTTTCAATTTTTTTTCAATTTGTGCCAAACGATTTTTTCCCGCTTTTTTCCGATTTTTTCCCGATTTTAACGATTTTTTCCGCTTTTTTCCCGACGCCGATTAAATCCCGATCGCGATGTGTGCAACACTGATTTAAATCTCTTAGAGCCCGTGATCCATTGGCTTTCTCATCCATTTACCTTAGGGACTACCCCCCTTGACTTGCTTAGGAGAGAGTCTAAACGGAGTGAGTAAGGATTAAGAGTGATAGCCCTTACTCTAAGCATTGTCGCGATGCCTAGACACTCTGTGTGACAACAAACGCCACACTGTTCCATTATTATATCACTTGACACCTTCCATTTGATGGATGTACCATGCACATGTCACCCCATTTAAAGGCTGAAACCACCTAATAGGGTGCTTGGTTAACCCCCTTATTGAGCTTGGAGATACTTGTACATGCCAAAGCTCACTATGGAAGGGCATGCCACCATGAAGTGCCTCATTGATTCCACGATTTGTAAACTCTTTTTCTTGATTATTCTAATGATTTATTGTATTGCAGGGCAAGGGGACGCATTGGATCTTATGCAGGATTGCATGTGGGTTTCCATTTGGGGGCTTGGTCTCCCTAGACGGGGTCCTAGTCCTCCAAAGGGCCACATGGGCACTTGTAGGGTGAGCATTGAGAGCCATGGGCCTCCACCATAGTAGGGAGTACTTCATGGATCCCTAACACCACTCGTTGATTGCTCGTGTTCCACCTTTTGGATGAGGATGATGCACCTGGTTCACCATGCCCAGTCGGCTCCACACATGCACCATACACTTGGCAGATGTTCCAGGGTTCGGAGGATGTCTTCCGTTGTAGAGGGAGGGATTATGTCATCATCCTAGCCCTTACAGATGGTCTATAGGCATTTTCAATCCACTTGGAGACCCATGAGGATGTCTTTATGCCCCCCCACACCCACTTGGGAGCACCACAGGTTCTTGCTTGGAAAACAAGGGGCCAACCGCTTGTCCACTATGTTTGGAGCCCAGTTTTACATCATGGTACCCCTTAGACTTCATTAGGTCTCCTCAAAGGCCCAAAGACTCACTATATTGATCATTTTGCACTCTTGAGAGGCTTCTTGTTGTTTTATTGAGCTATTTTGGTGGGCTTGTCACCAAAAGTATTGTTATTATGCACATTATTTTATTTTAGGGGCATTAATAGTCCAAAGTAGGCCATTCAAATCCCTTAGAGGATTGTATAAATAGAAGTGTGATGATTAATTTTCATCATCATCACTTGGATTGGATTAGTGTCTCTTATGAGACTTTCACACTTTTTGCTGAGATGAATTTTTGGAGCTTTTCCTGATGCATTATGATTTTTGTATTTCGCTATTGTCTTTGGAGCTTCTCTAATGGGAAGTTGATAAATGGATATACTCTCTCTCTCATGTAAGTCGAAATTTTTATGCTATTCTTGTTATCTTACTATCTAAGTCACATGACACAAGGACACGTAAATACGAGTATTCAATACGAAACGCAACGACCTGGAAACAGGACACGGGGGACACGTTTTATATATATATATATATATATATATACTGAAATATAGTTTTTTATCCATATTAAATTGCAAGTTGCAGCTTATCTAATCAAATTAAAATATAATTACTTCTCAAAGTTCATAGTTCACTTTAAAAAAATAAATAGAATCAAAATTTACTATTTAGAAATTAGAATGTGATATGCTTGGTCTTGATTCTTGAATATTCAATGTTCATTGTTCATGTACAACTTACAAGCACATAAGAAAATAACTAAAGTCTAATCTTATTGATTTCCTCTGCCCCTCTTGCGAGAAAATGCCACAACTTTCCCTTTCCCTCTAGATGTAGATGCTGGTGCTCGTGGAGTTGGCAGTGGAGTTTGCTATGCTCTAGAAGCTGAAGAACTAGAAGTAGGAGCTATAGGAGGTAGACCACGTCCTCTGCTGGTGGTAGGGGTAGCCCGGGCAGGTGGTGTCACCTGGAAACATTACAATCTCCCAATCCTGAAATCCTGAAAAATTGATAAGTCTGCTGCATTTTGAATGAAATCTAAAATTCTACTTTCTCCATATGAAATCCAATGAGGCCGGAACCACTCTCAAACATCCTGAGTCATTTCATGGTAATGTTAAAAATTTAAGTAAAAGGATGAAAATGAAGATTAAGGAGAATGTCACTTTTACTTTAAGAATTTAACATTACCATGAATAGCATATCAATACTAGGGCCTAGACTTGATCATTAAGCTGCCCCACTCAAAAATTATTTGTTTCTTTCAAAATAAATTGCAGCTTATGCAAGCAACGTTTTCTATCAACGAAATACACGTTTTCCAGATGCAGGACACGACGAAAACTGGCGAATACGTTTTACATTTTACATTTTACAGGACATGATGAAAAACATTTTCGACACGTTTTAGGGCCGTTTTCGTGTCCGACACGTAAAATACGGGACACGGGACCTTGGAGGACGTGTCCTGTGACTTAGCTTACTAGTTAACTACATGTATGTTGTTATGTTTATTCTTATATGGGTTAATGTAATGTGAAATTATTTTGGGACTTTAAGTAAGTGATTAAATGCATTCGTTGACCTTGGAGGGATTAGGCGAATGTTCCTAGAGGCACCTCTTGGGTTACAGACCTCGAAACTTTGTCTCCTTTGCAAATTTGAAGTATAAATCTCTATTGATCTAGTTGTTTCCGTTAGAGAGGTTAGCAAAGATCAATTAGGGCTCCTTAGCTCATGAAATTCCATGATCTATGTGTTTCTTGACTTCGTTAAGCCCAAACAATAGGGCACTAATCCTCGTATCCCTTTGGTGGTCAAAATAACATTTCTTTTCTTCATTTCTTCCAATTCTAGGCCTAATCCAAAAGGTCTCCAAGGGCATCACACGTAATGATTTGTAGCCATCCAAAACACTTGAAAATTGGTCCACTATTGCGCTGTAGTTTGCTCAGTAGGTCCTCCAAATTTCAAGCAATTCCGATTGTGGAATCCCGAGATATAGCACGCCCTAGCCTCATGACCATTTCTTGCCCTAAGTTGGTGTTAGTGACCTCCTCAGGATCATTGCTTCCAAATTTGAAAAGAAAATTTGTCCTTTGATCGTCTTCTCTTCCCTAACTAGGTCAAGCCCCTCCTTGGTTGATGAACTCCATACCCTTGACCTAATTTTGGGTCCACTTGGTCCTGTGTGGTCCCACGACTTTACAACTCCATTTCCCCAAAGATCACGTAAAGGCCAATTCTCCATAAGGATTTTCAGGTCTAGGAAACCTCTTGACAAGATATATTCCCTAACCCTAGCCTCAAGAATCCTCTTAGCCCTTCCTAGAGTAGCATATTGCCTTGCTTTTCAAGCAAGAAAGGCATATAATTGAGTCTCTCTTGTGAATAGGCCTTTGGAATCACTCCTTATCCTCCTATTTGATACATTCATCTAGTGATTCCCTTTATACTGGGTCTCCTCTCATCGGTGAAAGTCTGTAAAGAGCAGGGAGCCTTTGTTGAGGTGACAGTGGGCTATTGCTCCATTGTTGCCCTTGACCTAGTAGTTGCTCTATAGGATCCCCTCCTAGGACCCCTGCTAGTTTGAGCGGTAATAGTACCCAAGTAGTGGGTTTAGACCCAAAGGTGTTGTTTAAAGACCCAAAAGATATTATTGTTCATTCTATTTATTATGTGAGGGCACCTTTAATGAGTTAAAGGGGGCACCTAAGGAAATGATGGAGAGATATAAATTAAGGAGACCTAGTAGAGGTCTCACCACCCATAGCAATTCATTCTTGTGACTACATCTTCCCTAGAAAAGGTGATGCATACCTCAAGAGGAGCTGCAGCTTTGTGAGAGGAGCATCTTATGGTTTTTGTTATGTTGAAGAAGGCCAAGTATACTCAAAAAAGGAGGTTGGGTTCTTGTGTCAAGTATGTGCCCTAGAAGAGGTTTGTCCATGTCAAGATAAGGGGCCGAATTATCTTTGTGAGGTATGTTTTGTTTGTGTGTATAAGGGGAGATGGTCGGGCCCTGAAAGAGGCATAGCATGCCTCAGTTTAGCCTGTTGTGGAGGGTCGCAAGGCATTAAGAACAACATTGGGTTTCTATGGCAAGGCTAAGCCCTAAAGGAGGCCGAAACTAGCCTTAGTCTTGGACAACGAAGCAATGAGTTATCTTAGGGACAGAGAGAGGGCAGTTTGATAGGTTGTTGGCAGATGTGGTGAAGTAGAATGGTTGCTGAGGATGGTTGTTAAGGTTGCCCTAAGGTCTGTTCACTAAGGAGTGCTAAACAATAAGGTTAAAGAGTGATAATATATAGGTTGCTAAGGTTGCCGTAAGGTCTATTCACTAAGGAGTGCTAAACAGTAAGGTTAAAGAGTGATAATATATAGTCCACTTGATGAGCTAAGTAACTATGGGTGTTGGACTGATTTAGGGCTAATTGTACAGTGACATGGAAGAAGCTTACTCACTGTGACAAATAGACTTATGTTGGAGCTGATGCATGCAAGGTCTTTGGTGCAGCAAAGGACCTTGTGAGCGGCTGAGTGCAAACACATTGAAGGTGCAATATCTCTATGAGAAAGGTGGCAAATGACCTGCCAAGTATACCAAGAAAAAGAGGAATAAAAGGGTTGTAAGTGAAGGTAATCTACAACAGGTAAGTCAAGCAATTTGTTTCCCGTTGTTTCGGTAGATTGATTGTTATAAGTTGTTGATTTCAAGCCCTAGTTTATCTTTGTATAAGGGTTTTGTAAGGGCGATGATCCCTGGTACATAATCCCTATGTTTGTTTGATTAAAGTTGTAATAAAAACAAGTTTTGGGTCGGCAAATTCTTGTGTACATTTTTGATTCACTGTTGTTACATTTCCATTGTTCAAAGAGCTTGAAGTTGTGATTATTTTAGTGTTTATGATCGTGATTAGACATAGACGTGATTTGAAGTACTAGGAAAAATCAACAAAATGTGGCTAGGGCTTTGAAGAGACATTTGAAATTACCATAACTTCCTCGAACTCTATTGAAAGATATCAACTCTTCTTTGGAAAGAGGACATAAAGAAGTTGTTCTAGATGTTTCTAAATGGATTGTTTTTCCAAAATTTTCTTCTTTTATGCTATGTATAATGTGTGATATGAAGGCCATGTTAGACAAAATCTAGCACCTTATTGCAAAACCTCACTAGGTGACCTAGACAAAGTGCAACATTGGGTGTGTCACCACTATCTCCTTAGTGATTACTCTGCTTGTTTTAGTGATGAACACAATCCAACACAAGAGAAGCTTTCCTAGTACACTTTAGGTATCAAATACCTTTATTAACTTGAAGTTAAGTGCCCCCTAAGGGTTCTAAAATGATTTTCCACCAAAGGATAAAGATAGGAAATTAGGGCTTAAGGTGGATTAGTGAGTAATTTCTAGATTCAAGTCCAAAGGTTCCTACGACTCTTTTGAAGGTTTAGGTCAACCAATAGAGGTTTAAGATATCTTCACAGTCACACAGAATAGGGTAAGATGTCATCATGTGGGAGCAACGTCCAAGCTCCAACGGGCAACATCTAGAGTTCCAAGGGTGGAGGAGGGTCTCTGGCGGTTTGCCAAGTCATCATCAAGCCAAATCTAATCTTAGCCATTGATTAGAGATGTAATCTCGGCTGTTGAAGACTCAACAGAAAAAGTATAAGAGGAGGCTTGAGGGTCAGTTGGAGATACACGAGAGTGATTAGTCATCCGATTTTCTAGAGCGGGGTTTGCTAAGAGAAATTGAATCAGTGATCAGATTTGCAGCGAGGGGTAGTGAGTACGAGGCAGAGAGGTAGAGATAGTGCCGGAATACCAGCGTAGAGGCAGACACAGAGGCCAGAAGGGCCTGCGTCATCCATGCAGAGGCTGCAGGACTGACATAGAGGGCTAGAGAGGCTGCATAGAGCCTCAGAGGGCTGACACAGAGGGGTTCAGGCTAACGCAAAGGCCAGGAGGGCTGACACAGTGCTTCAGAGGGTTTCGTGGGGCAGACTTTCCGAATATCCGCTTCCGAAGAGAGGTATTACTGCTAGATTTGTTTATCTCTGTCGGGTGAGCCAGTTTGGCACCCAGTGTACTCAAAAAAGCTACTTAATAATAAAAACCCTCAGAACTGCTGCACGGTTTTCCCAACTTGAGTTTTTCCTGTGACGATTGTCCAAAAATAATGGTGTCACTTGTGTGTTTGTCTATTTTTTTCAGCTGTTGATCTATAGATGGTTGAGACTGTATTGTGTTTATTTCAGTGTTTATATGGTTAAATAACTTGTTAGTAGTTAAACAAGTAGGCGAAATAAACCAGAGAATATAGATAAAATTTCTAATGGGTAATAATTAGAAATTTCAACATGGTATCAGAGTGTTGCAAATCGTAGGAGAGCTAAAGGTGCCAACTGAATCACAGAATTTGCAGTAGAAACAACTGTCCCGAGTGACAAAAGTTGTTCCTAGGTAGAAAGTAGCAGAGAAGGGTTGACGCAGAGGGCCTGCGTCATCAGTTCGAGCCAGAGAGAGGACATCGCAGAGGTTGAGGAACGCAGAAGAGGCTCACGAACAGTGACGTAGAGACAAGAAGGGTTGATGCAGTTGGCCAAGGGGGCAAATTAGCCTTGCCGGGATTGCGCAGAGCTTAGAGGCTCAGTTCTTAAGCTATTGGGGCATAGGAAGCTGTGGGAAGATCCGAGAGAGTGAAGCTAGTGGGGTGTTGTTGTTGTTGAGACAGAACAGTACCTAACGGGGCAAAACCAAGGTAGAGGGAGTTGCTACCTAGGCAGATTTCTAGTCAAGAAATCCAGATCAGTGTTGTAGGTGCATAGGGGATTGGGAGGTGCAACTTGACAGTTGGCAGACAGATTTCCAGGAGGGAAATCGAGACTCAGAGGGAGTCTAGTAGAGAACTTCCAGGAGGGAAGTAGCGACTCAGAGGGAGTCGTGTGAAAATTCTAACACTCCAGTAACTGATTTACTTTTCCTACTTATTTCATTGTAAGTTATTCATGAAATTACTTCAACAAACATTAAAATAAATACTGCTGCAGATATCACACCGTAATACAGAAACAAACATATGCACACATTGACACAGTTATTTTGGACTAATGTCCCCAGAAAAACCCAATGTGGGAAAACTGGTGCAACAAAGGAGGATTTTATTATTCAGTAATTTTCTAGTACAACAGGGTGCCAAACTGGCTTACCCACAAATAGAAAATTTTCCAGCACTTCTTCTGAACCCAGCATAGGCCCTACTGACCTCTGCGTCAGCCTGAAACCCTCTGCGTCAGCCTATTGAGGCTCTGCCCAGCCTCTCTGGCCTTGTGCGTCACTCTTGCATCCTTTCCGTGGATGATGCAGGCCTTGCTGGCTTTGTGCAGTCTCTGCTGCCTCTGCGTGGCTTCCTCTGGCCCTGCATCTGCCTCTTCTGCCTTTGTGCTGATCTCCTGTCTCTCTGTTCCGTACTTACTGCCTCTTGACTGCTCTCCAGACCACTCGCTCAATTTCTCAGCAAACCCCGCTCCAAAAATTGAACTGACTGGTCTCCCTCAGTATGTTTTCTAAGTGACCCTCAAGTCTCCTCATATACTTTGCTCGTTGACAAATCAACAGCCGAGATTAAGTCCCTAATCAACGACTAAGATTAGATCTAGCTTGATCCATGTCTTTTGGACCATTCTAACACAGTTTCATGTTAACAGGCATTAATATTTTATTTTCGACTCGATTAAAAATATTAATTATTTTAATATCTCCTGAACTGTTTAGAATTTGCCCAAACCCTTTTTGGGTATTGGAGATCTCATGTGCTCTAACTTCTCCACCAAATTTCGTGGCTAGAGCACATCCGATGCTACCCCAAATCAACAAGTCGAAGAGAGAACTTCCAGGAGGGAAGTAGAGACTCAGAGGAGTTGAAAAGAAGAGTAGAGAGATGGCCATGAATGGACTGAGGGATCAGGACAGGTTGGATGGGGCATCCAACTTTCTGATTTGGAATGCCAGGATCCTGTCCGTTCTAGATAGACATTGCATCAAGGCCTTCACCTTGAGAACCGTGGCGATCCTAGTCGACCTAGCTGACAATGGAAGTATGAGGATGCAATGGCCAAGGCGAAATGCATAATCCTTGATGGGGTCAAGGATCATGTGGTCCAGTATATTGCCGAGAAGGACACGGCAAAGGAAATGTGGGACACCTTGACGATGTTGTATCAAGGCACCAGATGCAGAAAGGGGAGTAGGTAGATCACTTCCTCAGTAGGTTGCAGGAGATCCGGGACTGACTTCCATAGAGGCCATGCCGGACGAAAAATTATGTTGATTTGGGATAGCATCGTATGTGCTCTAGCCATGAAATTTGGTGGAAAGGTTGGGGCACATCAGGTCTCCAATACCCAGAAAGGGTTTGGTCAGATTCTAAACAGATCAGGAGATATTAAAATAATTAATATTTTTAATGGAGTCCCTAAGTCTAAACTTAGGGAAAATAAAATATTAATGTGTATTAATATGAATCTATGTTAGAGTGGTCCAAAAGACATGGATCAAGCCAGATCTAATCTTAGTCGTTGATTAGGGACTTGATCTCAGCCGTTGAGATGTCAACAGGAAAAGTATAAGAGGAGGCTTGAGGGTCACTTGGAGAATACACCAGAGTGATCAGTGATTCTATTCTCTAGAGTGAGGTTTGCTAAGAGAGATAGAATCAGTGATCGAGAGAGCAGCTGAGGGGCATTGAGTACAGAGAGACAGAGAGGTAGAGATAATGTCGGGATAGCAGTAGAGCAGCCAGAGAGAGAGACGCAAGAGCAGCCAGTGCTTACGCAGGGCCACGCAGAGGCAGCGAAGTGCTGCGCAGAGCACTAGAGGGGCTAGCGTAGCTGACGCAGAGGCTCAAAGAGCTAACGCAGGGCCTCCTGGAGCTGACGCAGGCCAACGCTGGGCTAGGAGAGGCTGACGTAGTCTAGATTGGGCAGACGTTGGGGTTTTAGGGGTAGATTGGTGCTGAGTAGCTACCAGAAGGATTATTCGGGGTTTTAGCCAGTGGATTTGTCTGAAACAGAGAGGTATTACTGCTAAGGAAATTCTCTATTGGGTAGGCCAGTTTCGGCACCTAGATTGTACTCTGATATTGCTTAATAAGAAAACTCTCAGATAGCTGCACCGATTTTTCCAGATTGGGTTTTTCCGGGGACATTAGTCCAAAAATAATGGTGTGATGTGGTGTGTTTGTTCTTGTTTCTTTTAGTTGCTGATCTGTAATGTGTTGAGCATGCACTAGTGTTTATTTTCAGTATTTACATTGTAAATAACTTGTTAAGGAAAATAAAAAGTAGGTAGGAATAAATCAGATAAAGTGCATGGAGGGTTTTTAACTAAGTAAACTTAGAAACTTCAACATGGTATCAGAGCATGATTGCAGATCATAGGAGGACTAAAAGACATCAGCTGAGTGGAGCAATAGCAGCAGAAAACAACTGTCCCGAGGTGACAGACGCTGTTTCTAGCAACGCAAAAGCCAAGGAGTGTGATGCAAAGCTAGCCAGGGCCACGCAGAGGAAGCCGGGAGTTGCGCAGAGCCCTAGAGTGGCCAGCGTTGTTGATGCAGAGGGTCAGAGGGCTGACGCAGGGCTTCGTAGGGTTGATGCAGACCCATCCAGGGTGACACAATGCTAGCGTGAGGCAAAGAAGGGCTGACACAGTTCACAGAGAGGCAGTTGCTGGGGTCTAGAAGGCTGCAGAAATATCGTAGAGTGGAGTTGGTGAGGTACTGTAGTTAGAATAGTACCTAACAGAGCAAGGCCAGAGGAGTTGTTACCGAGGGTTTCTAGCCGAGGAACCCGGATCAGCAGTGCAGATGCATAAGACGATCAGAGTAGGGAGCATCTTGACAAGTGGCAGAAGTATTTCTAGGAGGGAAATCAGGATTTAGAGGGAGTCCAGAAGAGAACTTCCAGACGAGAAATAGAGACTCAGAGGAGTCAAACAGAGAACTTCCAAGAGGGAAGTAGAGGAGCATCATGGCACTACACGGGGTAAGAGACCAGGATAGACTAGACGGAGCATCGAACTTCACAGTTTCTAAGGCCATAATCTTATCAGTGCTTGACAGGAATCGTGTCAATAACTTCGCCTTGAAGGTAATAGCTGTCCCATTCGACCCGAATGATAATGATAGGTACGAAGAGGCGATGGCGAGGGCCAAGTGCATTATCCTTGACGGGGTCAAGGATCATGTGGTACCACATATAGCCGAGAAGGAAACGGAATTTGAAATGTGGGACGCTCTCAAGAAGCTGTACCAACATACTTCTGTGTAGAGAAGAATGCTACTCGAGAACCAGATGAGGTCGTATCAGATGAAGAAGGGTCAATCGATTGACACCTTCCTTGGAGGACTGAATGAGATCGGAGACCAGTTGACTGCTATAGGAGCGACATCAGATCAGGAGCTTATGGTGAGGACAACCCTGAATGCTGTCTTAGAAGATTGGGAAGTATTTGTCCAAAGTATCCTAGGCAGAGGGACTCTCTCAACTTGGGACGAGATGTGGGCAGCTCTTCGCCAGGAAGAGATTAGACATTAGTCGAAGACAAGTAGCAGAAACAAAGGGATCAAGGTCAAGTAGGAGGAGGAGGATGTGGCCCTAGCATCTGAGAGAAAGCAGGAGAAGCGGAAGCAGAAAGATCTCTCCAAGATCAAGTGCTTCCACTATGGGGAGCTGTGTCATTATGCAACCCAGTGTCCAAGGAAGAAGTGTAAGGGAGAGTCTTCCGAGACTAAGGCAGCGCCAGCACGGGCAGAGAAGGAAGTTTTGACAGACGATGACTGTGCCACAAGTGCACACGCACCACTTGAGCGGAAGTGGGGAGACATCGAGCTATAGTCAGATGGATTACAAGCGATGAGGGGCAGGACCCTTGAGGTACCCAGCCTCTTGGATTAGACCTTGCTACGAGAGCCTCGACAAGGAGTAGCAGGACTGGCTGGGTGGGTAGAGATGGATGCGGATGGAGCAGCGAAGAGAGCTACAGTGCAGGAGTATCGAAACAGTGCGAGGCTAGCAAGCTGCAACAATGCGAGAGGCACATGAGTGTTGCACCAGTGCAGGAAGGCACAGAGAGGTGTGCAACGGTGCGAGATGCAGGGAGTTGTTGCAGCAGCGCAAAGGTCAGAGAGGGAGCAATTGTTAGCGGCAGAGGGAGCTTCAACATTAGTGGGTGTTTCTAGCCCAATAGGGAGGTCAGTTGGGAGATTAGTTACTTACTTCTCAGTAACTGAGTTGTAGTGCAGTAGTGGGCAACACGATGCAGCTTGATGAGAGGAGGTGCAGTGCGGAACCAACGCTGCGAGAAAGGACCAGCAACAGCATGGATGCAGAGGGAGTTGTTGTACAGATACAACAGTGGCAGTGGCAGAACCATGGGCTACAGTACATGATGCAACAGTGCAGAGGATGTTGGGCAGGAAGGCCTAGCATCAGCACAGGTACTGATGCTGGATGATCAGAGTGATACTCAGTGAGGAGTATTGCTAGAGCACAGTCCTCGCTAAGAGGGAGTGTTGATTTGGGGTAGCATCGGATGTGCTCTAGCCACGAAATTGGGTGGAGAGGTTCAGGCACATGAGATCTCCAATACCCAGAAAGGGTTTGAGCATATTCTAAACAGATCAGGAGATATTAAAATAATTAATATTTTTAATGGAGTCCCTAAGTCTAAACTTAGGGAAAATAAATATTAACGTGTATTAATATGAATCTGTTTTAGAATGGTCCAAAAGACATGGATCAAGTCAGACCTAATCTTAGCCGTTGATTAGGGACTTAATCTCGGTCGTTGAGATGTCAACAGGAAAATTATAAGAGGAGGCTTGAAGATCACTTGGAAAATACACCAGAGTGATAAGTCATTCTATTCTCTAAAGTGGGGTTTGCTAAGAGAGATAGAATCAGTGATCGGGAGAGCAACTGAGGGGCATTGAGTACAAAGAGACAGACAGGCAGAGATAGTGTCGTGATAGCATTAGAGCAGCTAGAGAGAGACGCAGGAGCAACCAGTGCTCACACAGGGCCACGCAGAGGCAGCTAAGTGCTGCACAGAGCACCAGAGGGCCTAGTGTAGCTGACGCAGAGGCTCAGAGAACTGACGCAGGGCCTCCTGGGGTTGATGTAGGCCAAGATAGGCTGACGCAGGGCCAACGCTAGGGTTTCAGGGGTAGATTGGTGCTGAGTAGCTGCCGGAAGTATTATCTGGGGTTTCAACCAGTAGATTTGTCTAAAACAGAGAGGTATTACTGCTAAGGAAATTCTCTGTTGGGTAGGCCAGTTTCGGCACCCAGATTGTACTCTGATATTTCTTAATAAGAAAACCCTCAGATAGCTGCACTGGTTTTCCCACATTGGGTTTTTCTGGGGACATTAGTCCAAAAATAATGGTGTGATGTGGTGTGTTTGTTCTTGTTTCTTTTAGTTGCTGATTTGTAATCTGTTGAGCATGCACTAGTGTTTATTTTCAGTATTAACACTGTAAATAACTTGTTAAAGAAAATAACAAGTAGGTAGGAATAAATTGGATAAAGTGCATGGAGGGTTTCTAACTAAAACTTAGAAACTTCAACAAATTAATGTAGAGGACTGCCCTAAACGCAGTCTCCGAGGAGTGGGAGACATTCATACAAAGTATCTTTGGCAGAGCAATTCTTCCAGGATGGGAAGAACTGTGGGCAGCTCTTCGCCAAGAAGAGATAAGACGACAGACCAAGGCGGGAAGTAGTGGCAAAGGAGCTCGGGTCAAGAAAGAGGAGGAAGAGGATGTAGCTCTGGCATCTGCGGGGAAGTAGGAGAAGAGGAAGAAAAAGGACCTCTCCAAGATAAAGTGCTTCAACTCTGGGGAACTAGGCCATTATGCGAACTAGTGTCCGAGGAAGAAGAGTAATGGAGAGGTGTTTGACTCCAAGGCAGCGCCAACGAAGGCGGAAAAGGAGGTAGAGGATGATGACAATTGTGCCATGAGCGCTCATGTACCTCTAGAGAAGAGGTGGGGAGACATCGAGCTATAGTCAGGAAGAGTACAGGCGATGAGTGGCAGGATCCTTAAGGTACCCAAACTCTTGGATTATCCTTGGCTATGGGAGCCTCGAAGTGAGAGTAGCAGGATGGCGTATGTTGGTAGAAACAGATGCAGATGAAGTGGTAGAGCGTGCTAGAAGTGCAATAGTCCCAGGCAACACAAAGAGGGTCGCAACAATTCGAGAGGCATAAAGGAGGTTGCAGCAGTGCAGGATGGCACACAGAGGTTTGCAGCGGTGCGAGAGGCACAGAGTTGTTGCAGTAGCATAGAGGTGGCAAAGGGAGCACAATATAGCGACAGAGAGAGCTTCATCATCGGGAGGGTTTCTAGCCTGACAAGGATGTCTGTAGTTGGGTGGCAGTTACTTACTTCTCAATAACTAAGTTGTAGTGCAGTAGCAGTCGCAGTAGCACGATACAACATGATGAGAGAGAACTGCAGTGCAGATGTAGTGTTGGGAGAAAGGACTAGCAACAACACGGATGTAGAGGGAGCTATTGTACAAATGTAGAAGTGGCAGTGGCAGAGCCATGGGAAGCAGTACAGGATGCAGCAGTGCAGAGGATGTTGGGCGGGGAGGCCAAGCATCAACATAGGTACCGATGCCGTATAATCAGGGTGATGCTCAGTGGTGGAGTATTACTAGAGCACAATCCTCGCTAAGAGGGAGTGTTGATTTGGGGTAGCATCGAATGTGCTCTAGCCATGAAAATTGGTGGAGAGGCTAAAGCACATGAGATCTCCAAGACCCATAAATGGTTTGGGCAGATTCTACCCGGTTAAAGAAGTATTAAAACAATTAATATTTTTAATGGACTTCCTAAGTCTAAACTTAGGAAAAATACAATATTAATGGGTATTAATATAAAATTGGGTTAGAAGGTTCTAAAGGACATGGATCAAGCCAAATCTAATCTTAGCCGTTGATTAGAGATGTAATCTTGGCCGTTGAATACTCAATAGAAAAAGTATAAAAGGAGGCTTGAGGGTCAGTTGGAGATACACGAGAGTGATCAGTCATTCGATTTTCTAGAGCAGGGTTTGCTAAGAGAAATCGAATCAGTGATCAGAGTTGCAGCAAGGGGCAGTGAGTACGAGAAAGAGAGGCAGAGATAGTGTCGGAATACCAACGCAGAGGCAGACGCAGAGGCTAGAAGGGCCTGCGTCATCCACGCAGAGGCTACAGGACTGATGCAGAGGGCCAGAGAGGTTGCGCAGAGCCTCAAAGGGCTGACACAAAGGGGTTCAGGCTGACGCAGAGGCTAGGAGGGATGACACAATGCTTTAGATTGTGCTGGAGAGTGTTTCGTGGGGAAAACTTTCCGAATATCTGCTTCTAAAGAGAGGTATTATTGCCAGATTTGTTTATCTCTGCCGGGTGAGACAGTTTGGCACCTAGTGTACTCAGAAAAGCTGCTTAATAATAAAAACACTCATAATTGCTACACTGGTTTTCCCAAGTTGGGTTTTTCTGGGGACGATTGTCAAAAATAATGGTGTCACTTGTGTGTTTGTCTCTTTCTTTCAGCTGTTGATCTGTAGATGGTTGAGATTGTATTGTGTTTATTTTAGTGTTTATATGGTTAAATAACTTGTTAGTAATTAAACAAGTAGGCAAAATAAACCAGAGAATACAGATAAAATTTTTAACGGGTAATACTTAGAAATTTCAACATGCAAGAAACAACCTAGAAATCCCTCTGCAAACTCCTCCAATATGCTGGTTTTACTTGTGCTATTCAACTCCAAGCTCCCCAGATGGCTCTTGGCCAAGATCAACTACTCCCCAAGTCCCACGAATTTGCTGCTGGATGGCCTCTGCACAGTCCCTCTATCCAGGAATTTGATTGGCTGCTGCACTGTTCAACTCCAAGCTCCCCAGATGGCTCTTGGCCAAGATCAACTACTCCCCAAGTCCCACAAATTTGCTGCTGGATGGCCTCTGCACAGTCCCTTTGTCCAGGAATTTGACTGACTGTTGCACTGTTCTAGCTGGCTGCAAACTCCAAGAAAAATGCCTTCTCTATGTTGCCTCCTCAACTCTCGGATCTCCCAACAAGCACTGAATCCTTTTTTTGACCCCCAACTCCTCCTGCATGTTTTCTGGCTGCCTAGGAATATGCATTTCCCTCTTCGTGCTGATGGTTGAAGTGTGTTGCTGTCCCTAACTCGCTGAAACTCCTATTAGAACAACCTCCCTAGGGTGGGCATGGATGGTCCCCCGAAGTAGAGGTTGAATCTCTCGCATGAGAGATTCATGGTTAAACATCCGGTAGACTTGCTAAGCAACAAAGTGTACAAGTGAGTGTTTGTTTGCAAATGTAGAAGATGAGAACAAAATGAGCGATGATCTCTCTTTATAACTCCTTGGGCCCCCTAGCCTCATGTGGGCCCCTCCATCCACCCATTTGATTTTTCCTCCAAGCATATCAAATGGCTAATTCAAACTCCTATGTGGGTGGCTCCTTCATTCCACTAGTAGCTAAATAAAGTTGATTTGGCCCCTATGTCCCAAGTCGAAAGTGTGGGGCCCTCTTCCTTAGTAAAAAATGTGGAAACTTGTGTAGCAGCACCCTGTTAGTAATGTGTTTGAGAAGGGACATGACAATGGCACATTAGGGGTCTGATGCACATTTGACAGGTTGGATCATTGGTATTTGGGTAGCAGATTTGCATTGATTACTCCTAGGTATAGCCTTGTTTACTAACATTCTCTATCGTCCCATAACAATCGTTGCATGTCATTTTGCATCACTAATCCTTAGTTTCTTTGCATGACATTTTCTCCCTTGCATTGCATTCATTGGCATAGTTTTGCTTTGTCTCCATTTTGCATCTCAATATTGCATAATAAGTGCTCTCTAAACCTCAAGGAAATTGTGTTTTAAAAAGATCAATCTCATCATTGTTTTCTAAAGAAGTGATTCTAATCATATATCTTGTTGTAGAGTTTGGATGATTGCTAATGCTCTAAAGTTCTCTTGGTATGGCATGAGTGTATCTTGCTAAAGATCATTTTCTCAGAGTAGCCAATTGTTCCTAATTGCTAAAGTTGCTCTTACACCTCATTGTTGTCATTGCTAATTGATAAGAGCACTTTTCATCATCTTTGGAGCATTAAGGTGAAATCTCAATATTGTGGTTTTAAGGGTGACTTCACTTAAATCTTATAATTGGATAATATATTGGAAGTTTCTTGTCTCATTGATTGGATGAATTGGTTTTGAAGTGCTTTCAATAGCAAGTCAAGTGGTTTATTGGTACATTTTCTTTTTTGATACTCGTGTTGAACATCATTGAATTTTAAAGTACTCAAGTCATCTAAAAATCTCACTTAAGGCATTCACTCACATTTTGCATTTCATTCTAGGAATAGTTGTGCATCAATAAAATTTACCTCCAAGCATGTTGAAATTTCTAAGTCTACTTAGTTATAAACCCTCCATGCACTTCATTTGATTTATTCCTACCTACTTGTTATGTTACTTAACAAGTTATTTACAGTGTAAATATTGAAAATAAACACTAGTGCATGCTCAACATATTACAGATCAACAACTTATGGAAACAAAAACAATCACACCATATGACATCATTGTTTTTAGATTAATGTCCCCGAAAAACCCAATGTGGGAAAACCGGTGCAACTATCAGAGGGTTTTCTTATTAAGCAATATCAGAGTACAATCTGGGTGCCGAAACTGGCCTTCTCAACAGAAAATTTCCTTGGCAGTAATACCTCTCAGTTTGAGACAAATCTCTTGGCTGAAACCTTGTATAATCCTTTTGGTAGCTCCTCAGCACCAATATGCCCCAGAAACCCCAGCGTCAACCCCTCTCTGCCCAACGCTGGCCTTTCGTCACCCCGGATGGCTCTGCGTCAGCCTTAGGAGGCCTTGTGTCAACCCTCTAGCCCTCTGCGTTAGCAATGATAGTCTCTCTGAGGCTCTGCGCAACTCCTGACTATCTCTGTGTGAGCCCTGGCTGGCTTTGTGTCCCACTTTCTGGCTCGGCGCTGCTCTTCTGACACTATCTCTGCCTCTCTGTACTCAATGCCCCTCAGCGGCAACTCCCAACCACTAATTCTATCTCTCTTAGCAAACCCACTCTAGAGAATAGAATGACTGATCACTCTGGTGTTTTCTCCAAGTGACCCTCAAGCCTCCTCTTATACTTTTCCTGTTGACATATCAACGGCCGAGATTAAGTCCCTAATCAATGGCTAAGATTAGATCTGGATTGATCCATGTCTTTTGGACCATTCTAACACAATTTCATATTAATACACAATATTAATTATTTTAATATCTCTTGAACTGTTTAGAATCTGCCCAAACCCTTTTTGGGTATTGGAGATCTCATGTGCCCCAACTTCTCCACCAAATTTCGTGGCTAGAGCACATCCGATGCTACCCTAAATCAACATTCCCTCTTAGTGAGGACTGTGCTCTAGCAATACTCCTCACTGAGTATCACCCTGATCATCTGGCATTGGTCCCTGTGCTGATGCTAGGCCTGCTACCCATTATCCTCTGCACTGTTGCATCCTGTACTGCTGCCCATGGTTTAGCCACTGCCACTGCTGCATCTGTACGACAACTCTCTGTGTATCTGTGCTGTTGCTGGTCCTTTCTCCCAACACTGGATCCGCACTGCACCTCCTCTCATCATGTTGCATCATGTTGTCCACTGCTGCATTGCAACTCAGTTGTTGGGAAGTAAGTCACTGATCTCCCAACTCTGACCTCTCTGTTGGGCTAGAGACCCTCTTGATGCTGATGCTGCCTACAAGTGCTCCTTCTCTGACCTCTGCGCTGTTGCAACAACTCCCTGCATCTTGCACCGTTGCACACCTCTCTGTGCCATCCTGCACTGGTGCAACACTCCCGTGCCTCTCGCACTACTGCAGCCTGCTAGCCTCGCACTGTCTCGGGACTCCTTCACTGTAGCTGTCTCTGCCGCTCCATCCGCATACATCTCTACCCGACTCAGCCAGTCCTGCTACTCCTCTTCTGGGCAAGGTCTGATCCAAGAGGCTGGGTACCTCGAGGATCCTGCCCTTCATCGCTTGTAGTCCGCCTGACTATAGCTTGATGTCTCCCCAACTCCACTCAAGTGGTGTGTGTGCACTCATGGCACAGTCATCGTCTGTCAAAACTTCCTTCTCTCCCCTTGTTGGCGCTGCCTTAGTCTCGGAAGACTCTCCCTTACTCTTCTTCCTTGGACACTGGGTTGCATAATGACCCAACTCCCCACAGTGGAAGCACTTGATCTTGTAGAGATCCTTCTTCCGCTTTTCCTGCTTTCCCTCAGATGCTAGGGCAACATCTTCCTCCTCCTGCTTGACTTTGATCCCCTTGTTGCTGCTACCTGTCTTTGACTACCATATGATCTCTTCTCGGCAAGGAACAACCCACATCTTATCCCAAGGTGGAAGTGTCCCTCTGCCCAGTATACTCTGGACAAATATCTCCCAGTCTTTTGAGACTGCATTTAGGGCCGTCCTCACCATCAATTCCTGATCCGGCATGGCTTCTATAGTAGTCAACTGATTTCGGATCTCATTCAGTCCTCCGAGGAAGGTGTCAATCGGTTCTCCCTTCTTCATCTGATACGACCTCAACTGATTCTCAAGTAACATTCTTCTCTGCACAGAAGTATGCTGGTACAATTTCTTGAGGGCCTCCCACATCTCATATGTCGTTTCCTTCTCGGCAATGTGTGGTACTACATGGTCCTTGATCCTGTCAAGGATGATGCTCTTGGCCCTTGCCATTGCCTCCTTGTACTTGTCGTTATCATTAGGGTCGACTGGGATAGCTATAACCTTCAAGGCGAAGTTCTTGACACAATTTCTGTCAAGTACGGATAAGATTCTGGCCTTCTAGAATGCGAAGTTCGATGCTCCGTTCAATCTATCTTGGTCTCTTACTTCGTGTAGTGCCATGATGCTCTTTTACTTCCTTGCTTGAAGTTCTCTGTTTGACTCCTCTGAGTCTCTACTTCCCGTCTGGAAGTTCTCTTCTGGACTCCCTCTGAGTCCCGATTTCCCTCCTGGAAATCCTTTTGCCGCTGTCGAGATGCCCCCTACTCTGATCGTCTTGTGCAACCGCACCACTAATCCGGGTTCCTCGGCTAGAAACCCTCGGTAGCAACTCCCTCCTCTTGGCCTTGCTTTGTCAGGTACTGTTCTGACTACAGTACCTCACGAGCTCCATTCTACAATATTCCTGCAGCCTTCTAAACCCCAACAACCTGAAGGTGAGAGCTCCTAGGCTCTATGCAATCCCAACACCAGCAACCCGGCCTCCTCAGCCAACTACGTCAGCCCTCCCAGCTTCTGCGTGGCTCTGCATGAGGCTCCCTTTGCCTTCCTTAGCCTCTGCGCTGCCTCTTCCCGGCTCACCCTTGATGACGCAGGCACTGTGTCACCCTTCCCTTGTTGTTGCTCTGCTAGAAACAACTTCTGTCACCTCGAGACAACTGTTTTCTGCTGCTATTGCTCCGCTCGGCTATTGTCCTCAATCCTCCTGTGATTTGCAATCATGCTCTAATACCATGTTGAAGTTTCTAAGTCTACTTAGTTAGAAACCCTCCATGCACTTTATCTGATTTATTCCTACCTACTTGTTATGTTACTTAACAAGTTATTTACAATGTAAATACTAAAAATAAACACTAGTGCATGCTCAACATATTATAGATCAACAACTTAAGGAAACAGAAACAATCACACCATATGACACCATTGTTTTTGGACCAATGTCCCTGGAAAAACCCAATGTGGGAAAACCAGCAACTATCTGAGGGTTTTCTTATTAAAAAATATCAGAGTACAATCTGGGTGCCGAAACTGGCCTACCCAACAGAGAATTTCCTTGGCAGTAATACCTCTCAGTTTGAGACAAATCTTCTGGCTAAAACCTCGGATAATCCTTTCGGCAGCGCCTCAACACCAATATGCCCCAGAAACCCCAACGTCAACCTTTTATGGTCTGCGTCAGCCCCTCTTTGCCCAATGCTGGCCCTCCGTCACCCCGGATGGGTCTACGTCAGCCTTAGGAGACCTTGTGTTAGTCCTTTGGCCCTCTGCGTCAGCATTGTTGGCCTCTTTGAGGCTCTGCGCAGCTCCCGGCTGTCTCTGCGTGGCCCTGCGTGAGCCCTGGTTGGCTCTACGTCCCTCTCTCAGGCTCTGCGCTGCTCTTCTGACACTATCTCTGCCTCTTTGTTTCTCTGTACTCACTGTCCCTCAGGTGCAACTCTCGATCACTAATTCTATCTCTCTTAGCAAACCTCACTCTAGAGAATAGAATGACTGATCACTTTGATGTTTTCTCCAAGTGACCCTCAAGCCTCCTCTTATACTTTTCCTGTTGACATATCAACGGCCAAGATTAAGTCCCTAATCAACGGCTAAGATTAGATCTGGTTTGATCCATGTCTTTTGGACCATTCTAACACAGTTTCATATTAATACACATTAATATTTTATTTTCCCTAAGTTTAGACTTAGGGACTCCATTAAAAATACTAATTATTTTAATATCTCCTGAACTGTTTAGACTCTGCCCAAACCCTTTCTAGGTATTGGAGATCTCATGTGCCCCAACCTCTCGACCAAATTTCGTGGCTAGAGCACATCCAATGCTACCCCAAATCAACAAAGCATAATCTTGGTTGATAGAAAGATAGGACAACCCCCGTCTCTTGGCTTGCGACGCTTGACCCTTGCACCAAGGTTAAAACATGTGACCTTGCAGTTCTCTTGCGGACAATCCCTTGTAGGAATGGAAGCACCTTGGCCATTAGAACCTCACGAGAGGTATCGTTAATGTGGCCATAGCCTCCTTCTTGTGGAGTTCTTTCTACAACCTTCTTGCGAGATTTGCTTCAAGACGTCTAAAATGATGGTTTTCACCTAGAATAGGCATTATAACTAAAATTAACGAAGATCTTGCATCTAACTTAGTTTCAAGTGTTGCATTTCATATAGAATAGTTTTCATCCTAGCAGCAATTGTTCATCCGATAACTTGGGCTTTAAATTCATATTGTGCAAGTAATTTGACTCCTAAGGCATTGGTCTCTAATTGATAATTTTAATTAATCTAATCAAGTTGTGCTAAATAGTTAAACTTTCCAATTATCCTTAACCAAGTTGCTAGGCCATTCAGTTGTGTCTCCCGGCCTCATCATCTCATCCATAGGGACTACCCCCCTTAGCCTTCTTTAGGGAGACAACTTAAACAGAGAGGGATGGGATCAGAGTTATAGCCCCTGGCGTGAGCATTGTTGTATTTTCGTGTACAATTTGAGCAACAACAAAACCCACCTTTGTGATCAAATCAAGACAGTGAAAAAAATTCACTATATATTCGACATGAGAAATGAGGGGTAACAAGATGAACTGTGTCTCTCTTGCTTCAAGGCAGAAACTATGAAGCACATCCTTTTGGAAGTTCTCTTTTGTGAGGTCTTGTTGGGATCATGTTCAGTTGTAGTCAGCAAACATTCATCAAGGGCATCTGCATTGCGAAGCAGCGTTGTTAGGGGATTCCAAATCTGTGATTCAGGATTCTCTGGCCGATGTTTCTTATTGCTTGTGAGTTTCAGCAATAATTGTCCTTTGGAAACTCCACTATAAATATGTCTTTGAAAATGGGGTCAGTTCTTTGGCTGCTTTTGGCCAGTTATGGAGAGAGGAGGTACATATGCAGCTGCTGGCAAAAGGGGCATTATTTATTAAGGATGCCAAGCTGTTAGATTCCACCAGTTATTCTGAGTTCATGACTATGTTAGTTGTGTTAAGGAGGAAGATATAATTTCATTGTATATATCTTTCCATTTTATTTTCTTACTGCTGATCTAAACATTTTTATTTATATATATGAGGTATCTTTTTTCAAAAAGAACGATGCAATCACATTGATTTTGTACTAAAATCTGAATATATGCATTTGTTGGCTTATGGTTCTTTTGAAGTCATTTTTATTATTCCAACCATTTTCTATCGGAGTAGGAAACATATTTTATATAATAGTCATGACTCATCTTTATGTTGTCTTACATCACCTTTTCGATTGCAGGGACTTTGCTGGTGGATTTTGTACCTGATCTTCATGTTGATGATGTTAAAAATATTCTTCTTAATCACAAGAGAAAATATAAGGTATGAAATTATAATCGTACGAGAAAATTTATCATATGAAATTAATTCACTGGGGTCTTTTAGGTGCAAATCTGCATTCTTGCATTCTTTAATAGATCCACCTACAAGATATACATAGGACATTTCTTGATTTGCGCAACCTGTTTGTTAACAAGCACTCATTAAGAAGTTAGCCAAGATATCATAGGCATAATGGATTATAACTCATCCTCTATACTTGAACGAATCAGCAAGTGCACATTGAAAAGTCACATTTGTTACTTGATAGCACCTGGAAAGTCCACCTGCAAAATAGGAAAGGAGTCCAGCTAACTATCTAGATGCAAAGCCAATGTCACTTTGATCAGAATCTGTCTCATTTCAGGTTGGGGCTTTCTTAACCAAAAGTGGTAAGTATACCTTCAAACTAATGAAATAAGTTACTGCATGGAATAAAATTAGATATAAATAAGAGAATATAAAATCAGGAAGCAAACACTGTTCAGAAAGCTATAAATCTGATCTAAATGCAAAATTCACCAAGTATAAGCCTAAATGTACAAAAGTCTATTGCTGTTCTGCACTAAATAAATGCAGGACAGCAATCCACAACACTCTAAAATTCTGGACAATACACTCAGATAGATGAACTAGCTACTATGTATTTATGGCCATTCAAACGAGTGCAAGTAGATGATTATGAAAGCCTATGTCTATGTAGAATTAGAGTGGGGAAACAAACTATTCTCACTATCTTTATGCAGAAGACACTAAATAAATGCAAATATACTATGCTGGTGTGAAGCTCAAGTGCACAAAAATCAAGATAGTTGTAATGATCCTAAATAGGAAATACAAGTGATAACAACAAATATTCTACACAGCAAAATACAAAAACGAAATGTTCAACAGACGCCCATATAAAAACTGTAAATGGAGAACCTCTGAGCCATTTTATTAATTTTCTGCAGCCCAAATACAATAGATGATGTAATGGTGCCCCTGGGTTTGTCTCAATGGACAAGCAAGACCAAACCCAGGTAGGAAAAGGGCTGAGCTGAAGGCTGCCCAGCTGCTGCACCACTCTGCATTGTGCTGCCCAGAAAATGGCTGCTCTGCTGGAGTCGAATGGCTGGAATGGGTACTAAATCCGCCCAGAAAATTATATCCTTTTAACCTTGAACCCCTTGCGCAAAACCCAGAAAAACCCAGAAGGGATTTTAGCTGGTTTTGAATTTGGTTTTTTGACCCCCTTGGAGCCTCACCCAAGCTATGGCTGCCAAATTTGACCTACTGGAAACTCGCTGCAAATCCACCTGCAAACTCCTCCAAAATGCTAGGTTTACCCTTGCTATCCAACTCCTTTCTCCCTGAATGAAATCTTGGCCCGACCCAGCTGCTCTCCGAGCACCACGAAATTCTGCTGTGTGGCCTTTGCACTGTCTCTCAGCCCAGAAATGCGAATTGCTGGAATGCTAACTCAGCTCGCTGTAAGCTCTAGCAAAAATGCTTGTCCAACAATGCTACCTCAGCTCCCTCACCTCTCTGCTAGTTGTGTGATCAATGCTAGTCTCAAACTCCCTCTGTGTGATTCCTAGCTGCCGAGAAATACACACTCCCTTCCTCTGCGCTGTTGCTAATGTGTGTCATTGCCCCGAAATTCTTGAAAACTGTTGTAGAACAACCTCCCTAGGGCGGGCACGGATGGTTCGCCGAAGTAGAGGTTGAATCTCCTGTGTGAGAGACTCGTGGCTAAACAACTGGTATACTCGCTAAATAGCAGAGTGAACAAATGTGTGTTTGTTTGCAAATGTTAAAGCTGAAAACAAAATGAGAGTTGATCTCTCTTTATAACTCCTTGGGCCCCCTTAGCCTCATGTGGGCCCTTCCATCCACCCATTCGATTTTCCCTCCAAGCATATCGAATGGCTAATTCAAACTCCTATGTGGGTGGCCCCCACATTCCACTAGCAGCTAAATAAAGTCGATTTGGCCCCTAAGTCCCTAAGTCGAAAGTGTGGGGCCCTCTTCCTTAGTAAAAAATGTGCAAAATTGTGTAGCAGCACCCTGTTACTAATGTGTTTGAGAAGGGACATGACAGTCCTCCCCTCCCAAATGTTGCTTGCCCTCAAGCAACCTCAAAGTTGGGTACTCCAAAATATGCTCACCCTCCCAGGTGGCATCCTCATCTGGCAAGTTCTTCCAATGCACCAAACATCGCTTGTCCTCAAGCAATGCCTGAACAAACACCCTCTCTGACTATGGACCCCCACTATCACTGCAAACTTCACCAGGGTCCCAAATGTGCCATTGGATCGTCCCTGATCATTGTACTATCCTATAGTGAAGGAGTCCCTCGATACCAAGATCCCAAGCCAACCTGATTAACGTGAAGCCCCCCTTGCTCCACTCACTATCCTGCCAGATATGGGCATTATAACCCCTGTGTCTATCACCAATAAGTAGAGCATCCTGATGATGTAAAACTCTGCCCAAATCCTCATGAAGATGCTCTACCGAATAGTCCACCCCATGCACTCAGATTGTGGGCCCTTGAAGATACAACTCAATCTCTATGCGAATGAAGCCTCTCCTGAAATCCTCTTGCTGGCCATCCTGTCTTGTTGATGAAGTCTCCCAATGGAGAATCTTGATGAAACCTGATGGAGAATCTTGATGACCCTCCCCTATAGAAACCAGCTCACCCGTATGGGTATCTGAATTGCTAAGTACTATGATGCTAGGGTCCCATGCCAAATGCAACAAGAAACTGTATTGCTGACCCCTCGACACCCTGGTCATCACTAACTGTCTAACATGCTCGTACTAGAGTCTCCTCTCACATAGGTCTTGGCCATAATCTATGCAATGATCGAGGTTAGGCCTAACCTGCCAAAGTGACCCAATAGTGTCAGCGCCTATCTCGCCATCGCTGGCCACAATCTTGAGCAACAATCCACCTCGCGGTATGGTGAGGGCTTCCATGATTCCCCATGTGTCTGTGTGTGAATGAATCAATTTGCATGTTATCTTGCCCATGCTCACTGAGGAGTGGAGTATCCCACCAATCCACTGGATCCCTGGATCCCATAACCATACTAGAGGTCGACAATCCCCAATCCTCTCTGCCTGTTGCGGTGATATGCTGCTAGTTGTTGGGACTCCTCCGTGCCCTGTCTTTGACTCCTGTAGGTATCTAATAGGTAGGCACCGAGCATTAAGAACCCATGTTGTGAATAACCAACTGCTCTGTGCCTGCCAAATCACACAGCAAGATCTACTATCCCAACTCCTGATGATATGCCTTGGTCTTGTTGGAAGCCTAGGCATCATCCTGCCAACAAAGGCTACCATCCCTCACACCTCATGCTCACCTAATGTCTCAAGTAATCGAGCTGGAAAAGCACCATACAACTCCCTCTTAGTCACCTCCCCAAGTGTGAGCCTAGGGGTGGAACATATGCTACCTCGACAATCAACCATGTTATCCCTAAGCCTGTATCTATCAACTCGTGCACCTACCAAGTGTCTCAACTGGAGAGTCTCCTCCTAGCCCATGACATGCAGTGTCTCATCCAACTGCCTAGGGTGAGCCTCCCATGCCCTGCTGCCTAAATGGAGAGTGTCAAGGGGCAACAACCAAACACTATGTGACTGTAAGCAACACCAGAGGAGGATGGGTGGGTATGTTTCAAAGGGTATGATCAAGAGTATGCTAGAATGCTCAAGAGTAATCCTACAGACGTCCCTGTCTCTGCCTTGGATCTGCTGACAACCCCCTCAAAGCCATATCTCCGCTAAACATGGTGTCACTAGATGCTCAACCATGTCCTCATCATTCCTAGGTGAGATGCATCCAATGGTACAACTACTGCCCCTTTCCATAAGACTCCTTGGAGGTAATGCTACAAGCGCCCACTGCACTGCATCATCTGCCACTGCATACCACCCAGTATCACCGCACTCATCGACATGCTACTATATACCGCAACCAGTCTGTGTACACCATGGAATACCCCGTGCTACAACCATACCATCTTGTATCGTCCTGTGTCCTGCTTGTGTCACTACACCTGTCACTCCTTGCACGTCCTCAATACGATGCGAGTCACTTCTCCTACCCCATAGTGTCAACCGACATGCTGTGGTATACCACCATGTATCTCCATGCTCCTCTGCAGGCCACTGCTCCTCGCTGCATAGCCTTGCACAATACTAGGTGCTATGGCCTAGAATTGGGTCTATATGCATCAGGCCACATCCCTCTATATAAAACTGAATGCTACGACCTGAGTCTGTGCAGTCTTGTGTACCACTACCTACTATCATACCACCCTGTAACATAGGTATCTTGAATGTACCAAAGTGTCTGCTACTCTGATAGTGACCCCACCATGACACGCGTCATGTCCCCTCGTCCATCCTGGTAGACCTGAGCACCCTAACTCCACTCCTGCTAGGGGGGATATCTCTATTGTGCCGATCCTTTGTGACCCTTGAGTCCTAAACCTCAATGGGAGAACATCGTCTCCATACAATATCCGGTCTGGTGGCATACCCATGCCACCTCCTCCAACCAGCTCCTGCCAGAGAATGCTAATCATCCTGCGCCCCCATGCGCAACCAACATGCCAAAACAACCAATGGAGTCTGCTCACAAACCACCTAGCCACTAGCATCAACTGGAACTCCCCTAAGGAATGCATGTACTTAGGCACGGGGTTGACTACCTCATCAATGCCATAGCCATTCTGAATGTTTCATATCTTATAGGAAGCCCTGCCTAGATCCCAATGCCAACTTGAGCCTCTAGCACCCTCAATGTCTAAGAGCTCCCACTGAGCTTTACTCCAGACTACGACCATCTCCATGAGTCTAGCCCACTCCACTGGGTACCAACTCAGAATCTCTCACCATCCAACCCCAAGAGAGGGATCCAATGCACAAACTCAAGCACATAGAACAAGCCCTCCATCCTGTGAGGGTTGCGCCTTGCGCAAGTCATGTCACCTCAACTCACCATCTTGGTCAACACATAAAACTTGTTAGGGAGTCTCTGCATCTCTCTCTTGTTGATTTGTGGTAGCATCGGATGTGCTATAGCCATGAAAATTGATAAAGAGGCTAACACACATAAGATTCCCAAGACCCAGAAATGGTTTGGGGAAATTCCACTTGGTTGGAGAGATATTAAAATAATTAATATTTTTAAAAGAGTTCCTAAGTCTAAACTTAGGTAAATTAAAATATTAATGGGTATTAATATAAAACTGGTGAGAATGTAAATGACATGGATCAAGTCAAATCTAATCTTATCCGTTGATTAGGGACTTAATCGCGGTCGTTGAAGACTCAACAAGAAAGGTATAAAAGGAGGCTTGAGGGTCAGTTGGAGATACACCAAGATTGATTAGTTAGTTCGATTTTCTGGAGAGGGGCTTGCTGAGAAAATTCGAACAAGTGATCTATTGCAGCGAGGGGTAGTGAGTACATAGCAGAGAGGTAGAGATAGTGCCAGAGGGTTAGTGCAGTGACCAAAGAGGCTGACCCAGAGGTAGCTAGAGCTATGCAGAGGCAGCAGGAGCCACGCAAAGGCAGCTGGGGACTGCGTAGAGGCTAAAGGGCTTGTGTGGGTGATGTAGAGGGCCAGAGAGTTAACGCAGAGAGTTAGAAGGTTGAAGCAAAGGGTTCAGGGGCTACGCTGAGGCTAGCAGGGCTGACGCACAGCCAAGAGGAAGCACTCGAAAGTTTTTCGCGGGGCAGACTAGAGCTGAGAGGCTGAATATCTATCTCCAAGAAGAGGTATTTGTTGATTTGGGGTAGCATCGGATGTGCTCTAGCCATGAAAATTGGTGGAGAGGCTAAAGCACATGAGATCTCCAAGACCCAGAAATCGTTTTGGGAAATTCCATCTGGATGAGGAGTTATTAAAATAATTAATATTTTTAATGGGTTTAAGTCTAACCTTAGGAAATGAAAACATTAATGGGTATTAATAAGGATAAGGATGAAAAGCTTCTAAGAGACGAGAATCAAGTCTATTGTAATCTTAGTCGTTGATTAAGAACTTAATCTTGATCGTTGATTCATCAATAGGAAAAGTATAAGAGAAGACTTGAGGGTCATTTGGAGACACACCAACAGATACTTAGTATCCCAAGTAAAATTGATTTTCTCATAGAGGAAGAAAAATTGATTTCAGAGGGAGAGTTGCAGGGTGGAGGAAGCGGGGGTGACTAGCAACAGTCAGGAAGCTCAAAAAGGGTGAGGTAGGGGCTCTAAGAAACAACGCATAGGGAGATGCAGATCAGGGATGCAGTGGATGACGTAGTGAAGGACGGAGCAGCATAGAGCCAAGCAGGATGGCGCAGGGTTGACACAGTTAAGAAAGAAAATCCTCTAGGGTGTCAGAAAGTCTCAGAGAAAGGTCTCAGGTGTTTTCTCCCAGTGTCTATGTAAAATCTTTCTGTAAAAGATTGTTGCTGAAGACTAATAAAACCCTCCTCTGCTGCACTGATTTTCCCATATTGGGTTTTTTCTGGGACAATTGTCCAAAAGTAACTATGTTAATGTGTCTGATTCTTGTGCATATATTTGTTTCTGTATAATGGTGTGATATCTACAGTAGAATTTATTTTAATATTTACTGAAGGGATTTCATAAATAACTTATTGAGAAATAAGTAGGTAAAATAAATGAGTTGTTGCAGTAATAGAATTTTTGCTTAGAAATTTTCATAGTGTTATTGTTGTGTAACAATCTCTGTTGGGTGAGCCATTTCTGGCACCCTAGTTGTACTCAAGAATCTACATAATAATAAAACCCTCAGAATTATTGCATCGGTTTTTCTCACATTGGGTTTTTCTGGGGATGATTGTCCAAAAATAATGGTGTCCCTTGTGTGTTTGTCTCAGTATTTCAGTTGTTGATTTATATATGAGTTAAGGTTGCATTTTTGTTTACTTTTAGTATTTATATTTATAAATAACTTGTTAATGGAATAAACAAGTAGGAGAAATTAAACCAGATAATGCAGTAGGGATTTCTAACGTGTCAGTCTTAGAAATTTCAACATCTCTCTGTGGTGCAAAGGTAGTCTAGCAATGTTGCAAGCCCCATCTATATAAGCCTAGAGAGAGCTATTATCTGGAAGTACTGCAACTTTGTTGACGGTCTGTGCATCTAACAACTCTAAGTTAGTGGTGGGGCCCAAAGAAGACTGCTATTCCTCCTCCACCATGGGCTCAACATGAGTCACGAACTACTGTTCCATGACTAGCTCAGGCCCCTCTATGTGCTCTCCATGTTGTTGTAGGTGGTTGTCATCCCGCAACTCTATTGTAGATCTAGTTGCCTCTGTACCTATCAGCTCCTCATCAAGGGTGGTGATGTCTCTCGGCACCTCATCATCCTGTCGTGCACTGCTATCACCTGAAAACTCAGTCATGACCCCGAATATCTCAACAATGGATGTCACCTTCTCAACGGTGGACATGTTTGTGTCTCCTGGCACCTCATCAATGGATGGTCCTATGGGTGTGTGCTCTACTTTCTTCCCCAAGGTCTCAACTGGTGCTATCAAAGAGGCCTGCAACAATGGTGACTCTTGTGCCACACCAGGTATACCAATGTGATCTTCACACTCCCGCATGTCCTCTGCCTCATGTTCAATCCTCTGTTTTAAAAATCGGCCGGCTTGGAACCGACTCGGCCGAGCTGGTTCGAGCCAAGCCTTGAAATTGTGACTCGGCCCTGGATTCGGTTCGGCTGGCCGGGTTAATACTAAGCCAGCTGAGTTGTCTAACAATTCGGCTGGCTCAGTATTAACTTGATCGGCTCGGCTGAGCCCGCTATAACTCGGCCGAGTTAGTGACAGCGGCCCACAGAAACCGAAAAACAACGATTTAAAAAAAATAAAAAATTTTGGGGACTCCAAACCAGTTTATAGTTTACCTATTTGGTCTTTGGGGTCCATTCCCCTCTCCTAAACCCTATTTAATCCACTCAACCCCTCTCATTCTCTCATAGCCATCTCATGCATTTGAGTGAGAATTTCAGTAAGAGTTTGTGAGGAGTTCTTGAGTTTGTTTTTGGAGCAGCAGTGAGGAGTCTTGGGCAAGCATTATAGCTGGAGTGAGGAGCTTCTTGGGCAGCCATTTGGAGCAACATTGAGGAGTTGGTGTTTTGGAGCAAGCTTGAGGAGGCAGTTTGTGCCTGGAGGTATTTTTTTTCACTTGTAAAAATCTGTTTTTGCTTATTAAATTTTATGTGCAAAGTGCAAATCAAGAAATCCTAAAGAGTGTTTTTTGTGAAAGAAATGAACATTGAATCAATGTTTTTTTGTTTTGTTTTCATTTTCAGATTGTTTGCTTTCATTTCCAAGTCAAAAAATGGCACCTAGAGTGAAAGATGCTGCTTGGGCATATGTTGAAATGGTTGATAGTCAAATGCATTGCAAATTTTGCCATAGGAAAATTAAGGAAGGCCCTGGGGGCATTAATAGGCTGAAACAATACTTGGCAGGGATTATAGGCCAAATTACTCCATGTACCTGACCAAAAGTTGGGGAGATTAGAAAGGATCTATTAGCCAACTTTGAGAAGTTTAAAGAAGATAAGGCTAGGCAAAAAGAGTTAGAGGTTGAAATTGGGAGGAAGAGGAATATACAAAAAATGCTGGCTACCAACCCCCATTTTGATTTTGAGGGTTCTTCCTCTATCCCTTGTACTGATGCATCCAACCCCTTCCGATATGTTCCTCCCTCTTTTGAGTCTATTCAAGAAAAGGGAAAGGGTAAAATGAAAAAGGGTGATATGAATATCAAAAGTTATTTCACTCCCTCCTCTCCATCAGATGCACATGGTCCTCAACCTAGTAGAAGTCATTTGCAACCCACTTTAGATGACCATTGGAAGAAAGAATTGAGGGAGACTGCTTGTGACTACATAGCTAGATGGTGGTATGATGCTGATATCCCCTTCAATGTTTCTCGTTCACCATATTATGAGCCTATGTTTGATGCCATACATGCTGCTCGAAAAGGCTTCAAAGGCCCTACTATGCATGAGCTAAGGGGGTATTGTTTGCAAAAAAAAATTGCCTCCATTAATGAGTATTTGAAAGATTTCAAGGATTCATGGGCAAGAACAGGATGTACCATCATGTCAGATGGATGGATTGATCAAAGAAACCATACCATCATAAACTTTCTTATCTTCTGCACACAGGGAACCGTGTTTCTAAAATCAGTTGATGCATCTGATAAGGTAAAAGATGGACAATTGTTGTTTCAGCTATTGGATGAGGTTGTTGAGGAGGTGGGGGTGGCTAATGTTGTTCAATTCATCACAGATAATGCCTCTAACTATGTTTTTGTTGGTAAACTGTTAGAGGAAAAGCACATAACCATATTTTGGACCCCATGTGCTGCACATTGCATAGACCTCATGCTGGAGGATATTGGCAAATTAGATTGGGTCAAAAACACTGTAGATCATGCGAAAATCATAACAAAATTTATCTACAATCATTCATGGATTTTGAGCTTGATGAGGAAACACACAGGGGGCAGGGATATTATTAGGCCTGCCATCACTAGATTTGCTACTCATTTTTTGACATTGCAATCTATGCTTTCACAACATAGAAACTTGCAAAAGATTTTTTCCAGTGAAGAATGGAATCAAAGCCAGTGGTCTCACAAACTGGAAGGCAAAGAATTGAAAAAGAAAGTTAATGAAGAAATATTTTGGAGAAAGGTAGCAGAGATTGTGAAGCTTCCTCAGCCACTGGTTAAGGTGTTGCAGTTGGTGGATAGGGAAATATTGGTTATGGGCTTCATTTATGAGGCTATGGAACAAGCAAAGGAGCAAATAAAGAGGGCATACAAGGATAAAGTGGCTAAGTATGGGCCCATTTGGGCAATCATTGATGAACAATGGAACAATAAACTCCATCGCCCTATACATGCAGCTGGGTATTTTTTGAACCCACTGTATCATTATAAAGCTAAGGCGATAGGAGCTTTGAAGGGGGAGGTTAGAGATGGATTGATTGATTGCATTGATCGCATGATCCCATTGGAGTGTGATTAGCTGGAGATACACCGACAGACCACAATCTTCAGCATTGCCTCAGGTACCTTTGGGAAGAACCTAGCAAAGATTGCAAGGGAAGTAGATGAGCCAGGTAAACAAAGATTTCAATTTTCAAATTTTTAATACTTATTTCGTTAAATCGTTTATAATTTGAAAGTTGGATATAATTTGTAATTTTGTTGAGCTAACTCATTACACTCCTATGTTTTATGCACTACATTACCGGATCCGGCAGCCGAGGGTCACAGATCTCCGTATCCTCGGATCTGATCCGGATCCGGATCCGGATACGGAGAAATACGTGGAAAATACGACACGTGGCGGATGGCAATTTTTGGAAACGGCTCCTCCTTGCCAGAAACGTATGCCTAGTAGAATGCCGGAACCCGCATAACTTTTGCCTAAATTTTGAAACCCGAAAAAGCGAAAAAGTAAAATCTGCGTTGGAGTTTAGGGTTTTTGCTTTGTACACTAGTTAAAGTTAGGTGGTCCCCCTTTGGTCGGCAGTGCACCCAACAGGCGGAACAGAAGCGTTTGGCGTTTACGGTTTAGCTTTCAGTTTTTTGGCGTTTAGCTTCAGGGGGCCCAGCGTTCAGGTTCAAGTTTCAACGTCTGTCGGCTGGACCAAAAAACCGCGCAAGGTATTTTAAGTTTTTTATGGAATGTGCTGAAGCCTGAAATCTTTCCCAGGCCGCATTGTTTTTATATAAACACAACCGCATTGTTATTACCAGAACAATAAAATATTAAAACCTCCCTGTAGCAGTTCGAGGGTTCCAAGCGACAGTTCGAGGGTTATTACCAGGACTGCGATAGACGCATTATTTAAAATAACCATAGTTATAACTTATCAGCATTATTACGGTTTACGACAGCCGCGTTATTTTTTTTTAATTATCAGCGTTTACAACTTTACGGTTTACCCATAGATTTTATAATATATATATTATTATTATCAGCGTTTAGTAGTTTACCCACGGGAGCGTTTATATCTAAGTCACATGACACGAGGACACGAGACACGGAGGACACGTAAATACAAGTATTCAATACGAAACGCAACGACCTGGAAACAGGACACGGGGGACACGTTCTATATATATATATATATATATATATACAGAAATATAGTTTTTTATCCATATTAAATTGCAGGTTGCAGCTTATCTAATCAAATTAAAATATAATTACTTCTCAAAGTTCATAGTTCACTTTAAAAAAATAAATAGAACCAAAATTTACTATTTAGAAATTAGAATGTGATATGCTTGGTCTTGATTCTTGAATATTCAATGTTCATTGTTCATGTATAACTTACAAGCACATAAGAAAATAACTAAAGTCTAATCCTATTGATTTCCTCTGCCCCTCTTGCGAGAAAAAGCCACAACTTTCCCTTTCCCTCTAGATGTAGAAGCTGACACTGGTGGAGTTGGCCGTGGAGTTTGCTATGCTCTAGAAGCCAAAGAACTAGAAGTAGGAGCTATAGGAGGTAGACCACATCCTCTACTGGTGGCAGGGGTAGCCTGGGCAGGTGGTGTCACCTGGAAACATTACAATCTCCCAATCCTGAAATCTTGAAAAACTGACAAGTCTGCTGCATTTGAATGAAATCTAAAATTCTACTTTCTCCATATGAAATCCAATGAGGCCGGAACCACTCTCAAACATCTTGAGTCATTTCATGGTAATGTTAAAAATTTAAGTAAAAGGATGACAAGGAGAATGTCACTTTTACTTTAAGAATTTAACGTTACCATGAATAGCATATCAATACTAGGGCCTAGACTTGATCATTAAGTTGCTCCACTCAAAAATTATTTGTTTCTTTCAAAAAAAATTGTAGCTTATGCAGGCAACGTTTTCTATCAACGAAATACGCGCTTTCCAGATGCACGACACGACGAAAACCGGCGAATACGTTTTACATTTTACAGGACACGATGAAAAACGTTTTCGACACGTTTTAGGGCCGTTTTCGTGTCCGACACGTAAAATACGGGACACGAGACCTTGGAGGACGTGTCCTGTGACTTAGGTTTATATATAATATTATCATCGTTTGTGTTTATTATAAAATATATATTATCAACGTTTATAAATTATTACTATCAGTTTGATAAATTATTAAATTATCAGCGTTTAGTTTAAACTTATTAGCGTTTATATAATTTGAAATATATATATATATATATATATATATATAAAATTTAAATACCAGCCATTAAATTTGGCTTTGTAGGTTAACCATTGTTTCTCGGATGAGATTTATTTCTTCACAAATAGCACGCCCCATCCGCTTTGTTGGTTTGTCAACTGCTTTAGCCAATGCTTAGTAAGGGTTACTTATAAAATATAATCCCTATTTGACTTTTCAATAATTTGAGTCTTTGTCATATGATTATTAAAATTTATGTAATATTGGATAACAAATCCTGCTTTGAGGTTTTATTAGCCATATTGGATATGCTGCAGTTTCATTAACTTTCAAATGAGTTTTCAAATGAACATTTAAAAGAAATCATATATATTTTAATTTTAGCTTTTGGTATTGATATTTTGATATATACGTAATATTATAATAATAATATATATATGTAGCTTTCAATTGAATATTTAATTTTTTAAAATCTCATATATATTTTAGTTTTTGTCTATTGATATATATATATATATATATTAGTTATTTAAGTCAAATTGTGTATGGATAATTATTAAATTTTAATACATTATATTTTGAATTTTATATGCAGTTGTGAGTCAGAGTAAGTTACGTAATCTATATATCATTATGGAGCCATCACAGCGCGAGTAGAGTGAAGGGGAAATCATCAAGACAGACCCAAAATCTCCTCTATGGCAGTATGTGGAGATTATTGGAAAAAATCCCGGAGGTGGTTCATTTAAATGGAAGTGCAATGAATGCCAAGATATAAAAAATGGCTCATATACTAGAGTGAAGGCCCATCTCATTGGTCAAACTAACATAGGGGTGCAAGTATGCACCGGACCAAAAGATGCAAATGGCAAACTTGGCAAAGGTTTGAGTCCTAGAAAAATGCAATTCTATGCATCTTTGCAAGACATTGCTGATAGAAAGCATGCTAAGGGAAAATATCCTGTGCAAAGCTCTACAACTAGGCCCCATTACCATCTTGGCCTACTGCCACAACTAATAAAAGGTCCACTCTAGGCCCTTTTGAAGTAGTATTCAATAATCAAGTCAGAGAGATAGCTGATGAACATGTAGCTCGTTGCATCTATGCAAATGGGCTAGCATTCAATTTGGTGCATTCCCCTTATTGGCAACAAATGATTAAAGCAATGAATGAAACGCCGAAAGGGTACAAAAGCCCTGGATATGAAAAGGTCCGCACTACTTTGTTGGCATTAGAAAGACAATCTGTGGATAGACAGCTACAGGCAATCCGGGATACATGGGCAGAAAGAGGGGTGTCCATCATTTCCGATGGGTGGAGAGATCAAAGAAATCGTCCATTAATTAACGTTGTTGCAGTATGCCCCCAAGGGGCAATGTTTTTGAAGGCTGTTGATTGCAGTGGAATAGAGAAAGATGCATCTTTCATATCCACAATTCTTATTGAGTCAATAGAAAGTGTGGGGCCACATAATGTTGTCCAAGTCATTACGGACAATGCACAAGTTTGTAAAGCTGCACGTTTGATTGTGGAGGGTCAATATGATCACATCTTTTGGACTCCATGTGCAGTACATTCACTGAACCTTATGCTTGCCAAGATTGGTGAGATTGAATGGATTAATGAAATATATGTAGCAGCAAAGGAAATCCAAATGTTCATAATCAATCATTCAATGTCCCAGGCCATTTATAGAGGTTTTGCAAAGTTGGAGCTACTAAAGGTATTTTCTTTGAATCAATATTATTTGTATTGGAAATTCTTTTAATTGCAAATTTATATATGATTTTTCATTTCAATTTGAGATTTGACTTTTGTACTTTTTGAAACTTGTAGGTTGCTGAAACTAGTTTTGCAACACTCTGGTTCCCACACTCTTGTCATAAAGAGGCTTGTAGAGGTGAGACAAGCATTACAAGCAATGGTCATTGACCCTCTTTGGGAATCATGGAGGACTTCCACTTCTGATAGAGGGCAAAAAATCAAGTCTATCATTCTTGATGATGCATGGTGGGACAAGGTCCAATATCTTCTATGGTTCACTGAACCAATTTTGACCTTGATCAGGGCATTTGATACAGATACACCTTGCTTGGGGGAAGTTTATGAAAACATTGATAGTATGTTAGAGAGGATAAGGGAAATTATCAGGGCAAGTGAAAATGACCCTGATGAAACATTCTATTATTTAGTGAAGGACATAGTTACAGAAAGGTGGAACAAAATGACCACACCATTACACCTTCTGGCATATGCATTGCACCCTAAATACTATCATTCCAAAGTTTTTTCTTTACCAGGTAGAACAACACCAAACAAGGATTCTGAAGTGGTGCAAGGATACAAAACAGCTTTGAGGAAAATTTATAGAGATATGGGAGTTGCAATGAAAGTCCGCCAAGAATTTGGAGGGTTTGTACAGTCTATAGGTAGCTTTTCAGATCCAGTAGCTATGGACGATCGAGGACATCTTGATCCTATTACTTGGTGGGGCTTTCATGGTGGGGATAGCATTCATCTCTCTACTTTAGCCACCAAGTTATTATCACAGGTTGCTAGTTCCTCATCAGCTGAGAGGAATTGGAGTACATATGGCTTCATCCATTCAGTGAAGCGAAACAGGCTAGGAGCGGCAAACGCTGAGGATCTTGTTTATGTTCATTCCAACCTCCGTCTTCTATCACATGTTGAACCAGAGTATAAAAAAGGTCCGAGCAGGATGTGGGATGTGGAGCTTGAGATCTTTGACTTGAACTTGACACTAGATGCCATGACTCACCTCAACCTACTTGAGGATATTGTTCCACCACTAGTCCAGCCTACTGATGCAACTTCCTACATTCCAGGACCCCCATCATCTATTCATGATGTAGAGTTGCAATATGCAGAAGATAGAGATCCATTTGAAGATATTTAAATGTATTTACTATTATCATTTATGATATTATGATCCTTTTTGTCACTTTTATGACAGATGATGCATCGTTTCAGTGTTTTAGTCTTCCTATTCATAATATATCTAATGGTTTTGGTTCTAAAAGTGTTTGATGGTTCAATGGAGTATTTGATTTTTGAACTCTAAAGTGTTTTTTAAAATTTTAAAAATATTATTATATTTTATTTTTTTGTACGTGACGTATCCTTGCTGTATCCAGATCTTGGATTTTCAAAAAACTAGCGGATCCCGATCCGGATCTGTATCCGTATTCGAATACTGGTAACATAGTTTATGCAGTGCAATGGTGGGGAGGCTTTTGGTAGTCATTGCCCTGAATTGCAGAGGTTTGCAATTCGTTTTTTGAGTCAAACTTGCAGTGCTACTAGGTGTGAGCACAATTGGTTTGTCTTTGAGAGGATTCACACAAAGAAGAGAAACCGTTTGGATCAAAAACTGTGAAATGATCTAGTCTATGTCCAACACAACGTCTGGCTCAAACGTAACCAATTGCTGAACAAAAGACCTGATTCAGATCCCATTGTGTTGGAAGACATTGATCCAACATCAGATTGGGTAGTGGAGAGTCATCCAGTAGAGTTTGATTCTGATGAGGATCTTGATTTGGATTTACATGTGGAGGCAACACTCGAACATAATGTTCAGTTGAATGCAGATCCTGATCCACTTGTACCAGCCTCAGGGCCAGCTCCAAGTCCTCTAGTTGCAGGTACTTCTTCTGTGGAGCCACGTCAGAAGCACATATCTCATCTATCTCAGCTTGCAGCTGCTGCATAGCTTGCTAGTGCTACCACTTCTACAGTTGCAGTTGGAGATGATGATGAGGAGGAGCCATGGGGCCCCCTGTCTGACTCTGATCCAGAGGTTGATCTAGATGATCTTGGCTCCTCTAACAGTAGCCAGTGACGCCACTAGCCAGTAGTATTGATCTAGATGATCTTGGCTCCTCTAACAGTAGCCACTGCGTTTGACACTGCCACTGCCAATGCTACATCTATACTACAGCTCCCTTTCAAACGTTGCATATGCTATGCTGCTAGCACTACCTCTGCTAACACTGCAACTCAGTTGCTGAGAGAAGCAACTAAAAACACCCAAAACTGGACAAGTATCCAGTGGATACACCTTGGTGCTGAAATCCTGACTGTTGCTAGTCCCACATTCTCTTTTGAAGCCACTGTGATGCTGAAGCTCTGCATTGTGCCTCCTTGCACTGCTGCCTCTCTGCTCTGCGCTACTCACATTCTGGTGCTACTAACCACTGCATCTGTCGAATCAACACTCCATGGCATCAACTGAAACTCCACCATCCTGCTACTACTGATCATGGGCTCCCGTAGCAAGGTGATGATCCAAGAGGTGGGCTCCTCAAGGATCCTGCCCATCTGCAGTCCTCTTGACTACAACTCCAAATCAACCCACCTCCCTCCTGGAGGTATCTCGGCTGTCATGGCGAACTCCTCCTCGTCGATCTTTGCGGCTGCAACCTTCGGATCATGCTTCTCATCCTTGTCCTTTTTCTTCAAAGGACACTGGGATGCATAGTGGCCCATCTCGCCACATCTGAAGCACTTCACCTTGGAGACGTCCTTCTTTCGTCTCTGTTTCCCTTGTTGTCCCTTCGATGCAAGGGCTGCGTTATCCTCCTCTACTTTGGGCTTCGACCCACTGCTGCTATTGCTCCTGTCAAGTTTGACCTTGAGTAGGTCTCTCCTCAGCTCTTCTTGTTTCAAAGTTGCCCACATCTCGTCCCAATTTGGCAATGTTGCTCTGCCCAGGATACTCTGGACAAAGATTTTCCACTCATCCAAGACGGAATTTAGAGCCAGTCTCACTAACTCCGAATCTTGAGGTGTATGTCCCACAGCTGACAGCTCATCATGGGTCTCCTTCAATTTCATGAGGAACGAATCCACACGTTCTCCCTTCTGCATCTGAGCAGATCTCAGCTTCTGCTCTAAGTACATCTTTCGCTACTTGGAAGATCCCTGATACAATGTGGCCAAGGCATCCCACATCTCCTTAGCGGTCCCTTTGCTTGCAACGTGGCACACCACGTGATCCTTGACTCCATCCAGGATCATCCTCTTCACCTTAGCCATCTCAGCTCTGTACTTCTTCAACGGATCTGCATCTGTCGAGATAGCTACCACATTATCAACATACATCTTGAGGGCATGCTCATCTAGAAGGAAAGTCATCCTAGCCTTCTAGATGGCATAGTTGGAAGCCCTGTCCAACCTGTCCTGATCCCTCAAGCCACTAGTTTCCATATCCTCCGAAAACTGTCGAACAACTCCCTCTTTCTCCCTACTGCGTAGCTCCTAGGCTGCCTTACGCACTCCCTGATGGAGTTGGTAAGCTGCTGCTCCTCTGCTGCTCAGCAATTGAGAAATGTTGATTTCCTCAACAAGAAATCACTGAGGAAGTATTCCCTCACTATGTGATCTGCTTCTTCCTTCTGACGACTTTTCTGCCCAGCACTTAGCTTGCAGAAACTGCATCCCTCTAGCTTTGTGTGGCTCTGCGTAGCTCCCTCTACCTTGGCAAGTTTTCGATCTAGTAGTCTTACCTCTCTGTCGGCTCACTCATAGAGAGAGACCCACGAAAATATAGCCCTCCTGGCTAGAATTGCGCAATCCCTCAAGGGATTCGAACTGCTGCTCGCTGCAGCGAGTTGGCCCTTGCTTCAGTGCTAGATTTGATCTTCCCCGTTTCACATCAGTAGCTCTGATACCATGTGAAAATTCCTAGATATAACAATCTCAAGAATCCTACTGCAACCAACTGAATCTACTTCTCCTAGATTGTAAATTAAGTTACAAACTTATTTCAGATTTCTTCATGAAATATTGAAGCAAATTACTGAAGTAGCCTACACCAATTAAATATGATTCTAAAACATAGAAACTGAGCAAGGAAAATAGAAACACATAGGACAGTTATTTTTGGACAAAAAGTCCCCTAAAAAACCCAATGCGGGAAAATCGGTGTAGCAACTCTGAGGGCTTATTATTATTAAGTAGTAGCAAAATTTGAATACATCACTGAATACCTCACATGGTTATTCAGTTACAGAGAGAAATACTGACATAAGCTTTGTGAGTTTATCTCACACGATCACTGAGAAAAAGTCCCAGCTGATCTGGGTGCTGGATGAAGTGCCCCTGGCAGGCACTGCACTATCTTTGCGTTGCCTCTACAATTTCCCAATGTCAACCCTTCCAGGCACTGTGTCACCCAGCTGGGTATTCGATCAGTAGCTTGGAGTCCCTGCTCTCAGCCTCTCGGTCTCATGCCCCGGCTTCTAGCTACTGTAACTGACCCTCTGCTCTGATTTTTTACTTTCTCTCTCTGCCTACACGTCACTTCTGCGTGGCCTGTCTGGCCCTGCGTCAACCTCTGTGTCAAGGTGTTAAAATTGGCAACTAGGGCCAAACTCCATGTGGGTCATCTTATTTATGGCAGCTGATATTTTTCTTGGATCCCTCTCATCGAGAGGTGTAGGATTGATCTAAAGATCATCCGATTCCGATAAGTATTCATGGAGTTATGAATTTATTTGTGTTATAAGACAATTCGTCAAGGTCGGCCAGCAACCAAATAAACCCCACATGTGCTCAACATTTTAGTATAAAAAGAGGTGACTTGATTGTCATTTGTACACACACTTCACTCTTGATTTCTCTCCACTTGTTTTGGGTTTTAGTGGAAGAGAAGTCTAAGAGGAGGAAGCCCTAAATGCAGGTCTAGAAGGAGACCCTATTCACTGTAAAAGAAGGATGCCCTAGCCGCAGGTCTTGTGAAGGTTTGGCCGCAGTTCAAAGGGAGATCTAGCACGGTGAAGGAGGCCTAATAGCTGACCCTAAACGCAGTCTTATCATACCCTAGATGCCCTAATCTATACGTTGTTTGAGACAGCCCTTAGATGCTGGAAAAGAGGCAGTAAACTCGCTGCCCTAACCAACAAAGAAGGTAGGGATAGCATGGGTGGTTTAGGGCTGTTAGAACCTCTTGGTGACTGCGTGGAGGGTTGTTCCATGCTACAAAGAGGCCGAGTTAGGTAAGGAAAATTGCGGAGTGTTTGTGGGTAGCTTTAAGGTAAGGGTGACACTGTTGGGTTGGCTAATAGGTGACAACAATCCCTGTGGTAGGCTGCAGGCCTTGCCTAACTAAAATAGGGATAGCATGGAGGCTTCTTGGGCTGAAAAGTACCCAGAACAGTGACACAAATGGAGGAGACCCTCCCTTGACAAGGCTGCAGTTTTTGAGGGATGTTTTAGGTGACTGTTTGAGGGTTGTTGTAGCACATGGGTGCCCTAACCAGTCACAGTAAGGAATAGCAGCAAACACAATCTTCTACACCTCCTATCTGCTGTAAGAAAGAGACATTGTTGTGTTTTAGGTGCACATCTTGTCCATTGTCCTAAAGACTAGTCAAATTAAAGTGAAAGGTCTCTTCAAATGAGGAGATCCTATGTGCTGTCACAAAAGGTTCTTATCAACAGTCTAGATAAAGGAATTGCTACCCATACCTAGCTCCTATAACACACAGATCATCATTGTGTGTTTCCTAGGACTGTGGGATCATAGTCTATCTAGCTGCTAAGGCTGTGTGGCAGCATGACTAAGGCAGTATGGTAGCATGACAGAAGTTATGGTGCAACATATGTGTATCAAGGTGTGTAGCACAAGTGTATCAAGGTGCAACATATGTGTATCAGGGTGTGCAGCACAAGTGTATCAAGGTGCAGCATAAGTGTATCAAGATGCAGCACAAGGGGATGCAGCATGATGGGCACAATAAGGTACAGTTTGGAGATGCAGCATGATGATACGGTGCAGTAGCATGATGAAGAGCATCAAGATGGGTACAACATGATGAGGTACAACTCAGCGGTGATGCAGCTCTGTGATGATGGACATGGTATGATGGTGCATCATGGTGCAACACTATGATAGGGTGATGGAATCACATGAGTCCATATCAGTTACCTCACGAGACATCTTCTTAGAGAAGATCTATGTTCTTATCTTGTCAAGTCAAAGTGTTGACTTCTGTTGTAAATGTACTCTCTCTCTCTCTCTCTCTGCTAAATTATTGAGGGACATATAAGAAGAATTGATCAAGGGTTTCCCCACATTGGGGTTTGTCCTTGGCTAGCGCCACATCTTGTGTCCTCTTGTCTTGCCTTTCTGTGATTTATGTTTATGTTCTATCTGCAGTTTACTTTAATGCTAATGTGATTGCTAATCTGGAAAAGATATTGAGGTAACTGTGAAAATTGAAATAAATTGCTCTAAGCATAGAACATACCTAAACTTAACACAAGTCTTCTAGATCAGTTACTGCCTCTCTTTTCTGATGTATCTCTGGCTGAGAATCTCTCTCTTCATAAGCTGTTATCCCTGCCCCCCAATTGCAAGAGATTTCCTCAATCGATTTTCCTCCTTAGAACTTCTCACTTCAGAAAATTGATTTTATCTATCTCTCTGTGTATTTTCCAAATGACCCTTAAGCCCCTTCTTATATCTTCTTGTTGGACAACCAATGACCTAAATTAGAACATAATCAAAGGCTCAGATCATTTTAGCTTGATTTGTGGCCTTTTCTAGAAGTTTCAACCTTGATTAGATTAATACCCATTAATATTTTAATTTTCCTAAGTTTAGACTTAGGAACCCCATTAAAAATATTAATTACCTTAATAAAATCACTTCTAGGTGAAATTTCCCAAAACGATTTTTGGGTTCTTTGGAATATCTATGCCCAAGTCTCCCTGCAAAATTTGAGGCTTAGAGCACATCTGATGCTACCCCAAATCAATACAGAACAGGGTCATCAAGGAGTTTTTTATCAGATGGAAGAACCTACCAGATGAGGATGCCACTTGGGAGGGGGAGAAGATACTTCAACATCCTTCATTACAATTGCTTGAGGACAAGTAACATTTTGGCGGACTGTGATATTCCTTTATGGCAACAATGCTAAGGGAAATATCAATTTTTCCCAGTTTTGGAAAAAATCGCACTAGCACTTAGGAAGTGTAGGTTTAGAGGCCCACATGGATTTTTGATTAAAGTGAGCCCAAACATTAGAGGATGGAAGAGGAAAATCGAGCCACTAGTGGTTCATGGGGGCCACCCATAGAGGAATGCGGCCCACAAGGGAAACATGCATTCATTAGAGTGAGTTTGGTGTGGGAAAGACGAGCTAGGCCAACATGGGCATTTTGGAGGCTCTTTGACAAAAAGAGCAAGAGGCACTCTTTTTGGTCATTCATGAATATTTGAGAAATTGTCTTAGACTAGCACACTTGAGCTAAAGACAAGTCTGCAAATGTTGTTTAGCACAAGAGTGCTTTTCAGCGGAAATCTCAAACCTTGCTTCGGTGGACTTCGAGTGCCAGCCCAAGGAGGGAGTCCCATCCATTCCAGTTCGAACCAACAACAGAGAGTGCGAGTTTGAGGAGAGGTTCCAGCAGTAGCAACACAGGAATTGCACAGTTCTTGGAGGAGTCACACTTGGAGGTTGAGGAGAGAAGGGAGTTTGGGGCTGAAACTTGAGGAGGAGTCTGGGGAAGTGTTTTGTTGGTGATTGCAGCCATTTTGGGGGCTTTTTGCAGCAAGATTGACAGGTGGGTCGAATTACCCAGTAGCAGAGCCATTGAGGGAAAATAGGGCCGAAATTCCAAGGTCAACCATCGGCAAATTCCTTCGTGGGTTATTCTGGGTATTTGGTGGAGAGCCCGGGTTAATTTCCTGGAATTTTTTGAGCACCGGAGGAGGCCCTAGCAGCTATTCTACACAGCCAACAACTCATTTTTTGGGCATTTCAGCGCAGAGCCAAGGAAGACCAGCTAGTACGCTTGGGGGAATTTCACATTCATCATTTGGGCTTAGCTTGCTTGCCTTGGGCAAGCCCAGGTGCATACTTTCCAAGCACCCATTGTACTTCATGCTTAATCAATAAAATGGCTCAGCAGCACAGTTTTTGGCTCTATTTGGTGTTCTGATGTTTGAGTAATTTTTCTGTGTGTTTATGTCTATTCATGCTTTGTTTATTACTGTAAAATTTCCTTGGGGATATTACATAAGATGTATTCTTCAGTGAATTTTTAGATCTGAAATATTAATTACAGCAGTGAGCAACCACAGCCAGCAAGCTAATGATACCAAAATTAGATGAACAAGATGCCCAAAAATAGTAAAATTTGTACTAGAATTTGAAAAATTCAATTTTTAGGCTTTTAGAGACTTTGATTCAACAATATTCAACACTGATATGTTTATTATGGCAATGAAACAATGATAGATCAACAAGCTAGTCAAGCCTAAGACAATGCCCAATATGTCTAAAATAGTAAAAATTGACCGGAACTAATTTTTTTTAGATTTTTGACCTTAATTAAGTGTCTGCTTTAGAAATTTCAGATCTGAATTTTTCAGTTATGCAGTAAATTCCAGCAAACTTAAAAATTAGATCTAGGTCAAATCAAAGATGCCCAAGTGGCCAAAACTCAAGAAAATTTAGATTTTACAATTCTAAGTGATTTTGACCACTGTTGATAATATCGGTGATATTCGAAAATATCGCGATATTTTCGGCAAAACGATATATCGCCGAGAAAATATCGGCAAATATCGGAAAATATCGGCAAAATATCGCGATATTTTGAAAATATCGGCAAAATATCGGCTATATTTAAAAATTTGAAAAAATTATTTTTTATGCTTTCCAATATTTGCCGATATTTTGCCGATATTTTTGCCGATATTGCCGATAAGATATTTTTTGGACCCTTGCCGATATTTTGCCGATACCGATATTTTCAACACTGATTTTGACCATTAAACATGTGATTTTAGGGCTAAATTCTTACTTATTTAATTGTTCTAATAAAATAGATACAAACTAGGGTTTGGAGGTCAAATCCTAAGCCTAAAGGCTTAAAGATCCCTTGGTCAAAATTCGTTGGAAGTTTTTGAAATATACAATTTTTGAGAACTTAAACCTGTAAAACCACCAAGTATTCAGTCCAAAACTTCAAATCTAGGGTTTTAGGGCAGATTAGGGCAAAAGAGACCAAGAAGAGGCAACGCTGGGCCAAAGAAGGTTAGCGTTTGGGGATAAAGGGGCTAAAATAATAGATCGGGGGTCAAGGAAGCTTGATAAGGCCACAAAAGGTCAATGTAGAGGCTTAGAGAGCGGGACACTGACAAAGGAGGCTCACAGAAGGATCACACTGGGGTTTTGAGGGCTCAAAAGCCCATGAAAAGCCCTCTAGAGCTACCGTCTTGCCTTCCAGACCCCAAATATATACAAAATAAATTTAAAACCCCAACCCAAAGTTAGCAAAATAATTTACAATATAAATTTACAAAATTATTTTACAAATTATACAATGGTTTCAAATAGATTTTTGAGAGTAATTTTTTATAGTATTTTTTCCTTTGAAGAGACTAGAAATGATTCAAAAATTTTATGCTCACTATAACCATAGCGAATATTTAATCCGCTATATAAAAACTAGAGATTTAAGCAAAATGATCCTTGCCCACAGTGTATGAACTTGGAGACCAAGGATTGAGTACTCGCAAACACTAGGTATTATACCAAAATAATCACATGAAACACAACATAGGAAGTCTATAGTCAATACATACCACAGATCAACGAACAAGAACACCTCGAGTTGCACCCCAAAGTCTTTTATTATACCAGGAAAAATAGTTCGCAGTAGGATAATAGTTTACAAAAATGCTTCAGCAACAATATTCTAGTGAGAGATCAAGACGGCTAGAGACTCAACTGACTCTTTAATTTATAGATAAATCCTCCAAATGGAAAAATAACGGCTAGTTTCTTTGATCCTTGTCAAAATAATCTTGGTTGTTGATAAACACTTCAAGATCTTTTAATCTTGGCCTTTGATTTTTAATTTTTGAGAAATTTTCGAATTTATCATTTAATTCCATTTTTATTAGCTCAAAATTAATTATTTTGAACTAATTTCCTCAAAAATTTGACTTTGACTTAACCACCAAGGTCCAAGGGTCCAAATTTTCTTGAAATATACAATATTCCCTTAGTGGAGAACCTTTAAAAATTGACTATTTTAAGACCCACGAATTTTTCCATTTGGAGAATTTATTTTCTTAAGACAATTTAATTTTGACTCTAATTAATTAATTTTCTAGCTTAGGATTTAATATTATTTTGCGACAAGAAGTAATTAATTTACACAAAAGGGGATTTAATTATTTTTTTAACTATCTAACACATAAGATTTTTCATTTATAAGACTCAAAGAGGGAATACACATTTGTCTTAGACCCTCAAGACATACAACCTATCTGCGACAGAATATGATCTAGTAAACCAAGGGATTTTTGATAAAATAATTAAGCCAAGTAGCTTAAATTATTTCCAAATCACTTTTACATCAGACTCGACTAAAAACACTAGGACTCACTTAATAATTTGACAATAAATTTCACCCTAACTTTGGAGTTTAAGCTGGAGGGAAAAACTCTTTTGATTAGCCATGTTTAGAAATGCAGGTAATCAGTGAGGTTAAAAAACCTCCTAGGATGGAATTCGTCATCAAATTATAGGCTTACCTACGTTGTTAGATTGACTCAAGATACTAAGATCATTTACATTACATAACTTGTAGAATGGGATAACCATGACACATGGACTGCTGATATGTGATCTGATCCTTGTTGAAAAATTTGGTACTTAATCTACTCTAACAAATTGAAATATAAAAGACAATATAAATACATGAGATAAAACTATCTAATCAACATGAAATAAAAAGGAGTAGGGTTAGAGATACTATACAAAACAATGCCCATGGTATCAGATGTCATCGGTGAGGAACAATCTTGGGCATTTGTCCGCTGACTAGTAGATCACTAGGCTACTTTTCAGATGTCCCTTGCTGAAGTTTGACCCTCTTAGGTTAGTGTGACCAGTCATCACTGTACTGCATATCTCTGTCAATCTGAAATCTTCTTCTTTTTTTGATAGGTGGAGTGGATGGGTGGTGGAAAAGGTCACATATCTTTGATTGAAAATGAGGCGAATGCTCCTATGGCACCACTAGTTCACCATTTTCCAACTTCTTTGGAACTCCTACATGGTATCTCCTTTCTACTTCTCTGTACAACTTGACCATGCCACCTACTGCTGCTGGAATAGTGGCATAAGATAAATGCATCCACCTAAATCAGCTGCAAATTTCCGAGAGAGAAGCATTCCCCATACATCTGGCGCATCAATGACTGCTATATCCATGGTAATGATTTGTATGGATAATCTACTAAGGCAACCTGTAAATCTTTAACCACACCAAGGACTTCAACCTTTCTAGAGTCCATTGAACAAATGTTATGGTATGGTCTAGAAATCCTTAAGTTTAATTGCTCCATGACCTTCTTGGTCATAACATTCTTAGATGCACCAGAATCTAGCATGCAGTTGTGAAGTAATCTATCATTTATGTCCAAAGTAAGAAAGAACGGCTCATGATTTTCATTAGTCATATAACAGTTGATATCCTTTAACTTAATTTCTTCATCCTGATGATTATTTCCGTCATCTTTTTGTTGAAGCATACCCAAAGCCCTGAAGAAAGATGCCCTTTGAGATGGAATCTTTAAAAGTTCAAGTACTAGGACAAACATCTTAATATTATTTATCCATGCGGCCCAATCCATGTTTAAACCAGATTTGTATCTTTCGGCGGGAACCTGTTTATTCTGATTTTGACTTTTACCCTTCCTTTGATATGTATAGCCCTTACTCTTTGCAAGTTCTAGAACTTGTTCCTGAGTCGGTTTATCACCATATGCCTGAGTAATGGGGTCTTTTTCTTCATCGAAGGTGTTTATTGCAAAGGCTGAAGAAATCATATTAGCGCATTGGCTTTCACTTGATTCACCTTGACTTGCATTATTACTTTGTTGATATCTACTTTCCTCTAAGATCCTTCTAGCAAAGGCACATGTACTTTCTTCATGAAAACTGTCACAAGGTCTGCAGAAAGGGATAGACTCATCAACTACGTTGGCAAACTCAAGTGGTGTAGGAGGCCTTTGATCATTTGAGGAATTCCTTTTTGGCCACTGATTGTTGTTGTTACCCCTGTTATTATTATTGTTCCGGGGAGGCATACTCTGCATTTGCATCCTGGTATTCCTTTCCATCTGTATTAGTTGATTATGCATGTCACTTATTTGCTTGGCATGTTTAATTTCCATTTCTTTAACCAATCAGGTTAATTCCTTTACTGTTTCTGACTCTTCTTTAACTTTAATAGGACCTCTTTCATAACCAGGGATTTCTGACTTTCCTGAAGCCCTTTTATCCTTCTCTAACTCTTCAGCTGTGTTTTGGGCATCAGCTAAAGTGACAGGGTGAGCCTGTCTTATTTCATACTGCACTTCTACATGATAAGCCTCAAGGTATGTTTCTAAGACTGTCTTGTCAGGAGGCTTATAATCCTGAGTCATATCCCTTAACAGTTTGTTGAACCTCTGGTTAAATTCTACCACTGTTTCATTTTCTTTCTTCTTAATGGTATTGAATTCCTTTACCAAATATTTTCCTTCCCTCCTATCCCCATATTTGTCTCTGAATGCATTGAGGAGGGTTCCCAGAGAGTCAAAGGAATTATCGGCCTTGTCGTGAAACCAGTCAAGTGCATTACCTTCCAATGATAAGACAAATAATTTTATCCTGACATCTTCATGATTATAGTCTGTAGAATGAGCATATCTTTGGATGAACACAATGAACTTCTTTATATGCTCTTCAACGTTGATAGCATTATTTCCCTCAAAGATTGGCAATCTGTTCATAGTTGACTCATTCGGCAGATCATGTGGATACCCCTGGATGTTTGCAAAGTTGCAAGGCCCATAGAAGTCACCCATGATATCTTGATTTGGAGGATTGATGAAAAGCAGATGGAGGTCAAGGAGAGCTTCCTGTCCGAGAAAATTTAAACGATCTCTAGAATGTAACTTGTTTAACTGAGCTCTTAGAACCTTTTTAGGATCGGGAGTGGGGTTAACCAGGCTACCAGGATTCCTTCTAGAGTACGTTCTAGTGAATGGATGAATAAGTGGAGTCGCCACCCAAACAGGAAACCAACCTAAATGTCCAGGTGCTAAATGTGAGAATGAACAAGATGAGAGGATTAGTGAGAGGAAAAATGATAAGGTGATGAGAAGATGAAGAATGATGAGAGAAAGGTGCCAAAAATGTTGTGGCGTTGATGAAATAATGAATGAAGGATGAAAGATTACAAGATTATGGAGATTGTTGTAAAGCCAAGGTCCAACAAATTGGTCCCCGACAACGACGCCAAAAAATGTTGTTGCCCAGATTGTATAGGCACCATGACAACACTTAGAATGGGGGTTGCCACTCTAATCCCCGCCCACTCCATTTTGGTTGTCTCCCAAGCGCAGGCTATGGTGGGTAGTCCCTATGGAATGAGGTGAAGGAAAACAAGTTGGAAACCAACTTGTTTGGGAGACACGGATGAGTGGCCTAGCCACTTGGTTGAATTTAAGCAAGATTATTAATTCGATTAGATTTTAAAGTATGAGACCAGTGCTTTAATGGAGTCACAAATTTTTGCTTATAGTAAATTGGAACCAAATGACCGAATGGACACCTGCTTGTTGAAATGACTGACTAACGTAAATGATATGCAAGTCCTATGACTTGTGTGTGATGCAGTGACCTTGGTTATTTTTAGTTACATGCTTAATTTAAATGTAACCTTCCCTTAACTACTTTGAAGTTGGCCTCCAAGGTAGGTTGTGGGAAGGAGACCAATAGGAAGCAGGCTAAGGCCTGATTAACGATACCTTTTCTTGTGGTCTTATCACATGATGCCTCTAGTGCTGCAGAGACTGTGGCTTTGACGACTGCAAGGTCACCGTGTTAACCACCGAAGAATTGTCGAGGCCACTCAAGCTAGGTGAGAAGGGTTGCCCTATATTTCTATCAATCTAGCTTATGCTAGGAGGTAAATTACTAATGCACGCTAGAACTAGAATGCTTAATGCAAGATGATGAATGAAATTTATCTTGAGTTAAGATTGTGTAAGTAACATAAGCACTTATTGTGAATGTATCATAAAGCGAGAGTACTTAACGATATTAAGATACAATGTTAAACAAGATACGAGTGTAAACTTCAAAAATATTCCACAAGATGTTAAACCAATTAGATCAACTTATCCACTTATCAATCAAGGTGCCAATCACAGTTAAAAAAGATTATACATGATCTTATTCTCGAGAGATTTAAGTGCTTTAAGTGAGTGTGAAATATGATTTCTTATAGCATGAAAAATCACGAGATACAAAATATCAGTCATTTTCACAATGCAAATGCTAGGAACACAATATGAAGACACTTAGGTACTTTTATGTTCCTATGATCTTTTAATGAACAACGAGTAATTATTATGGCAACAGTAAACAAGTTATGACAATAGTGAGTAAATGTCAATTCAACAATGTCTATGCTTGCTAATGATGATTTTGTAGGAATTTACAGGGTAAGTTCCTCAGAAAGAATACCAAAAGGACACCGCTCACAACCAGATCTCAAATCAATACACCAGTATTTTTGACGTGGTTAAAACCCTCAGAGTGCAAGGAGGGAAACAGTCCACGGCCTGTCCCAACGTGGGTACAGACAATTTATTAATCAAAGAATGAAAATTTACATAAGCTTCTCTCATGCACGGATTACCCGAACAATGACCCTCCATGCGCTTTAAATAGAACTCATGGACCAATCGGGTGTCAAGCCACGGATCAAGTGTCGGTAATACCGAGGTGAGAGTGAACCGTCGGATCACTACATATCGTGACCGTCGGATTGTAAGTTACAAAATGTACAACGGTAAAGAAACACACTTTACCTAACTCTAACCTAACTCTATGCTAGACCAAGTTGAACTTAACTATATCCTATGTGTCGGAATATCCTAACATCCCCCCTTAAGAACAACTTGGGATAGGATTGAAGGATTTACAAATATGACACAATAGGAGAAGGAAGGAGGCACTAGAGCCTATCCCCCCTTAGTGACAACTTCCTGAACTCCAAGCATATATCGAAGTTTAGTGAACTTCGCCTCTGTGAGAGCCTTTGTGAAGATGTCTGCAACCTGATCATCCGTTGGACAATATTGCACTTCAAGAACATGGTCATGAATGAGTTTTCTGATGAAGTGCATGTGTAGTTCAATGTGTTTGCTGCGCTGATGCTGGACTGGATCTTTGCATAGCTGAATGGCACTTTGATTATCACACCAAAGTGTGGTTGGATGCTGCTGCTCAAAGCCAAATTCTGATAGGATCTGACGAAGCCACAAGGCTTCCTTACTAGCTTCCACGGCACCACGATACTCTGCTTCTGCTGACGAAAGAGAAATGGCAGCCTGTTTCTTACAAGCCCATGTAATAGGTCCTGAACCAAGAGTGAAGACATAACCGGCAGTAGACTTCCGATCATCAAGGTCACCAGCCCAATCAGAATCAGTGAAACCAACTAACAGAGGAGCTGCTTTGGCACTGTAATGAATCCCAAACTGTACTGTACCTCGAACATAACGAAGTATTCTTTTAGCTGCTTTCCAATGACTTTCACGGGGGTTTTGCATAAAACGAGCAACAAGGCCAACAGCAAAGGAAAGATCAGGACGAGTATGGGTTAAATACAAGAGTTTTCCGACAAGTTGACGGTATAAGGTAGCATCAACTTCAGGAGAAGTACAAGAGACTGAAAGTTTGACTCCAGACTGAAAGGGAGAAGGGGCTGGCTTACAGTCTTCCATGTGAAAATGACGAAGAATATCACAAGCATACTTGGACTGGGAAAGGAAAATACCTTCTTGGGATTGCAAGACTTGAAGACCGAGAAAATAGTGTAAGTGTCCTAAGTCTGTCATTTCAAATTTCTTTTTAAGGCTGGACTTCACATGGTTTATAAGGTTGGGATCACTACCAGTAAGAATAAGATCATCAACATAAAGAACAAGGATGATAAGAGAGTTGCCCACTTTCTTGGTGTAGACAGTATTGTCAGAATGACACCTAGAAAAGCCAGATTCTAAAAGAAAGCTATCCATTTTGGCATACCAAGCCCGAGGAGCTTGCTTGAGGCCATAAAGGGATTTCTTAAGTCGACAAACGAGGCTGGAGTCTGTTTGTATGAAGCCAATGGGTTGTTCCATATAGATTTCTTCCTGCAAGTCCCCATGCAAGAAGGCAGATTTAACATCCATTTGATGGACTTCCCATTTTAAAGAGGCAGCAAGGGAAAGAACAAGGCGGATAGAGTTCATTTTGGCAACTGGAGAGAAGGTTTCAGTGTAGTCAATGCCTTCAACCTGTGAAAAGCCCTTAGCAACTAGACGAGCTTTATGTTTATCAACTTTCCCATCTGGTCCATACTTGGTTCTGTAAACCCATTTGCATCTAACAAGTTTGCGTCCCTTTGGTAGAGGAACAAGATCCCATGTATCATTTGTCATCAATGAATGATATTCTTCATTCATAGCTGCTTCCCAATGTGGATGGCCTGAAGCTTCTGCAAAAGTGTCAGGATCATGATTTACTGGAGCTTGAGCCAGTAAAGAAGAGGCTCTTTCAAACTGAGAACGTGTACGTCGCTGATCTGTAGGATCACCGGCAAGATCACCTGCTGCATCCCGAGTAGCACGGACCCATCTTGGAAGTTGAGGATCCTGAGAAGGTGGGGGAGGATTATCATCCTCGCTTTCATCATCAGAAGAAGAAATGTTTTCAAAGATAGAAGAGATAGGAAGAGGTGGCACATCCGCCGGACTAGGCTCGCAGGCCGATTTATTTTCATCAAATTTTACATCTCTTCTAATGATAACATTTTTGGACTTAAATGGAATAAGTCTATAACCTTTTACATCTTCAGAATATCCAACAAAAGTACATTTCTCACTCTTAGGTTCTAAAGCTTTATGCTTTTCATCTGGAATATGGGCCCATGCTTCACTTCCAAACACACGAAAGTGACTTACATCTGGTTTAATGGAACTCCAAGCTTCTTCTGGAGTGATATTCTCTAGAACCTTAGTAGGAGTGCGATTGATTATATAATTTGCACAATTAATTGCTTCGGCCCAAAAACTAAGACTGAGTCCTTTAGATTGCAGCATACAATTAGCCATTTCCTTTAAGGTGCGATTTTTCCTTTCAGCTACACCATTTTGTTGTGGAGTGTATGGAACAGTATGTTGCATTTGAATTCCATTTTCGGTGCAAAAGTTGATGAATGCGTTTTTAACATATTCTCCACCATTATCAGTTCTTAGCTTAAGAATTTGATGTCCAGATTGTTTTTCAACAAATGCTTTGAAGGCCAAAAAAGTGCTAAATACTTCGCTCTTGAGTTTTAAGAAGTATACCCAAGTGCGTCTGGAGAAATCATCAATGAAAGTTAAGAAGTACTTGCAGCCAGAGAATGAAGCAACAGGAAGAGGACCACATAAATCACTGTGCACAAGCTGTAAAGGGGCTGAGGCGTGCCAAGAGGCACGTTTGTCAAAACTGTCCCGATGATGTTTTCCGAGTACACATCCGGAACAAACACCATCTTTGCAAGATACCATAGGAAGACCTGTCACCATATTTTCTTTACATAGATGCTGAAGGGAGCGATAGTTTAAGTGACCAAACCGCTCATGCCAAAGTTTGCTCACTTCATCATTATGAGCAACAAATACTGAGGGAAGATGGGATGACCCAAAGTTGTGAAACTTATACAACCTTTTGGAATCATCAGCAAGACCAGTAGCTAGAATCTGTTTAGGATCTTTTAGATCCTTGATTACAACATCATGAGGTGAAAATTCAACAATTTTACCTTCACCTGAATGAGTTATCTGATAGACAGATAGAAGGTTGCAGGATAAGTTTGGAACACATAATACATCATTGAACTGACCATTGTCTAGATGAACAGTTCCAGTCCCTACAACATTAAGAGATCTATCATCACCAACATATATATTTTTGGTGTTACAATCATTTAAAGAAGAAAACATGGCTTGGTTTTTGGCCATGTGACAAGAGGCTCCAGAATCAATGAGCCACTCATGAGAATGAGAAGAAGAAGAAGATACATTTAATGCATAACCAGACTGAGATGATTGACGATGACATGCAGAAAGTGCCGTTCCGGAAGTTGAAGTTGAAGTAGGCTCCAGATGGATGTTATGTTTCTTCATTGCGGCTTCCAAGGCTTCCATCTTCTTAAAGCATTTAGATTCTAAGTGGCCATCTCGATTACAAAAGTTACAATGTCTGTCAGTCTTCTTCCATTTGTTTTTATTGGTCTTATCATTTTGCTGAAATGATCTTTCATCTTGAGGCTGAGTTGGTTTAGGACCATTCCTTTGAGGATAAGACTTCTTAGGATTCTTTGAATTTGGTTGCTGCTGGGCGGCTAACGCTTTCGAGGAAGAGTTTCCAAGATTAAGAAGACCAAGGTGTAAGAGTTTTTCTTGTTCTCTTATTAAGGAATCACAAAAGGAGTCAAAGGAAGGGGGTTGTAGTCTTTGCCTTGACAAATGAAAGCTTCCCTTGTAGAATGGAAAGTGGAAACAAATACAGAGTAGGCTGGTCCCAACTTAGTAAGGATGGAATAAATAAGGTTACCATCTTCTTTCTTAACTTTAACACCTTCCAAGAGATATCTAAGGGTCTTGAATTTGGACAAGAAATCTTCAATGCAAGAAAAATTATTAGGATCCAAAGTAAGCAACTCATTCTCAAGTTGATGGGCTCTAATTTCATTTTTAATCCCAAAAACTTTAGCAAGTTTTTCTAATGCTTCATGAGGAGTTTCAATTTCTGCAATGTGGAATCTAAGATCAGGAGAAACAGACATTCCTATCAAACCACGTGCTTGATCTTGTCTATTTTCCCATTTTTCGGCCTTGTCTTCATCTTTGGGTTTCTTCTCTTGGTCTGTGGCTATTCTGAAGAGACCTTTACTTCTAAGTAAATCTCCCATGTAGGCTACCCATTGGAAGTAGTTAGTGCTGTCAAGAATGACTTGGCATGGACTTTCCATTTTTTGAAAAAAAAACTGAAGCTGAAGATGCTGAAAGTAAGTGGTCCAATGGATAGATCTCGAAAAAATAGGCGGTTTTAAAAAAAACGGCTCTGAAAAAGGCTTCCGGATGAAGAAGTTATGGCTTTTTGAAAAAAAAATTGTTGACGTTGCCGGCAAAGTGCGCGAATGTGCGGGAATGAAAAAATCCGCCCCCACAAAATGGAGACTTGAACCCAAGACCTCTACTCTCTTAAAAAGTCTTTGAACCAATTGATCTATACAAAATATTTGAGAGAGAGAGAGAGAGAGAGAGAGAGAGAGGGGGGGGGGGGGGGGCCTCGATTTGCGTGCTTGCCTTGGGAAGCTCTTTTCCCCTACAAAACACAAAACACAAAACCCAACACGAATATGCAAAGAAAAACGAACCTTACGGCTCAAAGTTAGCTTTAGCCAAAAAACTAGAATTTTAAAAAAAATCTCAAAGTTAGCTTTAACCGAAAAACTAAATATTTTTCTCAATGTTTCTGATTTTCCAAGATCACACTAAGGTGCAGGGAAAAGAGCATACGCATGAGAAAAATCCTTTCTTTCTGTTTCTGATTTGCCCAGATCGCACAGAGTCGCAGGGCAAAGAGCATACGCAGAAATGAAAGGTATAGATCCGGGAAAAAAAAAGGCTAAATAAACCGAAACCGAAATAAGCAGAGAGAAAATGACAGTAAACTGCAAAAAAAACACTGTATACCTCCCGATCTGAAAAATGACGCAGCTAGGGCTACCGGAAACCTTTTCGCGTGAAACGAAAGGGGTTCCTCACTGAAACAGATGCTCCGAACGCAACAGAGCAGTCCTCTCGGCCCGAAAGCAGTCAGAAACAGCAGATCTAGGAAACGACAGCCGCATGCAGTTCTACCGGCTTCAGATTTGGATCACCAACGGACGCGGCCCTCAAATAGCTCTGATACCATGTAGGAATTTACAGGGTAAGTTCCTCAGAAAGAATACCAAAAGGACACCGCTCACAACCAGATCTCAAATCAATACACCAGTATTTTTGACGTGGTTAAAACCCTCAGAGTGCAAGGAGGGAAACAGTCCACGGCCTGTCCCAACGTGGGTACAGACAATTTATTAATCAAAGAATGAAAATTTACATAAGCTTCTCTCATGCACGGATTACCCGAACAATGACCCTCCATGCGCTTTAAATAGAACTCATGGACCAATCGGGTGTCAAGCCACGGATCAAGTGTCGGTAATACCGAGGTGAGAGTGAACCGTCGGATCACTACATATCGTGACTGTCGGATTGTAAGTTACAAAATGTACAACGGTAAAGAAACACACTTTACCTAACTCTAACCTAACTCTATGCTAGACCAAGTTGAACTTAACTATATCCTATGTGTCGGAATATAGGGGTGCAAGTATGCACCGGACCAAAAGATGCAAATGGCAAACTTGGCAAAGGTTTGAGTCCTAGAAAAATGCAATTCTATGCATCTTTGCAAGACATTGCTGATAGAAAGCATGCTAAGGGAAAATATCCTGTGCAAAGCTCTACAACTAGGCCCCATTACCATCTTGGCCTACTGCCACAACTAATAAAAGGTCCACTCTAGGCCCTTTTGAAGTAGTATTCAATAATCAAGTCAGAGAGATAGCTGATGAACATGTAGCTCGTTGCATCTATGCAAATGGGCTAGCATTCAATTTGGTGCATTCCCCTTATTGGCAACAAATGATTAAAGCAATGAATGAAACGCCGAAAGGGTACAAAAGCCCTGGATATGAAAAGGTCCGCACTACTTTGTTGGCATTAGAAAGACAATCTGTGGATAGACAGCTACAGGCAATCCGGGATACATGGGCAGAAAGAGGGGTGTCCATCATTTCCGATGGGTGGAGAGATCAAAGAAATCGTCCATTAATTAACGTTGTTGCAGTATGCCCCCAAGGGGCAATGTTTTTGAAGGCTGTTGATTGCAGTGGAATAGAGAAAGATGCATCTTTCATATCCACAATTCTTATTGAGTCAATAGAAAGTGTGGGGCCACATAATGTTGTCCAAGTCATTACGGACAATGCACAAGTTTGTAAAGCTGCACGTTTGATTGTGGAGGGTCAATATGATCACATCTTTTGGACTCCATGTGCAGTACATTCACTGAACCTTATGCTTGCCAAGATTGGTGAGATTGAATGGATTAATGAAATATATGTAGCAGCAAAGGAAATCCAAATGTTCATAATCAATCATTCAATGTCCCAGGCCATTTATAGAGGTTTTGCAAAGTTGGAGCTACTAAAGGTATTTTCTTTGAATCAATATTATTTGTATTGGAAATTCTTTTAATTGCAAATTTATATATGATTTTTCATTTCAATTTGAGATTTGACTTTTGTACTTTTTGAAACTTGTAGGTTGCTGAAACTAGTTTTGCAACACTCTGGTTCCCACACTCTTGTCATAAAGAGGCTTGTAGAGGTGAGACAAGCATTACAAGCAATGGTCATTGACCCTCTTTGGGAATCATGGAGGACTTCCACTTCTGATAGAGGGCAAAAAATCAAGTCTATCATTCTTGATGATGCATGGTGGGACAAGGTCCAATATCTTCTATGGTTCACTGAACCAATTTTGACCTTGATCAGGGCATTTGATACAGATACACCTTGCTTGGGGGAAGTTTATGAAAACATTGATAGTATGTTAGAGAGGATAAGGGAAATTATCAGGGCAAGTGAAAATGACCCTGATGAAACATTCTATTATTTAGTGAAGGACATAGTTACAGAAAGGTGGAACAAAATGACCACACCATTACACCTTCTGGCATATGCATTGCACCCTAAATACTATCATTCCAAAGTTTTTTCTTTACCAGGTAGAACAACACCAAACAAGGATTCTGAAGTGGTGCAAGGATACAAAACAGCTTTGAGGAAAATTTATAGAGATATGGGAGTTGCAATGAAAGTCCGCCAAGAATTTGGAGGGTTTGTACAGTCTATAGGTAGCTTTTCAGATCCAGTAGCTATGGACGATCGAGGACATCTTGATCCTATTACTTGGTGGGGCTTTCATGGTGGGGATAGCATTCATCTCTCTACTTTAGCCACCAAGTTATTATCACAGGTTGCTAGTTCCTCATCAGCTGAGAGGAATTGGAGTACATATGGCTTCATCCATTCAGTGAAGCGAAACAGGCTAGGAGCGGCAAACGCTGAGGATCTTGTTTATGTTCATTCCAACCTCCGTCTTCTATCACATGTTGAACCAGAGTATAAAAAAGGTCCGAGCAGGATGTGGGATGTGGAGCTTGAGATCTTTGACTTGAACTTGACACTAGATGCCATGACTCACCTCAACCTACTTGAGGATATTGTTCCACCACTAGTCCAGCCTACTGATGCAACTTCCTACATTCCAGGACCCCCATCATCTATTCATGATGTAGAGTTGCAATATGCAGAAGATAGAGATCCATTTGAAGATATTTAAATGTATTTACTATTATCATTTATGATATTATGATCCTTTTTGTCACTTTTATGATAGATGATGCATCGTTTCAGTGTTTTAGTCTTCCTATTCATAATATATCTAATGGTTTTGGTTCTAAAAGTGTTTGATGGTTCAATGGAGTATTTGATTTTTGAACTCTAAAGTGTTTTTTAAAATTTTAAAAATATTATTATATTTTATTTTTTTGTACGTGACGTATCCTTGCTGTATCCAGATCTTGGATTTTCAAAAAACTAGCGGATCCCGATCCGGATCTGTATCCGTATTCGAATACTGGTAACATAGTTTATGCAGTGCAATGGTGGGGAGGCTTTTGGTAGTCATTGCCCTGAATTGCAGAGGTTTGCAATTCGTTTTTTGAGTCAAACTTGCAGTGCTACTAGGTGTGAGCACAATTGGTTTGTCTTTGAGAGGATTCACACAAAGAAGAGAAACCGTTTGGATCAAAAACTGTGAAATGATCTAGTCTATGTCCAATACAACGTCTGGCTCAAACGCAACCAATTGCTGAACAAAAGACCTGATTCAGATCCCATTGTGTTGGAAGACATTGATCCAACATCAGATTGGGTAGTGGAGAGTCATCCAGTAGAGTTTGATTCTGATGAGGATCTTGATTTGGATTTACAGGTGGAGGCAACACTCGAACATAATGTTCAGTTGAATGCAGATCCTGATCCACTTGTACCAGCCTCAGGGCCAGCCCCAAGTCCTCTAGTTGCAGGTACTTCTTCTGTGGAGCCACGACAGAAGCACATATCTCATCTATCTCAGCTTGCAGCTGCTGCACAGCTTGCTAGTGCTACCACTTCTACAGTTGCAGTTGGAGATGATGATGAGGAGGAGCCATGGGGCCCCCTGTCTGACTCTGATCCAGAGGTTGATCTAGATGATCTTGGCTCCTCTAACAGTAGCCAGTGACGCCACTAGCCAGTAGTATTGATCTAGATGATCTTGGCTCCTCTAACAGTAGCCACTGCGTTTGACACTGCCACTGCCAATGCTACATCTATACTACAGCTCCCTTTCAAACGTTGCATATGCTATGCTGCTAGCACTACCTCTGCTAACACTGCAACTCAGTTGCTGAGAGAAGCAACTAAAAACACCCAAAACTGGACAAGTATCGAGTGGATACACCTTGGTGCTGAAATCCTGACTGTTGCTAATCCCACATTCTCTTTTGAAGCCACTTTGATGCTGAAGTTCTGCATTGTGCCTTCTTGCGCTGCTGCCTCTCTGCTCTGCGCTACTCACATTCTGGTGCTACTAACCACTGCATCTGTCTAATCAACACTCCATGGCATCAACTGAAACTCCACCATCCTGCTACTACTGATCATGGGCTACCGTAGCAAGGTGATGATCCAAGAGGTGGGATCCTCAAGGATCCTGCCCATCTGCAGTCCTCTTGACTACAACTCCAAATCAACCCACCTCCCTCCTGGATGTATCTCGGCTGTCATGGCGAACTCCTCCTCGTCGATCTTTGCGGTTGCAACCTTCGGATCATGCTTCTCATCCTTGCCCTTTTTCTTCAAAGGACACTGTGATGCAGAGTGGCCCATCTCGCCACATCTGAAGCACTTCACCTTGGAGACGTCCTTCTTTCGTCTCTGTTTCCATTGTTGTCCCTTCGATGCAAGGGCTGCGTTATCCTCCTCTACTTTGGGCTTCGACCCACTGCTGCTATTGCTCCTGTCAAGTTTGACCTTTAGTAGGTCCCTCCTCAGCTCTTCTTGTTTCAAAGTTGCCCACATCTCGTCCCCATTTGGCAATGTTGCTCTGCCCGGGATGCTCTGGACAAAGATTTTCCACTCATCCAAGACGGAATTTAGAGCCAGTCTCACTAACTCCGAAGCTTGAGTTGTATGTCCCACAGCGGACAGCTCATCATGGGTCTCCTTCAATTTCATGAAGAACGAATCCACACGTTCTCCCTTGTGCATCTGAGCAGATCTCAGCTTCTGCTCTAAGTACATCTTTCGCTACTTGGAAGATCCCTCATACAATGTGGCCAAGGCATCCCACATCTCCTTAGCGGTCCCTTTGCTTGCAACGTGGCACACCACGTGATCCTTGACTCCATCCAGGATCATCCTCTTCACCTTAGCCATCTCAGCTCTGTACTTCTTCAACGGATCTGCATCTGTCGAGACAGCTACCACATTATCAACATACATCTTGAGGGCATGGTCATCTAGAAGGAAAGTCATCCTAGCCTTCTAGATGGCATAGTTGGAAGGCCTGTCCAACCTGTCCTGATCCCTTAAGCCACTAGTTTCCATATCCTCCGAAAACTGTCGAATAACTCCCTCTTTCTCCCTACTGAGTAGCTCTTAGGCTGCCTTACGCACTTCCTGATGGAGTTGGTAAGCTGATGCTCCTCTGCTGCTCAGCAACTGAGAAATGTTGATTTCCTCAACAAGAAATGACTGACGAAGTATTCCCTCACTATGTGATCTGCTTCTTCCTTCTGACGACTTTTCTTCCCAGCACTTAGCTTGCAGAAACTGCATCCCTCTAGCTATGTGTGGCTCTGCGTAGCTCCCTCTACCTTGGCAAGTTTTCGATCTAGTAGTCTTACCTCTCTGTCGGCTCACTCAGAGAGAGACACCCACGAAAATATAGCCCTCCTGGCTAGAATTGCGCAATCCCTCAAGGGATTCGAACTGCTGCTCGCTGCAGCGAGTTGGCCCTTGCTTCAGTGCTAGATTTGCTCTTCCCCGTTTCACATCAATAGCTCTGATACCATGTGAAAATTCCTAGATCTAACAATCTCAAGAATCCTACTGCAACCAACTGAATCTACTTCTCCTAGATTGTAAATTAAGTTACAAACTTATTTCAGATTTCTTCATGAAATATTGAAGCAAATTACTGAAGCAGCCTACACCAATTAAATATGATTCTAAAACATAGAAACTGAGCAAGGAAAATAGAAACACATAGGACAGTTATTTTTGGACAAAAAGTCCCCGAAAAAACCCAATGCGGGAAAATCGGTGTAGCAACTCTGAGGGCTTATTATTATTAAGTAGTAGCAAAATCTGAATACATCACTGAATACCTCACAGGGTTATTCAGTTACAGAGAGAAATACTGACAGAAGCTTTGTGAGTTTACCTCACACAATCACTGAGAAAAAGTCCCAGTTGATCTGGCTGCTGGATGAAGTGCCCCTGGCAGGCACTGCACTATCTTTGCGTTGCCTCTACAATTTCCCAATGTCAACCCTTCCAGGCACTGTGTCACCCAGCTGGGTATTCGATCAGTAGCTTGGAGTCCCTGCTCTCAGCCTCTCGGTCTCATGCCCCGGCTTCTAGCTACTGTAACTGACCCTCTGCTCTGATTTTTTACTTTCTCTCTCTGCCTACACGTCACTTCTGCGTGGCCTGTCTGGCCCTGCGTCAACCTCTGTGTCAAGGTGTTAAAATTGGCAACTAGGGCCAAATTCCATGTGGGTCATCTTATTTATGGCAGCTGATATTTTTCTTGGATCCCTCTCATCGAGAGGTGTAGGATTGATCTAAAGATCATCCGATTCCGATAAGTATTCATGGAGTTATGAATTTATTTGTGTTATAAGACAATTCGTCAAGGTCGGCCAGCAACCAAATAAACCCCACATGTGTTCAACATTTTAGTATAAAAAGAGGTGACTTGATTGTCATTTGTACACACCTTCACTCTTGATTTCTCTCCACTTGTTTTGGGTTTTAGTGGAAGAGAAGTCTAAGAGGAGGAAGCCCTAAATGCAGGTCTAGAAGGAGACCCTATTCACTGTAAAAGAAGGATGCCCTAGCCGCAGGTCTTGTGAAGGTTTGGCCGCAGTTCAAAGGGAGATCTAGCACGGTGAAGGAGGCCTAATAGCTGACCCTAAACGCAGTCTTATCATACCCTAGATGCCCTAATCTATACGTTGTTTGAGACAGCCCTTAGATGCTGGAAAAGAGGCAGTAAACTCGCTGCCCTAACCAACAAAGAAGGTAGGGATAGCATGGGTGGTTTAGGGCTATTAGAACCTCTTGGTGACTGCGTGGAGGGTTGTTCCATGCTACAAAGAGGCCGAGTTAGGTAAGGAAAATTGCGGAGTGTTTGTGGGTAGCTTTAAGGTAAGGGTGACACTGTTGGGTTGGCTAATAGGTGACAACAATCCCTGTGGTAGGCTGCAGACCTTGCTTAACTAAAATAGGGATAGCGTGGAGGCTTCCTGGGCTGAAAAGTACCCAGAACAGTGACACAAATGGAGGAGACCCTCCCTTGACAAGGCTGCAGTTTTCGAGGGATGTTTTAGGTGACTGTTTGAGGGTTGTTGTAGCACATGGGTGCCCTGACCAGTCACAGTAAGGAATAACAGCAAACACAGTCTTCTACACCTCCTATATGCTATAAGAAAGAGACATTGTTGTGTTTTAGGTGCACATCTTGTCCATTGTCCTAAAGACTAGTCAAATTAAAGTGAAAGGTCTCTTCAAATGAGGAGATCCTATGTGCTGTCACAAAAGGTTCTTATCAACAGTCTAGATAAAGGAATTGCTACCCATACCTAACTCCTATAACACACAGATCATCATTGTGTGTTTCCTAGGACTGTGGAATCATAGTTTATCTAGCTGCTAAGGCTGTGTGGCAGCATGACTAAGGCAGTATGGTAGCATGACAGAAGTTATGGTGCAACATATGTGTATCAAGGTGTGTAGCACAAGTGTATCAAGGTGCAACATATGTGTATCAGGGTGTGCAGCACAAGTGTATCAAGGTGCAGCATAAGTGTATCAAGATGCAGCACAAGGGGATGCAGCATGATGGGCACAATAAGGTACAGTTTGGAGATGCAGCATGATGATACGGTGCAGTAGCATGATGAAGAGCATCAAGATGGGTACAACATGATGAGGTACAACTCAGCGGTGATGCAGCTCTGTGATGATGGACATGGTATGATGGTGCATCATGGTGCAACACTATGATAGGGTGATGGAATCACATGAGTCCATATCAGTTACCTCACGAGACATCTTCTTAGAGAAGATCTATGTTCTTATCTTGTCAAGTCAAAGTGTTGACTTCTGTTGTAAATGTACTCTCTCTCTCTCTCTCTGCTAAATTATTGAGGGACATATAAGAAGAATTGATCAAGGGTTTCCCCACATTGGGGTTTGTCCTTGGCTAGCGCCACATCTTGTGTCCTCTTGTCTTGCCTTTCTGTGATTTATGTTTATGTTCTATCTGCAGTTTACTTTAATGCTAATGTGATTGCTAATCTGGAAAAGATATTGAGGTAACTGTGAAAATTGAAATAAATTGCTCTAAGCATAGAACATACCTAAACTTAACACAAGTCTTCTAGATCAGTTACTGCCTCTCTTTTCTGATGTATCTCTGGCTGAGAATCTCTCTCTTCATAAGCTGTTATCCCTGCCCCCCAATTGCAAGAGATTTCCTCAATCGATTTTCCTCCTTAGAACTTCTCACTTCAGAAAATTGATTTTATCTATCTCTCTGTGTATTTTCCAAATGACCCTTAAGCCCCTTCTTATATCTTCTTGTTGGACAACCAATGACCTAAATTAGAACATAATCAAAGGCTCAGATCATTTTAGCTTGATCTGTGGCCTTTTCTAGAAGTTTCAACCTTGATTAGATTAATACCCATTAATATTTTAATTTTCCTAAGTTTAGACTTAGGAACCCCATTAAAAATATTAATTACCTTAATAAAATCACTTCTAGGTGAAATTTCCCAAAACGATTTTTGGGTTCTTTGGAATATCTATGCCCAAGTCTCCCTGCAAAATTTGAGGCTTAGAGCACATCTGATGCTACCCCAAATCAATACAGAACAGGGTCATCAAGGAGTTTTTTATCAGATGGAAGAACCTACCAGATGAGGATGCCACTTGGGAGGGGGAGAAGATACTTCAACATCCTTCATTACAATTGCTTGAGGACAAGTAACATTTTGGCGGACTGTGATATTCCTTTATGGCAACAATGCTAAGGGAAATATCAATTTTTCCCAGTTTTGGAAAAAATCGCACTAGCACTTAGGAAGTGTAGGTTTAGAGGCCCACATGGATTTTTGATTAAAGTGAGCCCAAACATTAGAGGATGGAAGAGGAAAATCGAGCCACTAGTGGTTCATGGGGGCCACCCATAGAGGAATGCGGCCCACAAGGGAAACATGCATTCATTAGAGTGAGTTTGGTGTGGGAAAGACGAGCTAGGCCAACATGGGCATTTTGGAGGCTCTTTGACAAAAAGAGCAAGAGGCACTCTTTTTGGTCATTCATGAATATTTGAGAAATTGTCTTAGACTAGCACACTTGAGCTAAAGACAAGTCTGCAAATGTTGTTTAGCACAAGAGTGCTTTTCAGCGGAAATCTCAAACCTTGCTTCGGTGGACTTCGAGTGCCAGCCCAAGGAGGGAGTCCCATCCATTCCAGTTCGAACCAACAACAGAGAGTGCGAGTTTGAGGAGAGGTTCCAGCAGTAGCAACACTGAAATTGCACAGTTCTTGGAGGAGTCACACTTGGAGGTTGAGGAGAGAAGGGAGTTTGGGGCTGAAACTTCAGGAGGAGTCTGGGGATGTGTTTTATTGGTGATTGCAGCCATTTTGGGGGCTTTTTTCAGCATGATTGACAGGTAGGTCGAATTACCCAGTAGCAGAGCCATTGATGGAAAATAGGGCTGAAATTGCACGGTCAACCATCAGCAAATTCCTTCGTGGGTTATTCTGCGTATTTGGTGGAGAGCCCGGGTTAATTTCCTGGAATTTTTTGAGCACCGGAGGAGGCCCTGGCATCTATTCTACACAGTCAACAACTCATTTTTTGGGCATTTTAGCGCAGAGCCAAGGAAGACCAGCTAGAACGCTTCGTCGAATTTCACATTCATCATTTGGGCTTAGCTTGTTTGCCTTGGGCAAGCCCAGGTGCATACTTTCCAAGCACCCATTGTACTTCATGCTTAATCAATAAAATGGGTCAGCGGCACAGTGTTTGGCTCTATTTGGTGTTCTGATGTTTGAGTAATTTTTCTGTGTTTTTATGTCTATTCATGCTTTGTTTATCACTGTAAAATTTCCTTGGGGATATTACATAAGATGTATTCTTCAGTGAATTTTTAGATCTGAAATATTAATTACAGCAGTGAGCAACCACAGCCAGCAAGCTAATGATACCAAAATTAGATGAACAAGATGCCCAAAAATAGTAAAATTTGTACTAGAATTTGAAAAATTCAATTTTTAGGCTTTTAGAGACTTTGATTCAACAATATTCAACACTGATATGTTTATTATGGCAATGAAACAATGATAGATCAACAAGCTAGTCAAGCCTAAGACAATGCCCAATATGTCTAAAATAGTAAAAATTGACCGGAACTAATTTTTTTTAGATTTTTGACCTTAATTAAGTGTCTGCTTTAGAAATTTCAGATCTGAATTTTTCAGTTATGCAGTAAATTCCAGCAAACTTAAAAATTAGATCTAGGTCAAATCAAAGATGCCCAAGTGGCCAAAACTCAAGAAAATTTAGATTTTACAATTCTAAGTGATTTTGACCACTGTTGATAATATCGGTGATATTCGAAAATATCGCGATATTTTCGGCAAAACGATATATCGCCGAGAAAATATTGGCAAATATCGGAAAATATCGGCAAAATATCGCGATATTTTGAAAATATCGGCAAAATATCGGCTATATTTAAAAATTTGAAAAAATTATTTTTTATGCTTTCCAATATTTGCCGATATTTTGCCGATATTTTTGCCGATATTGCCGATAAGATATTTTTTGGACCCTTGCCGATATTTTGCCGATACCGATATTTTCAACACTGATTTTGACCATTAAACATGTGATTTTAGGGCTAAATTCTTACTTATTTAATTGTTCTAATAAAATAGATACAAACTAGGGTTTGGAGGTCAAATCCTAAGCCTAAAGGCTTAAAGATCCCTTGGTCAAAATTCGTTGGAAGTTTTTGAAATATACAATTTTTGAGAACTTAAACCTGTAAAACCACCAAGTATTCAGTCCAAAACTTCAAATCTAGGGTTTTAGGGCAGATTAGGGCAAAAGAGACCAAGAAGAGGCAACGCTGGGCCAAAGAAGGTTAGCGTTTGGGGATAAAGGGGCTAAAATAATAGATCGGGGGTCAAGGAAGCTTGATAAGGCCACAAAAGGTCAATGTAGAGGCTTAGAGAGCGGGACACTGACAAAGGAGGCTCACAGAAGGATCACACTGGGGTTTTGAGGGCTCAAAAGCCCATGAAAAGCCCTCTAGAGCTACCGTCTTGCCTTCCAGACCCCAAATATATACAAAATAAATCTAAAACCCCAACCCAAAGTTAGCAAAATAATTTACAATATAAATTTACAAAATTATTTTACAAATTATACAATGGTTTCAAATAGATTTTTGAGAGTAATTTTTTATAGTATTTTTTCCTTTGAAGAGACTAGAAATGATTCAAAAATTTTATGCTCACTATAACCATAGCGAATATTTAATCCGCTATATAAAAACTAGAGATTTAAGCAAAATGATCCTTGCCCACAGTGTATGAACTTGGAGACCAAGGATTGAGTACTCGCAAACACTAGGTATTATACCAAAATAATCACATGAAACACAACATAGGAAGTCTATAGTCAATACATACCACAGATCAACGAACAAGAACACCTCGAGTTGCACCCCAAAGTCTTTTATTATAGCAGGAAAAATAGTTCCCAGTAGGATAATAGTTTACAAAAATGCTTCAGCAACAATATTCTAGTCAGAGATCAAGATGGCTAGAGACTCAACTGACTCTTTAATTTATAGATAAATCCTCCAAATGGAAAAATAACGGCTAGTTTCTTTGATCCTTGTCAAAATAATCTTGGTTGTTGATAAACACTTCAAGATCTTTTAATCTTGGCCTTTGATTTTTTATTTTTGAGAAATTTTCGAATTTATCATTTAATTCCATTTTTATTAGCTCAAAATTAATTATTTTGAACTAATTTCCTCAAAAATTTGACTTTGACTTAACCACCAAGGTCCAAGGGTCCAAATTTTCTTGAAATATACAATATTCCCTTGGTGGAGAACCTTTAAAAATTGACTCTTTTAAGACCCACGAATTTTTCCATTTGGAGAATTTATTTTCCTAAGACAATTTAAATTTGACTCTAATTAATTAATTTTCTAGCTTAGGATTTAATTTTATTTTGCGACAAGAAGTAATTAATTTACACAAAAGGGGATTTAATTATTTTTTTAACTATCTAACACATAAGATTTTTCATTTATAAGACTCAAAGAGGGAATACACATTTGTCTTAGACCCTCAAGACATACAACCTATCTGCGACAGAATATGATCTAGTAAACCAAGGGATTTTTGATAAAATAATTAAGCCAAGTAGCTTAAATTATTTCCAAATCACTTTTACATCAGACTCGACTAAAAACACTAGGACTCACTTAATAATTTGACAATAAATTTCACCCTAACTTTGGAGTTTAAGCTGGAGGGAAAAACTCTTTTGATTAGCCATGTTTAGAAATGCAGGTAATCAGTGAGGTTAAAAAACCTCCTAGGATGGAATTCGTCATCAAATTATAGGCTTACCTACGTTGTTAGATTGACTCAAGATACTAAGATCATTTACATTACATAACTTGTAGAATGGGATAACCATGACACATGGACTGCTGATATGTGATCTGATCCTTGTTGAAAAATTTGGTACTTAATCTACTCTAACAAATTGAAATATAAAAGACAATATAAATACATGAGATAAAACTATCTAATCAACATGAAATAAAAAGGAGTAGGGTTAGAGATACTATACAAAACAATGCCCATGGTATCAGATGTCATCGGTGAGGAACGATCTTGGGCATTTGTCCGCTAACTAATAGATCACTAGGCTACTTTTCAGATGTCCCTTGCTGAAGTTTGACCCTCTTAGGTTAGTGTGACCAGTCATCACTGTACTGCATATCTCTGTCAATCTGAAATCTTCTTCTTTTTTTGATAGGTGGAGTGGATGGGTGGTGGAAAAGGTCACATATCTTTGATTGAAAATGAGGCGAATGCTCCTATGGCACCACTAGTTCACCATTTTCCAACTTCTTTGGAACTCCTACATGGTATCTCCTGTCTACTTCTATGTACAACTTGACCATGCCACCTACTGCTGCTGGAATAGTGGCATAAGATAAATGCATCCACCTAAATCAGCTACAAATTTCCGAGAGAGAAGCATTCCACATACATCTGGCGCATCAATGACTGCTATGTCCATGGTAATGATTTGTATGGATAATCTACTAAGGCAACCTGTAAATCTTTAACCACACCAAGGAATTCAACCTTTCTAGAGTCCATTGAACAAATGTTATGGTATGGTATAGAAATCCTTAAGTTTAACTGCTCCATGACTTTCTTGGTCATAACATTCTTAGATGCACCAGAATCTAGCATGCAGTTGTGAAGTAATCTATCATTTATGTCCAAAGTAAGAAAGAACGGCTCATGATTTTCATTAGTCATATAACAGTTGATATCCTTTAACTTAATTTCTTCATCCTGATGATTATTTCCGTCATCTTTTTGTTGAAGCATACCCAAAGCCCTGAAGAAAGATGCCCTTTGAGATGGAATCTTTAAAAGTTCAAGTACTAGGACAAACATCTTAATATTATTTATCCATGCGGCCCAATCCATGTTTAAACTAGATTTGTATCTTTCGGCGGGAACCTGTTTATTCTGATTTTGACTTTTACCCTTCCTTTGATATGTATAGCCCTTACTCTTTGCAAGTTCTAGAACTTGTTCCTGAGTCGGTTTATCACCATATGCCTGAGTAATGGGGTCTTTTTCTTCATCGAAGGTGTTTATTGCAAAGGCTGAAGAAATCATATTAGCGCATTGGCTTTCACTTGATTCACCTTGACTTGCATTATTACTTTGTTGATATCTACTTTCCTCTAAGATCCTTCTAGCAAAGGCACATGTACTTTCTTCATGAAAACTATCACAAGGTCTGCAGAAAGGGATAGACTCATCAACTACGTTGGCAGACTCAAGTGGTGTAGGAGGCCTTTGATCATTTGAGGAATTCCTTTTGGCCACTGATTGTTGTTGTTACCCCTGTTATTATTATTGTTCCGGGGAGGCATACTCTGCATTTGCATCCTGGTATTCCTTTCCATCTGTATTAGTTGATTATGCATGTCACTTATTTGCTTGGCATGTTTAATTTCCATTTCTTTAACCAATCAGGTTAATTCCTTTACTGTTTCTGACTCTTCTTTAACTTTAATAGGACCTCTTTCATAACCAGGGATTTTTGACTTTCCTGAAGCCCTTTTATCCTTCTCTAACTCTTCAGCTGTGTTTTGGGCATCAGCTAAAGTGACAGGGTGAGCCTGTCTTATTTCATACTGCACTTCTACATGATAAGCCTCAAGGTATGTTTCTAAGACTGTCTTGTCAAGAGGCTTATAATCCTGAGTCATATCCCTTAACAGTTTGTTGAACCTCTGGTTAAATTCTACCATTGTTTCATTTTCTTTCTTCTTAATGGTATTGAATTCCTTTACCAAATATTTTCCTTCCCTCCTATCCCCATATTTGTCTCTGAATGCATTGAGGAGGGTTCCCAGAGAGTCAAAGGAATTATTGGCTTTGTTGTGAAACCAGTCAAGTGCATTACCTTCCAATGATAAGACAAATAATTTTATCCTGACATCTTCATGATTATAGTCTGTAGAATGAGCATATCTTTGGATGAACACAATGAACTTCTTTATATTCTCTTCAACGTTGATATCATTATTTCCCTCAAAGATTGACAATCTGTTCATAGTTGACTCATTCGACAGATCATGCAGATACCCATAGATGTTTCCAAAGTTGCAAGGCCCATAGAAGTCACCAACGATATCTTGATTTGGAGGATTGATGAAAAACAGATGGAGGTCAAGGAGAGCTTCCTGTCCGAGAAAATTTGAACGATATCTAGACTGTAACTTGTTTAACTGAGCTCTTAGAACCTTTTTAGGATCGGGAGTGGGGTTAACCAGGCTACCAGGATTCCTTCTAGAGTAAGTTCTAGTGAATGGATGAATAAGTGGAGTCGCCACGCAAACAGGAAACCAACCTAAATGTTCAGGTGCTAAATGTGAGAATGAACAAGATGAGAGGGGTAGTGAGAGGAAGAAGAATAGGGTGATGAGAAGATGAAGAATGATGAGAGAAAGGTGCCAAAATTGTTGTGGCGTTGATGAAATAATGAATGAAGGATGAAAGATTACAAGACTATGGAGATTGTTGTGAAGCCAAGGTCCAACAAATTGGTCCCCGACAACGACGACAAAAAATGTTGTTGCCCAGATTGTATAGGCACCATGACAACACTTAGAATGCGGGTTGCCACTCTAATCCCCGCCCACTCCATTTTGGTTGTCTCCCAAGCGCAGGCTATGGTGGGTAGTCCCTATGGAATGAGGTGAAGGAAAACAAGTTGGAAACCAACTTGTTTGGGAGACACGGATGAGTGGCCTAGCCGCTTGGTTGAATTTAAGCAAGAATATTAATTCGATTAGATTTTAAAGTATGAGACCAGTGCTTTAATGGAGTCACAAATTTTTGCTTATAGTAAATTGGAACCAAATGACCGAATGGACACCTGCTTGTTGAAATGACTGACTAACGTAAATGATATGCAAGTCCTATGACTTGTGTGTGATGCAGTGACCTTGGTTATTTTTAGTTACATGCTTAATTTAAATGTAACCTTCCCTTAACTACTTTGAAGTTGGCCTCCAAGGTAGGTTGTGGGAAGGAGACCAATAGGAAGCAGGCTAAGGCCTGATTAACGATACCTTTTCTTGTGGTCTTATCACATGATGCCTCTAGTGCTGCAGAGACTGTGGCTTTGACGACTGCAAGGTCACCGTGTTAACCACCGAAGAATTGTCGAGGCCACTCAAGCTAGGTGAGAAGGGTTGCCCTATATTTCTATCAATCTAGCTTATGCTAGGAGGTAAATTACTAATGCACGCTAGAACTAGAATGCTTAATGCAAGATGATGAATGAAATTTATCTTGAGTTAAGATTGTGTAAGTAACATAAGCACTTATTGTGAATGTATCATAAAGCGAGAGTACTTAACGATATTAAGATACAATGTTAAACAAGATACGAGTGTAAACTTCAAAAATATTCCACAAGATGTTAAACCAATTAGATCAACTTATCCACTTATCAATCAAGGTGCCAATCACAGTTAAAAAAGATTATACATGATCTTATTCTCGAGAGATTTAAGTGCTTTAAGTGAGTGTGAAATATGATTTCTTATAGCATGAAAAATCACGAGATACAAAATATCAGTCATTTTCACAATGCAAATGCTAGGAACACAATATGAAGACACTTAGGTACTTTTATGTTCCTATGATCTTTTAATGAACAACGAGTAATTATTATGGCAACAGTAAACAAGTTATGACAATAGTGAGTAAATGTCAATTCAACAATGTCTATGCTTGCTAATGATGATTTTGTAGGAATTTACAGGGTAAGTTCCTCAGAAAGAATACCAAAAGGACACCGCTCACAACCAGATCTCAAATCAATACACCAGTATTTTTGACGTGGTTAAAACCCTCAGAGTGCAAGGAGGGAAACAGTCCACGGCCTGTCCCAACGTGGGTACAGACAATTTATTAATCAAAGAATGAAAATTTACATAAGCTTCTCTCATGCACGGATTACCCGAACAATGACCCTCCATGCGCTTTAAATAGAACTCATGGACCAATCGGGTGTCAAGCCACGGATCAAGTGTCGGTAATACCGAGGTGAGAGTGAACCGTCGGATCACTACATATCGTGACCGTCGGATTGTAAGTTACAAAATGTACAACGGTAAAGAAACACACTTTACCTAACTCTAACCTAACTCTATGCTAGACCAAGTTGAACTTAACTATATCCTATGTGTCGGAATATCCTAACATCCCCCCTTAAGAACAACTTGGGATAGGATTGAAGGATTTACAAATATGACACAATAGGAGAAGGAAGGAGGCACTAGAGCCTATCCCCCCTTAGTGACAACTTCCTGAACTCCAAGCATATATCGAAGTTTAGTGAACTTCGCCTCTGTGAGAGCCTTTGTGAAGATGTCTGCAACCTGATCATCCGTTGGACAATATTGCACTTCAAGAACATGGTCATGAATGAGCTTTCTGATGAAGTGCATGTGTAGTTCAATGTGTTTGCTGCGCTGATGCTGGACTGGATCTTTGCATAGCTGAATGGCACTTTGATTATCACACCAAAGTGTGGTTGGATGCTGCTGCTCAAAGCCAAACTCTGATAGGATCTGACGAAGCCACAAGGCTTCCTTACTAGCTTCCACGGCACCACGATACTCTGCTTCTGCTGACGAAAGAGAAATGGCAGCCTGTTTCTTACAAGCCCATGTAATAGGTCCTGAACCAAGAGTGAAGACATAACCGGCAGTAGACTTCCGATCATCAAGGTCACCAGCCCAATCAGAATCAGTGAAACCAACTAACAGAGGAGCTGCTTTGGCACTGTAATGAATCCCAAACTGTACTGTACCTCGAACATAACGAAGTATTCTTTTAGCTGCTTTCCAATGACTTTCACGGGGGTTTTGCATAAAACGAGCAACAAGGCCAACAGCAAAGGAAAGATCAGGACGAGTATGGGTTAAATACAAGAGTTTTCCGACAAGTTGACGGTATAAGGTAGCATCAACTTCAGGAGAAGTACAAGAGACTGAAAGTTTGACTCCAGACTGAAAGGGAGAAGGGGCTGGCTTACAGTCTTCCATGTGAAAATGACGAAGAATATCACAAGCATACTTGGACTGGGAAAGGAAAATACCTTCTTGGGATTGCAAGACTTGAAGACCGAGAAAATAGTGTAAGTGTCCTAAGTCTGTCATTTCAAATTTCTTTTTAAGGCTGGACTTCACATGGTTTATAAGGTTGGGATCACTACCAGTAAGAATAAGATCATCAACATAAAGAACAAGGATGATAAGAGAGTTGCCCACTTTCTTGGTGTAGACAGTATTGTCAGAATGACACCTAGAAAAGCCAGATTCTAAAAGAAAGCTATCCATTTTGGCATACCAAGCCCGAGGAGCTTGCTTGAGGCCATAAAGGGATTTCTTAAGTCGACAAACGAGGCTGGAGTCTGTTTGTATGAAGCCAATGGGTTGTTCCATATAGATTTCTTCCTGCAAGTCCCCATGCAAGAAGGCAGATTTAACATCCATTTGATGGACTTCCCATTTTAAAGAGGCAGCAAGGGAAAGAACAAGGCGGATAGAGTTCATTTTGGCAACTGGAGAGAAGGTTTCAGTGTAGTCAATGCCTTCAACCTGTGAAAAGCCCTTAGCAACTAGACGAGCTTTATGTTTATCAACTTTCCCATCTGGTCCATACTTGGTTCTGTAAACCCATTTGCATCTAACAAGTTTGCGTCCCTTTGGTAGAGGAACAAGATCCCATGTATCATTTGTCATCAATGAATGATATTCTTCATTCATAGCTGCTTCCCAATGTGGATGGCCTGAAGCTTCTGCAAAAGTGTCAGGATCATGATTTACTGGAGCTTGAGCCAGTAAAGAAGAGGCTCTTTCAAACTGAGAACGTGTACGTCGCTGATCTGTAGGATCACCGGCAAGATCACCTGCTGCATCCCGAGTAGCACGGACCCATCTTGGAAGTTGAGGATCCTGAGAAGGTGGGGGAGGATTATCATCCTCGCTTTCATCATCAGAAGAAGAAATGTTTTCAAAGATAGAAGAGATAGGAAGAGGTGGCACATCCGCCGGACTAGGCTCGCAGGCCGATTTATTTTCATCAAATTTTACATCTCTTCTAATGATAACATTTTTGGACTTAAATGGAATAAGTCTATAACCTTTTACATCTTCAGAATATCCAACAAAAGTACATTTCTCACTCTTAGGTTCTAAAGCTTTATGCTTTTCATCTGGAATATGGGCCCATGCTTCACTTCCAAACACACGAAAGTGACTTACATCTGGTTTAATGGAACTCCAAGCTTCTTCTGGAGTGATATTCTCTAGAACCTTAGTAGGAGTGCGATTGATTATATAATTTGCACAATTAATTGCTTCGGCCCAAAAACTAAGACTGAGTCCTTTAGATTGCAGCATACAATTAGCCATTTCCTTTAAGGTGCGATTTTTCCTTTCAGCTACACCATTTTGTTGTGGAGTGTATGGAACAGTATGTTGCATTTGAATTCCATTTTCGGTGCAAAAGTTGATGAATGCGTTTTTAACATATTCTCCACCATTATCAGTTCTTAGCTTAAGAATTTGATGTCCAGATTGTTTTTCAACAAATGCTTTGAAGGCCAAAAAAGTGCTAAATACTTCGCTCTTGAGTTTTAAGAAGTATACCCAAGTGCGTCTAGAGAAATCATCAATGAAAGTTAAGAAGTACTTGCAGCCAGAGAATGAAGCAACAGGAAGAGGACCACATAAATCACTGTGCACAAGCTGTAAAGGGGCTGAGGCGTGCCAAGAGGCACGTTTGTCAAAACTGTCCCGATGATGTTTTCCGAGTACACATCCGGAACAAACACCATCTTTGCAAGATACCATAGGAAGACCTGTCACCATATTTTCTTTACATAGATGCTGAAGGGAGCGATAGTTTAAGTGACCAAACCGCTCATGCCAAAGTTTGCTCACTTCATCATTATGAGCAACAAATACTGAGGGAAGATGGGATGACCCAAAGTTGTGAAACTTATACAACCTTTTGGAATCATCAGCAAGACCAGTAGCTAGAATCTGTTTAGGATCTTTTAGATCCTTGATTACAACATCATGAGGTGAAAATTCAACAATTTTACCTTCACCTGAATGAGTTATCTGATAGACAGATAGAAGGTTGCAGGATAAGTTTGGAACACATAATACATCATTGAACTGACCATTGTCTAGATGAACAGTTCCAGTCCCTACAACATTAAGAGATCTATCATCACCAACATATATATTTTTGGTGTTACAATCATTTAAAGAAGAAAACATGGCTTGGTTTTTGGCCATGTGACAAGAGGCTCCAGAATCAATGAGCCACTCATGAGAATGAGAAGAAGAAGAAGATACATTTAATGCATAACCAGACTGAGATGATTGACGATGACATGCAGAAAGTGCCGTTCCGGAAGTTGAAGTTGAAGTAGGCTCCAGATGGATGTTATGTTTCTTCATTGCGGCTTCCAAGGCTTCCATCTTCTTAAAGCATTTAGATTCTAAGTGGCCATCTCGATTACAAAAGTTACAATGTCTGTCAGTCTTCTTCCATTTGTTTTTATTGGTCTTGTCATTTTGCTGAAATGATCTTTCATCTTGAGGCTGAGTTGGTTTAGGACCATTCCTTTGAGGATAAGACTTCTTAGGATTCTTTGAATTTGGTTGCTGCTGGGCGGCTAACGCTTTCGAGGAAGAGTTTCCAAGATTAAGAAGACCAAGGTGTAAGAGTTTTTCTTGTTCTCTTATTAAGGAATCACAAAAGGAGTCAAAGGAAGGGGGTTTGTAGTCTTTGCCTTGACAAATGAAAGCTTCCCTTGTAGAATGGAAAGTGGAAACAAATACAGAGTAGGCTGGTCCCAACTTAGTAAGGATGGAATAAATAAGGTTACCATCTTCTTTCTTAACTTTAACACCTTCCAAGAGATATCTAAGGGTCTTGAATTTGGACAAGAAATCTTCAATGCAAGAAAAATTATTAGGATCCAAAGTAAGCAACTCATTCTCAAGTTGATGGGCTCTAATTTCATTTTTAATCCCAAAAACTTTAGCAAGTTTTTCTAATGCTTCATGAGGAGTTTCAATTTCTGCAATGTGGAATCTAAGATCAGGAGAAACAGACATTCCTATCAAACCACGTGCTTGATCTTGTCTATTTTCCCATTTTTCGGCCTTGTCTTCATCTTTGGGTTTCTTCTCTTGGTCTGTGGCTATTCTGAAGAGACCTTTACTTCTAAGTAAATCTCCCATGTAGGCTACCCATTGGAAGTAGTTAGTGCTGTCAAGAATGACTTGGCATGGACTTTCCATTTTTTGAAAAAAAAAACTGAAGCTGAAGATGCTGAAAGTAAGTGGTCCAATGGATAGATCTCGAAAAAATAGGCGGTTTTAAAAAAAACGGCTCTGAAAAAGGCTTCCGGATGAAGAAGTTATGGCTTTTTGAAAAAAAAATTGTTGACGTTGCCGGCAAAGTGCGCGAATGTGCGGGAATGAAAAAATCCGCCCCCACAAAATGGAGACTTGAACCCAAGACCTCTACTCTCTTAAAAAGTCTTTGAACCAATTGATCTATACAAAATATTTGAGAGAGAGAGAGAGAGGGGGGGGGGGGGGGGGGGGGGGGCCTCGATTTGCGTGCTTGCCTTGGGAAGGCTCTTTTCCCCTACAAAACACAAAACACAAAACCCAACACGAATATGCAAAGAAAAACGAACCTTACGGCTCAAAGTTAGCTTTAGCCAAAAAACTAGAATTTTAAAAAAAATCTCAAAGTTAGCTTTTAACCGAAAAACTAAATATTTTTCTCAATGTTTCTGATTTTCCAAGATCACACTAAGGTGCAGGGAAAAGAGCATACGCATGAGAAAAATCCTTTCTTTCTGTTTCTGATTTGCCCAGATCGCACAGAGTCGCAGGGCAAAGAGCATACGCAGAAATGAAAGGTATAGATCCGGGAAAAAAAAAGGCTAAATAAACCGAAACCGAAATAAGCAGAGAGAAAATGACAGTAAACTGCAAAAAAAAACACTGTATACCTCCCGATCTGAAAAATGACGCAGCTAGGGCTACCGGAAACCTTTTCGCGTGAAACGAAAGGGGTTCCTCACTGAAACAGATGCTCCGAACGCAACAGAGCAGTCCTCTCGGCCCGAAAGCAGTCAGAAACAGCAGATCTAGGAAACGACAGCCGCATGCAGTTCTACCGGCTTCAGATTTGGATCACCAACGGACGCGGCCCTCAAATAGCTCTGATACCATGTAGGAATTTACAGGGTAAGTTCCTCAGAAAGAATACCAAAAGGACACCGCTCACAACCAGATCTCAAATCAATACACCAGTATTTTTGACGTGGTTAAAACCCTCAGAGTGCAAGGAGGGAAACAGTCCACGGCCTGTCCCAACGTGGGTACAAACAATTTATTAATCAAAGAATGAAAATTTACATAAGCTTCTCTCATGCACGGATTACCCGAACAATGACCCTCCATGCGCTTTAAATAGAACTCATGGACCAATCGGGTGTCAAGCCACGGATCAAGTGTCGGTAATACCGAGGTGAGAGTGAACCGTCGGATCACTACATATCGTGACTGTCGGATTGTAAGTTACAAAATGTACAACGGTAAAGAAACACACTTTACCTAACTCTAACCTAACTCTATGCTAGACCAAGTTGAACTTAACTATATCCTATGTGTCGGAATATCCTAACAGATTTTGGGTAGCATCGGATGTGCTCTAGCCATGAAAATTGGTGGAGAGGCTAAAGCACGTGATATCTCCATGACCCAGAAATGGTTTGGACAGATTGTATCCGGTTTGGGAGATATTAAAATAATTAATATTTTTAATGGAGTTCCTAAGTCTAAACTTAGAAAAAATAAAATATTAATGGGTATTAATATAAAATTGGGTTAGAAGGTTTCAAAAGTCATGGATCAAGCCAAATCTAATCTTAGCTGTTGATTAGAGATGTAATCTCGGCCGTTGAAGGACCGACATGAAAAGTATAAGAAGAGGCTTGAGGGTCAGTTGGAGAACACACTAGAGTGATCAGTCATTCATTTTGCTAGAGTGGGGTTGGTAAGCAAAAGTGAATCAGTGATCAGCAGCGAGGGGCTGTGAACACTGGACAGAGAGGTAGAGACAATATTAAGAGACCAACGCAGAAGCAGAGAGAGCGAGAGCAGCAGCCAGTTCAAGCCACGCAGAGCCCAGCAGAGACAATGCAAAGGCCAAAGGGACTGCGTCATCCACGTAGAGGTTGTTGGAGTTATGCAGAGGGTCCCAAAGGCTGCGCAGTGCCTCAGAGGGCTGACGAAGGGTCCTGGGGCTGACGCAAAGGCTAGAAGGGCTAGCGCTGAGCTTCAAAGTCGCCGAAGAGGATTTCGTGGGATAGGTTTTATGAATACCTATTTCCGAATATAGAGGTATTGCTACTGCGTATTTTTCTCTATCGGGTGAGCCAATTAGGCACCCAGTTGTACTCAAAGAAACACTACATAATAATAAACCCTTAGAATAGTTGCATCAGTTTTCCCGCATTGGGTTTTTCCGGGGACTTTTTTCCAAAAATAATGGTGTCACTTGTGTGTTTGTTTTCTTTTAGTTGTTGATCTGTAGATGTTGTGACTATATTGTGTTTATTTCAATATTTAAATGTTTTAAATAACTTGTTTAGAATTTACAAGTAGAAGAAATAAACTAGCAGAATACAGATAAAATTTCTAAGGGGTAATACTTAGAAATTTCAACATGGTATCAGAGCGTGGTTGCAGATCACAGGAAAGCTGAAGGCATCAGCTGAGTAGAGCATTTGCAGCAGAATCAGCTGTCCCGAGTGACAATAGCTGATCCTTGCAGCAACGACAGAGGAAGGATTGATGCAATGGGACTACGTCATCAGACTAGGCCTGAGAGAGGCCAGCGCGGAGGCTGAGGAGGGTAGAAACGGGCTCACTTAGAGCCACGCAGAGGCCAGGAGGGCTGATTCAGTTGGCTGAGGGAGTTGTTTTACCGGTGCCGGGATTGCATAGAGCCAAGAGGCTTAATCCTTCAGTTTCTGGAGCGAAGGAAGTTGTGGGAAGTTTGTGAGAGCGAAGCTGGTGGGGTACTGTGGTCAGAACAGTACCTAACAGGGCAAAACCAAAGTAGAGAGACTCGAAAGAGTCGAACCGATAACTTCTAGATGGGAACTAGAGAGACTCAATAGGAGTCGAACCGAGAACTTCTAGGTGGGAAGTAGAGAGCCTCGGAGGAGTCGACCGAGAAGAGCAGAGAGATGGCCGTGGATGGGCTGAGAGATTAGAACAGGTTGGACGAAGTGTCCAACTTTGTGGTCTGGAAGGCCAGGATCTTGTCCATTCTATACAGACATCGTATCAAAGGCTTCGCCTTGAGAGTAATGGCTATCCCAGTTGACCCGGTAGCTAATGAAAGGTATGAGGAGGCAATGGCCAAGGCTAAGTGCATCATCCTTGATGGGGTCAAGGATCATGCAGTCCAACATATTACTGAGAAGGAAACGACAAAGGAGATGTGGGACACCTTGAAGACATTGTACTAGCATACTTCCGTGCAGAGGAAGATGCTCTTGGAGAATCAACTAAGGTCATACCAGATGTAGAAGGGAGAGCAGATAGATGTCTTCCTCAGTCGATTAAAAGAAATCCGTGACCAACTGACTTCCATAGGGGCCATGCCAGATCAGGAGTTGATGGTGAGGACCGAACTTACCGCAGTCTTCGAGGAGTGGGAAACATTTGTCCAGAGCATAGTGGGCAGGGTGAGTCTTCCAGATTGGGAAGAACTGTGGGCGGCTCTTCGTCAAGAAGAGATCAGACGACTGACCAAGACGGGAAGTAGCAGCAAAGAGGTCAGGGTCAAGAAGGAAGAGGAAGAGGATGCGGCTCTGGCATCTACAGGAAAGCAGGAGAAGAGGAGGAAGAAGGACCTCTCCAAGGTCAAGTGCTTCCATTGTGGGGAACTGGGTCACTATGCGAACCAGTGTCCGAGGAAGAAGAGTAAGGGAGAGGCTTCTAACTCTAAGGCAACGCCAGCGAAGGCAGAGAAAGAAGTCGAGGAGGATGACGATTGTGCCATGAGTGCTCATGTGCCACTAGAGAAGAAGTGGGGAGACATCGAGCTATAGTCAGGAGGACTATAGGAGATGAGGGACAAGATCCTTGAGGTACCCAACCTCTTGGATTATACCTTGCTATGTGAGTCCCAAAGAGGAGTAGTAAGACTGACGGATGTCTGTAGAGACGGATGCAGATGGAGCGACAGAGAATGCTACAGTGCAGGAGTCCCCGGACAGCACGAGGCTAGCATGCTGTAGCAATGCGAGAGGCATGCCAGTGTTGCACCAGTGCAAGAGTCCCCGGACAGCGCGAGGCTAGCAGGCTGCAATAGTTCGAGAGGCACGCTAGTGTTGCACCAGTGCAGGATGGCACAGAGAGGTGTGCGACAATGCGAGATGCAGGGAGTTGTTGTAGCAGCGCAGAGGTCAGTAGAGGGAGCACTTGATAGTGGCAGAGAGAGCTTTAGCATCAAGAGTGTTTCTAGCCTAACAGGGATGTTAGAAGTTGGGTGGATCAGTTACTTACTTCTCAGTAACTGAGTTGCAGTGCAGTAGCAGTAGCATGACGCAACATGATGAGAAGGGGATGCAGTGCAGATGCAATGTTGGGAGGATGGACCAACAACAGCACGGATGCAGAGGGAGCTACCATACAGATGCAGCGATGGGCAGGGCCATGGGCAACAGTACAGGATGCAACAGTGGCAGTGGCAAGGCCATGGGCGACAGTACAGGATGCAACAGTGGCAGTGGCAAGGCCATGGGCGACAGTACAGGATGCAACAGTGCAGAGGATGTTGGGCGAGGAGGCTTAGCATCAACACAGGTACCGGTGCCAGATAATCAGTGAGGAGTATTACTAAAGCATAGTCCTCGCTAAGAGGGAGTGTTGATTTGGGGTAGCATCAGATGTGCTCTAGCCATGAAAAATGGTGGAGAGGCTAAAGCACATGAGATCTCTAAGACACAGAAATGGTTTGGACAGATTGTACCCAGTTTGGGAGATATTAAAATAATTAATATTATTAATGGAGTTCCTAAGTCTAAACTTAGAAAAAATAAAATATTAATGGGTATTAATATAAAACTGGGTTAGAAGGTTCAAAAGTCATGGATTAAGCCAAATCTAATCTTAGTCGTTGATTAGAGATGTAGTGTCAGTCGTTGAAGGACCAACAGGAAAAGTATAAGAGGAGGTTTGAGGGTCAGTTGGAGAACACACCAGAGTGATCAATGATTCATTTTTTTAGGGCAGGGTTGCTAAGAAAAAGTGAATCAGTGATCAGCAGCGACGGGCAGTGAGTATTGGACGGAGAGGTAGAAACAGTACTGAGAGACCAACGCAGAAGCGGAGAGAGCAAGAGCAACAGCCAGTTCAGGCGACGCAGAGCCTAGCAGAGACAACACAGAGGCCAGAGGGATTGCGTCATCCACGCAGATGCTACTGGAGTGACACAGAGGTTCCCAGAGGCTGCACAGTTCCTCAGAGGGCTGACGTAGAGGTCAGAAGGGCCAGCGCTGAGTTTCAGAGTCGCTGGAGAGGGTTTTGTGGGACAGGTTTTCTGAATACCTGTTTCCGAATATAGAGGTATTGTTGCCGTGTATTTTTCTCTATCGGGTGAGCCAGTTAGGCACCTAGTTGTACTCAAGGAAATACTGCATAATAATAAACCCTCAGAATAGTTGCACCGGTTTTCCCGCATTGGATTTTTCCGGAGACATTTGTCCAAAAATAACGGTGTCACTTGTGTGTTTGTTTTCTTTCAGTTGTTGATCTGTAGATGTTGTGACTGTATTGTGTTTATTTCGGTATTTAAATGTTTTAAATAACTTGTTCAGAATTTACAAGTAGAAGAAATAAATGAGCAAAATACTAATAAAATTTCTAACGAGTAATACTTAGAAATTTCAACAGCGAAAATATGTACAACTGCCAAATAACTTGATTAACTAGAAAATCAGATATATTAGCCTTATTAAGATGTATTCTTCAGTGAATTTTCAGATCTGAAATATTAATCACAACAGTGAGCAACCACAGATCAGCAAGCTAATGATACCAAAATTAGATGACCAATATGCCCAAAAATAGTAAAATTTGCATTAAAATTTGAAAAAATAATCTTTTTAGGCTTTTAGAGAGTTTGATTAAGCAATTTTCAGAACTTATATGTATATTACAATAGTGAAACAGTGAGAGATCAGCTAGCTAGTCAAGCCTAAGACAATGCCCAATATGTTTAAAAATAGCAAAATCATCGAAACTGAATTTTTTTAGATTTTAGAGCTTAATTAAGTGTGTGCTTCAGAAATTTCAGATCGGAATTTTTCAGTTATGCAGTAAATTCCAGCAAACTTTAAAATTAAATCTAGGTCAAATCCAAGATGCCCAAGTGGCCAAAACTCATGAAAATTTAGATCTTACAATTCTAAGTGATTTTGACCATTAAACATGTGATTTTAGGGCTAAATTATTACTGATTTAATTGTTGTAATAAAATAGATATAAACTAGGGTTTAGAGGTCAAACCTTAGGCCCAAGGCCTTCAAGATCCCTTGGTCGAAATTCGTTGAAACATTACCTTAAATATACAATTTTTGAGACCTTAAACCTGCAAAACCACCAAGTATTTAGTCCAAAACTTTAGATCTAGGGTTTTAGGGCAGATTAGTGCAAAAGAGACCAAGAAGAGGCAACGCTGGGCCAAGGAAGGCCAGTGTTTGGGGATAAACGGGCTAGAATGATAGATCAGGGGTCAAGGAAGCTGGATAAGGCCACAAAAGGTCAACGCAGAGGCCGAGTGAGGGGCGACGTTGGCAGGGGAGGTTCACAGAAAGAGGACGGTGGGGTTTTGAGGGCTCAAAAGCCCACAACAAGCCCTCTAGGGTTGTCGTCTATCCTTCCAGAGGGAGGCGGTGGCCAAAAAGCGCCACGGCTAGGCCCAACAAGGCCTACAATGGATAGCGCAGGGGCTAAGGATGGAGGTCAAGGCCTCTAGGTCTCACGACCTACCTCACAGAGGCCAAAAAGGCTAATGCAAGAGGAGAAAAGAATGACGTTGGCCTTGGAGGGGCCAAATTTAGTCCCAGGGTGGCTGAAAAGTGAAAAGTAAAACCCTTGCCTTGAATTTTTTTTTTCCTCAAATCTAAATTTTGTTGAATAATCTTCAGTGAATGGCCCTGCAAAATTATCTAGAGACTAGATCTTACCCTCAAGGGCCTAGATCTAGCTCTTCCTTCACTTGATCCCTTGATCAAACTTGCATAAAATAAAATTACAATACCCAAACCCCAAATATATACAAAATAAATCTAAAACCCCAACACAATCTAGCAAAATAATTTACAATATAAATTTACAAAACTATTTTACAAATTATACAAAGGTTTCAAATAGATTTTTAAGAGAATAATTTTTTATAGTATTTTTTCCTTTGAGGAATGACTAGAAATGGTTCAGAAAATTGATGCTCACGCTAGCCTTAGCGAAGATTTAATCCGCTATATAAAACTAGAGATCCAAGTAAAATGATCCTTGCCCACAATGTGTGATCTTGGAGACCAAGGATTGAGTACCTGCAAACACTATGTGTTATCTCAAAATAATCACGTGAAATAGGAACCCTGTGTTAAAATTACTATACTCAAGGAACCCCTACTGCAGCAAAACTATATTTACTTATCCTACTTGATTTTAATTTTTAATATACATTATCAAGTTATTTTCTGATAAATACTGAAGTAAATTTCTTCTGCAACCTACACCAATTTAATTTGATTACATGAAACAAGAAATTGAGAAAATAAGAAGATACATGGGACACCATTATTTTTGGACAAAATAGTCCCCAGAAAAACCCAATGTGGGAAAACCGGTGCAACAACTCTAAGGGTTTTATATTATTAAGCAATAATTCTGAATAAAATGTTGGATTCCCTCTCGGCAATCCAGTTACAGAGAAAAATATAATGGTGGAAAATTGAGTGAGATTACGTCACTTCACCCTGCAGTTTCCGGCTGATCCGGCAGCAGAACTAGCAAACCCCTGGATATCTCTGCGTTGGCCGTATGTTAGCCTCAGACGCTCTTCACCGGCCCTACGTTTTCTCTTCTACCTCTTGGAGCTTTTGCGTTAACCTGTCCCGGTTGTTCTGGCAACTCCCCGACAGTTCCGAATTTCTGCGTGAAGGAAACTTCCCTTCTGAGCTGGCCCTTATGGCTTTCTGTCAAGCCTGCGTGGGCCTAGACTAGCCCAGCCTTAGTCCCTCTAGGTGCTACGCTGTCTCTACTAGTGTCTCTCCGCCTCTCTGCCCAGTATTCCTGAACTATCCCTGCCCCTTTGCTATAGAATGATCACTTAGTTTGAATTTCTCAACTTCCAAGCTCCAGAAATTTTGAACTCTAAATCAATTCGTTCTCTCGGTGTGTTCCTGTATGAACCTCAAGCCTCCTTCTTATATTTTTCTCATTGAGACTTCAACGACCGAGATTAAGTCTCTAATCAACGGCTAAGATTAAAAACTTGACTTGTTTCACTTTCTAGAACATTCTCACCCATATTTTGATTAATACCCATTATTATTTTAATTTTCCTAAGTTTAGACTTAGGAACCCCATTAAAAATATTAATTATTTTAATAAAATACTATCTAGGTGGAATTTCACCAAACGATTTCTGGGTTTTTTAGAACTCATGTGCTTTAGCCTCTCCACCAATTTTCATGGCTAGAGCACATACGATGCTACAAAAAACTAATAGTCTATAGTCAATACATACCACAGATCAACGAACAAGAACGCCTCGAGTTGCACCCCAAAGTCTTTTATTATACCAGGAAAAATAGTTCGCAGCAGGATAATAGTTTACAAAAATGCTTCGGCAACAATATTCTAGCGAGAGATCAAGAAGACTAGAGACTCAACGCCTCTCTAATTTATAGATAAATCCTCCAAATGGAAAAATAACGGCTAGTTTCTTTGATCCTTGTCAAAATAATCTTGGTTGTTGATAAACACTTGGAATTTTCGAATTTATCATTTAATTCCATTTTTATTAGCTCAAAATTAATTATTTTAAACTAATTTCCTAAAACATTTGACTTTGACTTAACCACCAAGGTCCAAGTGTCCAAATTTTCTTGAAATATACAATATTCCCTTAGTGGAGAACCTTTAAAAATTGATTATTTTAAGAGCCACGAATTTTTCCATTTGGAGAATTTATTTTCTTAAGACAATTTAATTTTGACTCTAATTAATTAATTTTTTGGCTTAAGATTTAATTTTATTTTTCTAGAAAAATTAAGTAATTTACATATGAGGGGATTTAAATATTTTTCCAACCCTCTAATACATAAGAGTTTTCATTTACAAGACTCAAAGAGGGAATAAATATTCGTCTTAGACCCTCAAGACACAGAGCCCATCTGCGACACAATATGATCTAGTAAATTAAGTGATTTGTAATAAAATAATTAAGCCAGCTAACTTAAATTATTCCCAAACCACTTTTACATCAGACTTGACAAAAAACACTAGGACTCACCTAATAATTCGACAATAAATTTCACCCTAGCTTTGGGGTTTATGTTGGAGGGAAAACACTCTTCTGATTAGCCGTGTCTAGAAACAAAGGTAATCAGCGAGGTTAAAAAACCTTCTAGGATGTAATTTGTCATCAAATTATAGCCTTACCTAGGTTGTTACATAGACTCAAGGCTAAAATCATTTACATTACATAACTTGCAGAATGGGATAACCATGACACATGGATTGTTGATATGTGATTTGATCCTTGTTGACAAAGTTGGTACTTCCACTTCCTTGGAACTATGCCAATTTAAATGCAACATCCCCAAACATTGTTGGGTACCTGTCTAGAATGGCTTGAATGTCTCAGTGTGGTGGTTGAGGCCTGGCCCCTGCATTTGATACCCTGAGCTCCACCGCCCACTCTATATCTCCATGTCTCAAATCTGCCTCCATCTTGTGTGCCGACACTGTCTGTGGGGGATACGAGTGCATGCCCCTTAACAAAACCAACTTCCCGTCAGGCCCTGTGAATTCCATCTCCAACTTCTGCCAGTTGGTGATGACACGTGAAGAGAGTATAGCCATTGAACACCAAGCAGCATATTGGTGTCTAGAATGCTAACCACAAAGAAATGGTCCGTCATCAAATAGTTCCCCATCACTACTGTCATCTCAGGGACGTATCTAGTACACTACATGGTACAGTCTCCATGCACCAGGATTGAGAAGCCCTCAAAAGCCTCTGTGCGTATGCCTCTTCTCTCCACCATCTAGGCATCCACAAAATTGTGGGTTGCCCCACTGTCTACTAGCACTGATACACGCTGCCCCTTCATTGTGCCTCGAATCCTAAGGGTAAGGTACTTTGACACTCCCCAAAGTGAAGCAATAACTCCTCCTACAGGCAAGGGGCTCCTCCTGGCATGGTAGGTGGACCTCCTCCTCTTGTCACCTGTGTCTTACCCTCACTAGCATCTATCTCTTGTTTTGGACCATCCTTTGGTTCACTGTCGGAAAACACCTCTTTGTAGTGGGCCTTGCCCTTGGTGCACCTATGTCCCAGTGCCCATGGCTCTTGGCATGTGAAATAGAGCTTTGTCCTCCTAACATCTCTCTGTGTCTCATCGTCCCACTGCCTATGTCCTGTTATCTCTCTCTGTTGCGGGGTCTGAAGTCTTTCCCCTTCTTTGGGACAGTAGGTCGGGTAGGTGTTGGCACTCTACTCTCGGGGATCACCCCCTGTAGATCTCTACGCTGCCTCACCACATCCTATAGCGTGGTGGGTCTATTACACCTCATGAGTTCATGCAAAGGCTCAACTAGCCCCTCTACAAACATGAAGACCCTCTTGGAATCTAATAAATCCGATTCCATAAGGGGCAATCTCAAAACCTGCGTTATGTACTACTCTGTGTTATATGTCTGTCTAAGGTGTGTGCGCTCCCGGAAATACATCTCGGGCTCCCTAATATCAAATCGCTCTAGCACCCTCCGAGTGAAATCCTCATATGAAGTCAGACCAACATGCCCCAACGTGGTCAAACCATGAAACCACCAACCATGTGCATCTCCTTCGAAATGCAGCATGGCCATCTTGATCGCTTCCACCATTGACATTTGGCTAAGGCGGAAATAAGTATCAAGTTTCTCCACTCATGCCTTAGCTGGGCACTTAGAAGTGCCATCAAAAGTGGGCAAATATACTCTCCCAACTGTACGTTGTAAATCAGAGTTCTGGATGAATGAGCCACTTATCCCTTTGCCCTTGTTGCCCTGCTTGAGCTGGAAAAAATCTCTGAAAGTCAAAGCAACTTCGAATTCCTTGTCCAAGCACTGGTACTCACGGAAGTAATCCCCCATAGGCATGTCTTCTATGTCCATGTGCTCCCCAACTCCTGCTGGTGCAAACTTAGGCATAGTAGATCTAGGGGGTGCGTTATAGATGTGTGGGTGACTCTTAGGTGTGGTATGCTCTGTGTGGTGTGAAGCCCCAAAACGTTTTCCTTCCATGAACTCCCTGTGCCTCTCTCCAATGCACTACTATCTCAACTCCTCCAACATCTCCTTTTGCCCCTTCACCAGATCCTTTAGAGCCTTTAAGAAACTGTTGAAGGTTGCATCCTCCTTACTAACTTCCCCCATTTTTTTGGCTCTTCTTCCTACTCTAAGTCCTCAGAACCAACTGTAATCTACAATACCCTCTCTCTACTTTTGTATCTATGCCTTCTGTAAGTGGTGTTTTGCTTATCTCCTGGGGTCATAGGCACAAGGGTTTTTCCCCGCAGTGGCCAGATCACCAACTCTGATACCACTGTAATATTCTAAAAAGAGAATTTACAGTGCAATCATAGCACACATAAAGGAAACAACCAAAATTTTGCTTTACATTTACATTTAATACCAAATGCCAGAAAATTGACCAAGAACAACAATTTCATTTATGTTATAAGAGAAAGAGAATACAATGAATATAAAGGGGAACCTAGGCTTACTACAACAAGCTAGTCCATGCCCAGGTCTCAAAACTATTGCCAAAACACTGAGAACTCGACTAGCCACCAGAAAACCCACCAAGAAGTGTGAATTGCCCAGTGACACCAGTTGTACGCATTGTTGAATAATAACTGCAAATGGTCCTCAATCCACTGTAAAATTCTAGCAAAAACTCCCTTCAATTAACCTTGAAAATTCCAACTCCTCCCCAGCTCCAAACCACAACCCCAATGTAAAGACCATAAACTGAAATTCGGTAATAACCAGAACTAAATACAGTAAGAACCAAAACTGAACTGAAATACAGTAAGAGAATTTGGACACCTACCTGAACTGCTGCCTGCTCTGGTGTTGCTCTGGTGTTGTTGATGGCGTTGTGGTTGCTTCTGATACCAATTACCGGGAAACCAATTCCACCCAGCCTAGACTGAGCAAAGCCTGGCTGCTCAATCCAGTAAGCTTCCCAACAGAAGCTCACTGTCCCCCGTGCCCAGAACCTCAGACGGATTAAAGCTCTTCCAATGGCAGACCTCTCTCACTGCTGAATTCCTCCTCTGGTTTCTAGCTCCGTTCTTTTTCCCCCCCGTTCTCGGTTCAGACCTCCGGTTTTAACCACGGGCTTGGCGGTGGCCGCCCTCCCGCATGCAACCACCGCCTCCCTCCCTGTTGCCACGCTCCTGTCCACGTCTCTCAGACCAAAAGCTAATCCCTCAGTTCTTTATGACTCAGTCACTTTATTTACGTGGTTTTGCCTTTAATTCTATTACGTTTAATGTATTTGATTTTGGGTATTCAAATTCTAAATTATAAAGTTTGATTTCCATTTTTAATATAAGGTTTGATTTACATATATATTTTAAATATGAAGTTTATTAACATTATTTTAAATATAAAGTTTATAACTTTATATTAATTAATTATTTTTATTATTTCTTAACTTTTATAAATGGGTCGTTACATACACTCCCCCTTCATAAAACTTCGTCCCGAAGTTAGAGTTTTATCTTATCTGATTACTTATGATAGTAATTAGTACCCCCTTCTTAAGTTTAAAATTTTATTTTAATATCAAGAGACTAAAACAAAATTAGAATTTTAGGTTTATGATTTTAATGGATATATCGTGCTCCATCCAGGTTCCCAAGCTATTCTAAAATCAACCTATCCTTCCTAATCTCTTCCGCTCCCGTCCTATCCGTCCTCTACTGGAGTATGCCATGGCGTCAATTTTACTGACTCGACCATTCATAAACTCTAAGGTGACAGCGTCGGTTATACCGACCTGATCCCTAGTAGGCATCCGACAGTCATCATCACACGTCTAGGGGAGCGTGACTCGCACAGTCCTCCCATGACTCCAAGGTTCGGAGGATAAACGGTGGGCAACACCTCCACCCCTCCCAATAGAACTTAGGGCTAACACCCTATCATAGAATCACTTGGAGCTTTAATTCTTCTGAGGTTCTGTCATCACGTGGTCATCCTGGTAACTGTCTATTACCTGCAATCGTACACTTATCCATGCATCCGTAAAATGCGCATCAGCATATTCAAAATAACTCACATATTATTCCCTTATTAATTCATTTATGATACTACAGTACAACATATTTTTCCATATTCCATGCATGTCTTTTGACTTTCATCTAGAATGTATTCACTTCCTGATTTCTATCCCATTGATCATATTGACATGTATAAATAAATCAGATCTATAATATCTTAATTTCTATCAGAAGTAAAATCATTCAACTGTCTTAACTTTACTTCGACAACTACAATTTAGTAAAATGAACCACATATATTGTTTTGGTATCCATGTACCTGCAGGAATTAACATATATTATGCCACAAAATTTCTCGTTTATCCATAATCATTCAAAATGTTTTTGAGTCTCTGATTGTAGTGAAGTAAATATATAGTAAACATAGTTTAAAGTTCTTCAAAATTGACATAGATTAGGGTATCTTTGGCATATGTCCTCTGTATCTTCCCAAGTTGCTGATCCAGGACTATACTTGTCCCATTGGACCTTAACTTGGTCCACCAGGCGGTTCCTCAGCTGCCGAACCCTACGTTCCAGTATACGTAATGGTTCGACCGTTACGACTCCCTCGTCCGATACCTGCAATTCCTTCCATTGAAGGTTATGAGATAGATCAGCTATATAATGCCTTAATACAAAAACATGAAATACATTATGAATTCTATGCAGGTGAGGTGGCAGGGCGAGACGATAGGCAACAGGTCCAACTCTTCCCATGATTTTAAATGGTCCAATAAATTGGGGTGACAACTTTGTCTCTTTTCCGAATCGAATAGTACTTTTAGTTGGTTTGATGCGGATGAAGACCTGATCCCCTACTTCATACCTCCTATCAATTCGGTGAGCGTCCGCATAACTCTTTTGTCTATCCTGTGCTTCCTTTAATCGTTGTCTAATTTGTCTTACCTGTGCTTCCATTTCATGGATTAATTCTGGTCCTATTATCACTCGATCTTCTAACCTGTCCCAACTTAACAGAGTTCTGCAAGGTTTGCCATATAAAGCTTCAAATGGAGGCATCCCAATCGAACTGTGGTAACTGTTGTTGTATGCAAATTCGACTAAGAGTAAGTACTTTTCCCATTGTGATTGCTGATCCATCACATACATTCGCAACATGTCTTCAAGTACTTGATTTACACTTTCAGTTTGCCCATTAGTCTCAGGATGGTAAGCAGTGCTTAAATTTAGCTGAGTACCTAAGGCTGTTTGCATACAAGTCCAGAATCTAGAAGTGAATCACGAATCTCTATTGGATATAATCTTTTTAGGTAGTCCATGAGATCTAATAACTTCATTTATAAATACTCGAGCTACGTCAGCAACATCGTAGGTATCTCTTACGGGAATGAAATGGCCGCTTTTTGTTAATTTATCCACCACTACCAAAATGGCATTGTGTCTTTGAGAAGTAAGAGGTAGTCCAGTGATAAAATCCACCGAAATGGTCTCCCATTTAGACATAGGAATGTCGTGGGGTTGTAAGAGGCCTGCTGGGTGACAATGATCTGCCTTTACTTGCTGACATTCCAAACATTTTGCAACAAATTGAGTGATATCACGCTTCATGCCTACCCAAAAGAAGAGCTTCTTGGTATCCGCATACATCTTCCCTACTCCAAGATGAGCACAATATACTGCTTTGTGGGCTTCCCCAAGGATGGTATCTCGAAGATCTTTATCATCAGGAATATACGTCCTTTCATGGAATCGTAAGATCCCATCGTTTTCTAATTCATATCCCTCAAATTTAGATTCTTTTTCCCTATTACCTTCAAGACCTGCTCTTACCTTTAAATACTAGCTGTCTTTTATAAGATGATCCAGTACTCGTTGTCTTAAGTCTACTTTAATGGGTATGAGAGAAAATATCCGAGGTCTTCTGCTTAAAGCATCTACTACCACATTTTCCTTTCCCTTAATGTATGATATTTCGAAGTCATATTCACTTCGGAATTCGCTCCAGCGCCTTTGCCTGGCATTTAAGTCTCTTTGGGTGAACAAGTATTGTAGACTTTGATGTTCGCTTTTAAGTGTAAAACTTCATCCCACTAGATAGTGCCTCCAAATCTTTAAAGCTAGCACTACATAGGCTAGTTCTAAACCGTGAGTAGCATAGAGTTCTTCATGAGGTTTTAACTTTCTAGAAACATATGCTATCACTCCTCTATCCCGCATCAACACTACACCCAGCCCTTGTTTGGATGCATCAGTACAGACAGTAAAATCTTTGTCCATGTCTGGGACTCTTAGGATTGGTGCACTGGTGAGTAGTCTTTTGAGTTCAGAGAATGCTTTATTACATTCCTCGGTCCATTCGTACTTAACACCTTTACGCTGAAGGGTGGTAATTGGCTTTGCGATTTTGGAGAATCCCTCCACAAATCTTTGGTAATAACCGGCTAAACCCATAAAGCTTCGTATCTCATGTGCATTTTTTGGTATTGGCCAATCCATGATCGCTTTTACCTTCTCAGGATCTACTGAAATCCCTTCACCTGATATGATGTGACCCAAATAATGAATCTTTTCCTGAAAGAATGAACACTTGGATAGTTTTCCATATAACCGATGCTCTTTAAGGCAGGACAATACTATCCGCAAATGATCTTCATGCTCTTTCTCATTCTTGGAATAGATGAGAATATCATATAAAAAGACTTGCAAAAATTGATCAAGATATTCACGGAAAACACTGTTCATAAGATTCATAAATACGGCTGGTGCATTTGTTAATCCAAAGGGTACCACCGTAAATTCATAGTGTCCAAAACGTGTCCGGAATGCAGACTTAGAAATATCATTTTCAGAAATCCTTAGCTGATGATATCCTGAGCGAAGATCAATTTTTGAAAAGACAACAACTCCTTTCATTTGATCGAAAAGATCATCGATTCGAGGCATAGGGTATTGATTCTTTACTGTAGCTCGATTCAAGTCTCGATAATCTATGCATAATCTTAAAGATCCATCTTTCTTCTTCACAAAAATTACAGGAGCGCCCCAAGGTGATGAACTGGGCCGAATATGCCCTATATTCAGTAGTTCCTTTAATTGAATTTGCAATTCCTGAAGTTCTGGAGCTGTTATTCTATAAGGTGTTTTAGAGATTGGTTGGGTACCTGGTTTTAATTCAATAGTGAGATCCAATTCTCTTACCGGGGGTAATCCAGGTAGTTCTTTTGGAAATATATCCGCGAATTCGGCTAACACCGGATATTGTTCTAAGGATGGCCCTTTTCCATGGCTTACTTCTTGAATTGCATAAGCCTGACAACCTTTCCTTAAACAACGCTTCATCTGTGTTGCTGAAATGTAGCGTAAGGAAACTTCCCTCCTGATTCCTTGGATTTGGATTACTTCTCCTTCATCATTTATGCCTAGAATCCTTTTCCCATAACAGTCTACCCAAGCTTGGTGAGCTTCTAGCCAGTCCATACCTATGATAAAATCATACGTTCCTAAGGCTGTGACATAAACTTTCAATTTAGTCGCACAGACCCCTAGGTCAATTTTGCATTGATCCACACTCAAGCCCACGGTTTGGAGTTCTCCTGAGGCCAGTTCCACTTGGTGGAAATCATTTTGTCTACGAGCTGCCAACCCACATTTGTTTAATGCATATGATGAAATGAAACTATCTGTGGCACCAGTGTCAAATAAGATTTTGAGTTTTATACCATTGATAATACCTGAAGATTCCACTACAGTGGATTGATGTGCTGCTTGGTCGTTGCCGACTACTGCGTGAATTCTATGATTACCTCGATTGTTTGATATTGGTCCCTTTCCAGTCCTATGCAATATATTCGACGAAGCTTCTGGGCAGTCATGTTGAAAATGCGGTCCCCCACATCCCCAACAATTAAGCTGCGTTGATCCTCTTGAATCGGGACGTGAATTTCTAGAGAACGAGTTTCGTCCTCTCATGTTGATTCCTCTCGAATTTCTTCCTCTACTGGCAGTCCCTCGAGATGTCCATGGACTGGTGTTTGATGATTCCGCGGCTATAGTGTTTACTGCCATGGAAGCTCTTGTCCCCACATTTCTTGGGGTAAACCTGTTACCGTAAGGTGGCCTCGAGCCACCTTCTCTGAAGAAGTTTCATGGGGTCTTTCCTGGAAATCCTGGTTGGATAGGCCCTGTTGGCCCCATATCTTTTTTGATTCCAAGGTGTTCTTCTGCATAACGACCACATTCGACTGCCTCGGCTACTGATGATGGTTTCCACATGCTTACCAAGGCTCTGATGCGAGGATTTAACCCAAATATGAAGCGTTCAGCTTGACGTTCATCAGAGTCTAAGTAGTGAATGTATTTTACAAGCTCCATAAACCTTATCTCGTACTCTTCCACCGTTTTACTTCCCTGAATTAATGTATGAAAGGCTCTGGCTTGCTGTTGTTGAAAGTATGGAGGTAAATACTTTGCGCGGAACCTTTCCTCAAATAGTTCCCAAGGGACATTATCCGATGTAAGGTGTAACTGCTTCTCCAGATTTCCCCACCAAATCAAGGCGCTTTCCTTTAATTGAAACACGACAATTTTTGTTTTTGTATAAGAAGAATATTTTCTTAACCTAAAGCACCGATTCATTCCTTCTAACCACGCTTCAGCGCGTTCACCTGCTCGACCTCCTGAGAATTCTGGGAGTCTAATTTTCTGAAGCTCCCTGGAAATGTCTTCTTTCGGTCTTCTGGGCTCAAAATTATTTGGTTCCGCTGAACTGGTGGCTACATGCTGAAATTCCTCTTTGGTTTTAGCCTTAGTTGATTCCTTTAATGTCTCCAATAAGGCTTCCAAAGAGTTCATTATCACAGTCAACTCTGGCGCTGGGGCGTTTGATGTTGATAATGGTCTAGGTGGTGACGATTGTGATGGGGATGATGATGGCGACGGTGGCGGCATTAATGGTGGTGATGCTGCCTGGTCACGTCGTCGTCGCTCATACGTCCTTACCATTGTAATGGTCCCTGAACACATAATAAAATTTCTATAAAAATTTTGAGGTAGACAACCGAATTTAACACATAATTTTCTTTTGCAACTTCACATTTGTAAACGGGTATAGTTTTGCTATTTTTATCCGCTAGGCGGATCTTACTGGTACCGAGGTCAAGGAGGGTGGTCTCGCGACCTCCTTGTCCTAATGCAAGGTATTCTATCCTAATATGAATAATGCAGAAGTATGGTTATAAGCTCCTAAGGTAAGACATCCAAATTTTATTCACCAATGACATCTACGATTGAAAAAAAATAAAATGTCTCGTTACAATGTACCTCGGTAACATACCCGCCATACCTCAATCTAGCTACTACCTTTAAAGAAGGTCATACATACTTATATTTTTGAATATATTACTTAGATATGGATTAAACCTATAATAAAATGAAGGGTTGTTCTGGTTCCAAATCAGTTTGTCCTTTAGCCGGAAAATTTACCATAGACATGTCATGATTATAATCTAGAAGAGATACAGTTCAACAGTATACCATAAATGTAGGTTGGGGTCAACTGAAGGATAAATTCAGATCAATAGTCAAATTGTACCTAAAATGTAGGTCAGTGGCCTACATATTGCAGTTGATCAGGCAATGAAGAAAGTAGTTCTTTTAATGTTTCCACAGCATCCTACTTTGAAATTTGAGTGACCGAGGACCCAAGGCACCAACACTGTGCGACATCCACTTTTACTGAAATCGTGGTAATCCAAGCTCTCTTCCTGAGCGGTTGCGTTGCCCAATTTCACAGCATGTGATATTCAAGGAGCAAGCCTAACTAACCCTTCTCTCAAAGTTAGATCTCATGTCTTTGTAACCAGGCTTTGAACAAGCCACACTAGATTAGTATTTTCTTATTATCCTCATTTGCTTGAGGTGAATTGCTTTTGCTAAAACTGATAAGTACCTACTCCGCATTCTTTGTACCGGACTCTCTTAAAATGAGACTCAGTTTTGTATTGTAAGAATGGTGATGGCTTCTATATTTTACTTCTATTTATAGACATGATTATTTCTTAGTATGAACTTACCATTAATTGAAAACCCAACTCTTACAATTTAAAAGAATATATGTTGCATATATAAAGGGCATAGAAGTGTGCTAGACCAAATTGGAGTTTTTTTTCATGATCTACTGACTGGATGTACTTGGAAATAACTTCTATTCCTTAATCTTAGTGTTATGTGCTGTAAAGTATACACAATGTTTCCTAATTAAGCTCTGTATAAGGTCATACATGCAGTTTTGTGCTTCTGTACTTTAATTCGAAATCCCTGTGTTGAATGAACTAATCCCAAGTATACCCAAGGTGAAACTAAATGGCCCACTGTCCTTCCTCACCCGTTTAGAATAACTCATGCATACATTACTTCCATGATTTAACATCCCTCATTTAATACTCGACTGCTAATGCAATACTTATTCCACCGTGCATCTGTTCAACATGTCATTGGCATAAAAATAATTAAGTATTTAAAGTGGACATTCAACAGATAATGTAGCATAAAGGCGATATAAGGTATGCAATTTTAACAGTTCACCATGGCACATGACAGAGGGGTAATTGGCATTTGCATTCAGTAAACTTGGATCATGCAGTGCAAGATATATGAGGAACCCTCTTCACTTCCACGAAATTTTGAATCAACATTGAAAGCAACGAATGCCACGAATGCACATTCAAGCTTTACTTTAGGATCAACAAAAGTTACAGTTGTGCAAAGAGAGAGTTTGTTTAACAGTAGTTTTGAAGTTTGGAAGTTACTATTTTAAAATGTATTAACTTCCCTTGTTTTCCTATAGTCTTCTCATGGTACATATTTATGCTTAGAATCTTGAGTTTAGTTTTTTGTATATTTTGAACAATCCCTTACCATATCTCTTTGCTCTCAGCAGTCTAAAAGAAGCACCAGGCATGCCATGATATAGAAGATCAAGAAACTGCTTCTATACACCAATCTTCAGTTTTAAGTCAAAGCAACACTGGCCAGTTTAGAAGCCCTATTAAACACCTTTTCAGAGGCTTCCATGTTCTTTGTAGAGACGTTGCGATGCAAGACATAAACTTCCAAGACATCTAACAATAACCAATAATTTCTAATAATAACAGGAGATCAAATAATTGACATAATATGCAAGTACTTCACAAAATAGAAGATTTTCGTTAAAGTGAAACTTCTAGCCCCATAAATAGATGGAAATATAGAACAATATGGAATCATATCAAGTAATTGACTCACTACGTGAGCACTTCACAATTTTGCTTGGTATTTATTTTGCAACTTGTTGAACCTGTAGTAAGAGCTACCTGTTAAAATGAAATATCTCACTTAATATGTATCTCTAGAAAAAATATAATTTATGAGAACCAATATACTCGATGGGTTCTACAACAGTTTGCAGGTGGACATCCTTAATTTTAAGTAGTTCATATAAACGATAAACTGTTTTTATATTGCACTCCAAATAACAGAATCTACAGATTTTGTAGGTCTTGACAAATGGAAGTGACAATTTCTTATTATAACATGTTGCAAGTCTTGACAAACTGAACAATATATGTGATAATGCTTGTTCGTTAATAAGATTTTGACATGTCTAAAATTTCTTCCCAGTCAATTCCTTAGCAGTTGAGTGTGGGACCACGAGAGGGAAAGTTAGGGTTCTACAGTTGTACAGAAATCTAGGTATGTAGATAGATAAAGGGTACCACATAATTAATAAGGTGCACATTGACTTGGAAATATAGTGGTCCAAATACTAGGAAATACTAAGAAGCTTTGGCATCATCTAGAAGCTCGACTATGATAAAAACTTTTGCTAGCTGAGGCACAACATATATAAAATATGTTTCTGTTATCAAAGAACATATGAAAACCTCATTCATATCCACGTCAATTGAGGGCGAATTTTTCAGCCGCTCTGAGATTGTCAATGCCACTGTTGCCAATATCGCAAGAATATAGTCAATATCATGATATCTCACTATATTTTTGAAACGAAATTCTCAGCTAGCATTTCATGATATTTACCTTGGTGTTGTCATTTTGGAAAAAGAGGTCAAAGCCATAATCTCCTTCTGATGTCTCGGGGCGTAGTCTAAATGTCGGATTTCTTTCCCCCTTAGCATTGACTCGATTCTTATTTGACAAGCAGGGATAATCACGGTTGAAACAGGACACTATTAGGTTTTCAAAAGCATTTTGGATGCCCTCAATGATGTTGTTAAATTGAGTAATTTGACAGAAGTTACCAACAGAAAAATAATTCCACAAATTTCCCGACTATCCGACGTACCTGCTGACAAAATATCCCCCAATTTACTATGACCGCCGTTACTACCTGCCAATTCTAGAGGTTTTTTATCGATTTCATAGACATTTTTAAAGAACTATGGCAGAAATCTCTATCAGGCGTCTTGGTTTTAATGAATTTTGGTAAATCGGCAAGGTGTTTGACAGAATCTACAATATAACATGCCGCTTAAGCCCGCACTCCAAACTGTTCCAAATTTATGAGCAACTAAACGCATTTACTTATTCAGATATTCCTTCAACTAATTTTCTCAGACATATAACGAGCTTTTCCCTCTAAAAATCGCAACCAAGAAACCGGAACCTGATTTCGTCATTATTTCCAGAGCTTCTAACGGAGACTTGGAATATCTTGCGGATAAGGGTTTCGGGCATCAAACCTGGCACTTGGAATCTTGCGGAACGCCAGGGCACCGAGATTTCGCCTTGAAGATGATTCGCAGACGGGGCCTATAAGGTCGAAAGGGTTTGAACACTAGCTCTAATACCATATGTAAAGACCATAAACTGAAATTCAGTAATGACCAGAACTAAATACAGTAAGAACCAAAACTGAACTGAAATACAGTAAGAGAATTTGGACACCTACCTGAACTGCTGCCTGCTCTGGTGTTGCTCTGGTGTTGTTGATGGCGTTGTGGTTGCTTCTGATACCAATTACCGGGAAACCAATTCCACCCAGCCTAGACTGAGCAAAGCCTGGTTGCTCAATCCAGTAAGCTTCCCAACAGAAGCTCACTGTCCCCCGTGCCCAGAATCTCAGACGGATTAAAGCTCTTCCAATGGCAGACCTCTCTCACTGCTGAATTCCTCCTCTGGTTTCTAGCTCCGTTCTTTTTCCCCCCCGTTCTCGGTTCAGACCTCCCGGTTTAACCACGGGCTTGGCGGTGGCCGCCCTCCCGCATGCAACCACCGCCTCCCTCCCTGTTGCCACGCTCCTGTCCACGTCTCTCAAACCAGAAGCTAATCCCCCAGTTCTTTATGACTCAGTCACTTTATTTACGTGGTTTTGCCTTTAATTCTATTACGTTTAATGTATTTGATTTTGGGTATTCGAATTCTAAATTATAAAGTTTGATTTGCATTTTTAATATAAGGTTTGATTTACATATATATTTTAAATATGAAGTTTATTAACATTATTTTAAATATAAAGTTTATAACTTTATCTTAATTAATTATTTTTATTATTTCTTAACTTTTATAAATGGGTCGTTACACCCAAGCTCCCACGAATTTGCCCAATTTATCCTCTGCGTAGGCCCACGCAGGCCTTAAACAACAAGTGATGGCTCTGTTGATTTACCACAGAAGCAAGCCCTGCAATCACTCCAATCAACCTGCAAAATGTAGGTAAAAACTCCCTTCAAAAGCCCGACAAAGGCTCTAACTTATAACAACTCCTCCAACTAGGGAAAATTTTGCTCCTATGTCCAGTCTGCCCCAAAAATTCATCCAAACACCTGCAATGTCTCCTGGAACAACCCTTTGAAGTGTATAGAATCCTCCTAGGGATGGCACTCGTGGTCCACCAAAGGTAGGTTGAGATTTTCAGTTGGAGATCTCGTGTGTCGAACAACACTTTGTTGACCCAGCTAAACAGCTTAAACAAATAATGGTTTAGATGTCAAATGAGCAAAAGTCCCAAAATGAGTGCTCTCCCTTCTATTTATAATTTCAGCCTCTTTTCCCTCCTTGTTGGCTCCACCCAACTAATCCCCTTCTTCTTCCTTTTCCCTCCAAATTGAACTCTCCAAGGGGGTGTGTATTTCCCCACGGGGTGGCCCCTACCTTCCACTAGCTCCACGATTTTCCTTTTTCTCCAAAGTGGGTGTCTCTCTTTTCCCCAAAAATTGAGTGCCCTTTTTATTTTATCTACTCTCCCTAAATTGTGAGCCAAAATTTGTGCCCTCCTAACCAAAATTGCAAAATGGTGGTAATGCAACACACTTAAAATGAAGAACACAAGTAGGTAATGCAAATCAGTTTACTGTAGTAGGATTTCTGATTTGCTAGATTTATAAATTTTCATAGGTGATAGCATACAATGTCATGGTAGAGGCTACTAGTGAAAATACATATAGTAACCTTACAAAATTTTGACAGATTCTCCACTCCTACTTCTCAATGAACCCAAGTAGGTAACAACATGCTTTTAAAAGTTTGAATGTAAACTCAAGATATACAACTCCATAAACCTGTAGAATAGTTATAGTACACAAAATTCAATTTCCTTTGAATGAAACAGCCATAATATTATTCATTTATCAACCAATAATGGGGCCATAACCACCATACACTCGATACATCAACTTCCATAAATGTCTAGATAGACGTGTTACCCGCCCATGTGGGTAACTCCTAAAAGAATTTTTCTCCTACTGTTCTGCTTGCCAGCCAGCAGCGCTATGATGATCCACAGAGAGCTAGCGTCAGATGCCTCTCATCCATGCTCCAATTAGGGCTTGCTTTACATCTAGCCTACTCATCTGATGAAGGTGGGTCATCAAACATGAGCTAAATTAACCATTTTTATATTCAAATGCTTTTGTTTAATATTTAAGCACATTATAATATGGATCACCGGTTGAACAGGATGATAGACCACTTTTGGTTGTGTTACCCACCAAAATGGGAAACCCCATAGGAGAAAACTCTTCTCCTACACTTGAAAATTAGCCGGAGAGCCAATAGCCCTTGACAACCACCATTAGCTGATGATATACCTTGTATCTCCACCACTTGCAGCAACCATTTGCTTCTCATCCATCTGGCATTAGCGCTTGGATGAAGGTGGGATGCCACTCAAAGCTACTTATACTTGTTTGTTTTTGGGCATTTAGTATGGATTATGCGGTGATCTAGAAGATTGACAGGATTTGACCATGATCTTGTTCACTCACCTTACTTGGGGGTTTATTCTTTGATTCTAGTCTAGTGGGACCTCCCTTAAGACCATTTTGCATATAGGAGGGGCACTACTTGGGAAGCCCTAATTGAGATAACATAGTTCCATCTTCCCATATCTCATAATTAACACCTTCCATCTCACATTACAAGCCCATACCTCAACTCCATTCTTCGCGTTCAACTTGCCATTGGTTCTTGGGGATTTGGCACTCATATGTTCACAAACCTTAAGTAGGCCCCAAAAACTTTTCCCTTAGAGGTTGATGCAACTAAAAGAAATAGAAAGAGCATATCATGGCCACAAAAAAAATAAAATAAAGAAAATTCAAAATGCAAAATATGGTCAGGGACATAAAGATTAGCACATGGGCTAAAGTCTAGCATGAGCTCTAGCTCACTGATATGGCCATCACCTAGTTCTTGAGCACTTATTGCTCCATTACATCAAAAGAAGGAACTCTTGCATGTCCCAACCCTGATGAGCAATAAAATGACTCATCTTAAAGGGGTAACACATCTACTACATCATACAATTCAAGATCCAGCCCTTGAGCTATAAACAGTAATTCAAAGAAAAATCAAGAAGTAAAAGGCGCACAAGAGTGGTGGAAAAATAAAGGTCGCGCTGGTAACTCATGCCTTCATGAACACTCCCTCCTCACATTTATACACTCAGGATGTGGACACCCCATCGACTGGTCCCTTTGACCATGGCAATGGGCCATGAAGTCTCATCCCCTCCATTACCATCATTATTATTCACTAACACCTATCCAAGTTGAGTTCCTCAAGGGAGTTCAAATTTCTCCTTTGGGGTGGTCCCCACATTCCACCATCCAAATAATTTTTCCTTCTTTCTAATGTTTTGGAGCCTCCCTTCTCACAAAATTTAATTTGATGTCTCTCACCCACTTTTCCTAAGTTTTATGCCCAAAAATTGTCCACCATCAAAATTGCAAAAATTTAGAACTCACTTAGCAAATTTTAATTAAAGGGAATATTATACATTATAAGGTGGAGCTTTATATCCAGGGCCAACCCTTGCAATGGCATCCACCATGGGTAGATAGACATAAGACTTTGCATAGTTGAATGAAAGACAATTATGGCACCTGTTGACCACACTTTATCAACAGTCCAAGAATCAGAGTACAAAGCACCAGACAAATTTTTTCAAAGATCAAATTCATCAATCAACGTTAATATTATCATTGTAAACCCAATTTCTGCAAAGTTTATTGTAAATGATGCTAGTATGACCATTAAGCCATGTAATAGCACCTAGGTAAGCCTATGATTTTTGTCAAAGGATTTCAGCCCAAGAAGTTTTTTAACCTCCCTGAATTATGTGTCTTTGTAAACACGGATAATCGACAAAAAATTTCATCCAGTTATAACCCCAAAGCTAGGGTGGAATTCTTTGACAATGTCTTAGGTGACACTTAGTGTTTATCGAGTCTATGTAAAAGTGTGTTTAGGAATAATTTTAGTGCATGGTTACTCATAGTTAGACACCATGGTTAAATTATTTTATTATAAACACACTTAGTTTCATAGTATATGATATTGTCTTGCAAAATTGGGTAATGTCTTGAGGGTCTATCTCTAAATGTGTTTTCCCCTTCTAAGGGTTGATATTGTAATAATTCGATGTAAAAACACATTTTAATGCATGGTTACTCATAATTAGACACCATGGCTAAAATATTTGAACGTGGAAAATTAATTAATCACCTCTAGAGTCAATTAATTAATTTTTCTACAAAAGTTAAATAAAAATCTTAAGCCAAAAAATTAATTAATTTTGAGCCAAAAAAATAATTTGAGAGTAATTAAATTCTCTCCAAGTGGAAAATAATAAAAAATTCATTGGTCAAAAAAAAATAAAAATTGGAGGTCCTCCACCAAGGGAAAATGGATATTTTTAGAAAATTTGACCCATTGACCTTGGTGGTTAAGTCAAAATGAATATTTTGAAGATATTAGTCCAAAATATTATTTTTTTGATTAATAAAAAAAGGGGTTTTAAGAAAAATTCAAAATTTTCGTCAAAAAAAAATCAACAATGGAGATTAAAAGAAGATCAAGTTATGTTCAATAGATGAAATTATTTTGACAAGGATCAGGCCAATTAGCCGTTATTTCCACTTGGAGGGGGTTTCTTCTCTCATTTTTCTATATACGGAAGTTATCAAGCTCTTATGATCTATCTTTGGATGTTATGTCCCCTCTAATTAAAATCACAAGCAACATCACCATTTTGCAATTTTGGTTAGGAGGACACAAATTTTGGCTCACAATTTAGGAAGAGTAAATAAAATAAAAAGGGCACTCAATTTTGGGGGAAAAGAGAGACACCCACTTTGGAGGAAAAGGAAAATCGTGGAGCTAGTGGAAGGTGGGGGCCACCCCATGGGGAAATACGCACTCCCTTGGAGAGTTCAATTTGGAGGGAAAAGGAAGAACTTAGAAGAAGGGGATTAGTTCAGTAGAGCCAAAAAGGAGGGAAAAGAGGCTGAAATTATGTATAGAAGGGAGAGCACTCATTTTGGGACTTTTGCTCATTTGACATCTTAACATTATTTGCTCAAGCTGTTTAGTGTTGAAGTTTCTAAGTCTACCAGTTAGAAACCCTGCATGCACTTTATCTGATTTATTCCTACCTACTTGTTCCGTTACTTAACAAATTATTTACAATTTAAATACTGAAAATAAACACTAGTGCATGCTCAACATATTACAGGTCAACAACTGAAGGAAACAAAAACAATCACACCAAATGACACTGTTATTTTTGGATCAATGTCCCCGGAAAAACCCAATGTGGGAAAACCGGTGCAGTTATCTAAGGGTTTTCTTATTAAGCAATATCAGAGTACAATCTGGGTGTCAAATCCGGCCTACCTAACAGAGAATTTCCTTGGCAGTAATACCTCTCAGTTTGAGACAAATTTCCTGGATGAAACCCTAGATAAATCTTTCGGTAGCTTGTCAGCTCCAATCTGCCCCAAAAACCCCATCATTTGCCTTTCTGGACTGCGTGAGCCTCTCCCTGCCTAGCGCTGGCCCTGCGTCACTCTGAATGGGTCTGCGTCAGCCTCAGGAGGCCTTACGTCAGCCTTCTGGCCATCTGCGTCAGCAACGCTGGCCTCTCTGAAGCTCTGCACAACTCTCGGCTACCTCTACGTCGCCCTGCATGAGCTCTGGCTGCTAATGCGTCACTCTCCCTGGCTACTGCACTGCTCTCCCGACACTATCTCTGCCTCTCTGTCTTTCTGTACACAGTGCCCCTCAGCTGCAACTCCGATCACTGATTCTATCTCTCTTAGCAAACCTTGCTTTAGAGAATAGAATGATTGATCACTCTGGTGTATTCTCCAAGTGACCCTCAAGCCTCCTCTTATACATTTCTAGTTGACATATGAACAGTCGAGATTAAGTCCCTAATCAATGACTAGGATTATATCTGGCTTGATCCATGTTTTTTGGACCATTCTAACACAGTTTCATATTAATTCACATTAATATTTTAATTTCCCTATGTTTAGACTTAGGGACTCCATTAAAAATATTAATTATTTTAATAACTCCTGAACTGTTTAGAATCTGCCCAAACCCTTTCTGGGTATTGGATATATCGTGTGCCATAACCTCTCCACCAAATTTCGTGGCTAGAGCACATCCGATGCTACCCCAAATCAACACTCCCTCTTAGCGAGGACTGTGCTCTAGCAATACTCCCCACTGAGTATTACTCTAATCATCCGACATCGGTCCATGTCCTGATGCTAGGCTTGCTGCCCACCATCCTGTGCACTACTGTATCCTCCACTGCTTCCCATGGTTCTGCAACTGCCACTGCTGCATCTGTACGACAGCTCCCTCTGCATCTGTGCTGCTGCTACTCCTTTCTCCCAGCACTGCATCCGCACTGCACCTCCTCTCATCATGTTGCATTGTGCTACCCACTGCTGCACTACAACTTAGTTACTGAGAAGTAATTAACTGATCTCCCAAATCTGACCTCTCTGTTGGGCTAGAGACCCTCCTGATGCTGAAGCTCCCTTTGTTGCTGACAAGTGCTCCCTCTCTGACCTCTGTGTCGCTGCAATAACTCCCTGCATCTTGCACTGTTGCACACCTCTTTGTGGCATCCTGCACTGGTGCAACACTCCCGTGCCTCTCGCACTGTTGCAGCCTGCTAGCCTTGCGCTGTCTTGGGACTCCTACACTGTAGCTCTCTTTGCTACTTCATCCGCATCCATAGCAAGGTCTAATCCAAGAGGCTGGGTACGTCGAGGATCCTGCCCCTCATCACCTGTAGTCCGCCTGACTACAGCTCGATGTCTCCCCACTTCCGCTCAAGTGGTGTGTGTGCATTCATGGCACAGTCATCGTTTGTCAACACTTCCTTCTCTACCCTTGCTGGCACTGCCTTAGTCTCTGAAGACTCTCCCTTACTCTTCTTCCTTGGACACTGGGTCGCATAATGACCCAGCACCCCACAGTGGAAGCACTTGATCTTGGAGAGATCCTTCTTCTTTTGTTTTTCCTGCTTTCCCTCAAATGTTAGGGAAACATCTAACTCCTCCTACTTGACTTTGATCCCCTTGCTGCTGCTACCCATCTTTGACTGCCGTCTGATCTCTTCTTGGCGAAGAGCAGCCCAAATCTCATCCCAAGGTGGAAGTGTCCCTCTGCCCAGTATACTCTGGACAAATACCTCCCAGTCTTCTAAGACAGCATTCAAGGTTGTCCTCACCATCAATTCCTGATCCAGCATGGCTTCTATAGCAGTCAACTGATTTCGGATCTCATTCAGTCGTCTGAGGAAGGTGTCAATCGGTTCTCCCTTCTTCATCTGATATGACCTCAACTAATTCTCTAGTAACATTCTTCTCTACCCAGAAGTATGCTGGTACAATTTCTTGAGGGCTTCACACATCTCATATGTTGTTTCCTTCTCGGCAATGTGTGGTACTACATGGTCTTTGACCCCATCAAGGATGATGCTCTTGTCCCTCGCCATTGCCTCCTCGTACTTGTCGTTATCATTTGGGTCAACTGGGATAGCTATAATCTTCAAGGCAAAGTTCTTGACACAATTTCTGTCAAGTACGGATAAGATTCTGGCCTTCCAGACTACGAAGTTCAACGCTCCGTCCAGCCTGTCTTAGTCTCTTACTCCGTGTAGTGTCATGATGGTCTTCTACTTCCCTCTTGGAAGTTCTCGATCTGACTCCCTCTATTTCTTGATTTCCCTCCTGGAAATCCTTCTATCGATGTCGAGATGCCCCCTACTCTGATCGTTTGTGCAACCGCACCACTGATCCGGGTTTCTCAGCTAGAAACCCTCAGTAGCAACTCCTTCCTCTTGGCCTTGCCCTGTCAGGTACTGTTTTGACTACAGTGCCTCACTAGCTCCACTCTGTAATGTTTCCATAGCCTTCTAAACCCCAGGAACCTGAAGGTGAGAGCTCTTAGGCTCTGTGCAATCCTGGCACCAGCATCCCGACCTCCTCAGCCAACTATGTCAGCCCTCCTAGCTTCTGCGTGGCTCTGTATGAGGCTCCCTTTGCCTTCCTTAGCCCCTGCGCTGCCTCTTCCTGGCTCACCCTTGATGATGCAGGCACTGCATCAACCTTCCCTTGTCACTGCTCTGCTAGAAACAACTTCTGTCACCTCGAGACAGCTGTTTTCTGTTGCTATTGCTTCGCTAAGCTGATGTCCTCAGTCCTCCTGTGATCTGCAATCACGCTCTGATACCATGTTGAAGTTTCTAAGTCTACCAGTTAGAAACCCTCCATGCACTTTATCTGATTTATTCCTACCTACTTGTTCCATTACTTAACAAGTTATTTACAATGTAAATATTGAAAATAAACACTAGTGCATGCTCAACATAATAAAGATCAACAACTGAAGGAAACAAAAACAATCACACAAAATGACACCGTTATTTTTGGACCAATGTCCCCAGAAAAACCCAATGTGGGAAAACCATGCAGCTATTTGAGGGTTTCCTTATTAAGAAATATTAGAGTACAATCTAGGTGCCAAATCCGGCCTACCCAACAGAGAATTTCCTTGGCAGTAATACCTCTCAATTTGAGACAAATTTCCCGTTGAAATCCTAGATAAACTTTCCAGCAGCTCCTTAGCTCCAATCTGCCACAAAAACCCCAACATCTGCCTTTCTAGACTACGTGAGCCTCTCCCTGCCCAGCGCTAGCCTTGCATCACCCTGAATGGGTCTATGTCAACCTCAAGAGGCCCTGTGTCACCCTTCTGTCCCTCTGCATCAGCAACGCTGGCCTCTCTGAAGCTCTGTGCAGCTCCCAGCTACCTCTGTGTGGCCCTGCGTGAGCTCTCGCTGCTACTGCGTCACTCTCCCCGGCTACTGCGCTGCTCTCCCGACACTATCTCTGTCTCTTTGTCTTTCTGTACTCAATGCCCCTTAGTTGCAACTCCGATCACTGATTCTATCTCTCTTAGTAAACACCGCTCTAGAGAATAGAATGACTGATCACTCTGGTGTATTCTCCAAGTGACCCTCAAGCCTCCTCTTATACTTTTCTCGTTGAGATATCAACGGTCGAGATTAAGTCCCTAATCAATGGCTAAGATTAGATCTGGCTTTATCCATCTCTTTTGGACCATTCTAACACAGTTTCATATTAATTCACGTTAATATTTTAATTTCCCTAAGTTTAGACTTAGGGACTCCATTAAAAATATTAATTATTTTAATATCTCCTGAACTGTTTAGAATCTTCCCAAACCCTTTCTGGGTATTGGAGATCTCATGTGCCCCAACCTCTCCACCAAATTTTGTGGCTAGAGCACATCCGATGCTACCCCAAATCAACACACCCTCTTAGCGAGGACTATGCTCTAGAAATACTCCTCATTGAGTATTACTCTGATCATCCAACATCGGTCTCTGTGTTGATGCTAAGCCTGCTGCCCCCCATCCTCTGCACTGTTGTATCATGTACTGCTGCCCATGGTTCTGCAACTTCTACTGCTACATTTGTATGACAGCTCCCTTTGCATCCGTGCTACTGCTGGTCCTTTCTCCCAACACTACATCCGCACCTCCTATCATCATGTTGCATCATGCTGCCCACTGCTGCATTGCAACTCAGTTACTGAGAAGTAAGTAACTGATCTCCCAACTTTGACCTCTCTGTTGGGCTAGAGACCCTCTTGATGCTGAAGCTCCCTCTGTCGCTGACAAGTGCTCCCTCTCTGACCTCTATGTTGCTGCAACAACTCCCTGTATCTCGCACCATTGCACACCTCTCGGCGCCATCCTGCACTGGTGCAACACTCCCATGCCTCTCGCACTGTTGCAGTCTACTAGCCTTGCGCTGTCCTGGAACTCCTGCACTATAGCTCTCTCTGTCGCTTCCTCCGCATCCATCTCTACCCGACTTAGCCAGTCCTGCTACTCCTCTTCGGGGCTCCTGTAGCAAGGTCTAATCCAAGAGGCTGGGTACCTCGAGGATCCTACCCCTCATCGCCTATAGTCCACCTGACTACAGCTCGATGTCTCCCCACTTCCGCTCAAGTGGTGCGTGTGCACTCATGGCACAGTCATCGTCTGTTAACACTTCCTTCTCTGCCCTTACTGGCGCTACCTTAGTTTCGGAAGACTCTCCCTTACTCTTCTTCCTTGGACACTGGGTTGCATAATGACCCAACTCCCCACAGTGGAAGCACTTGGTCTTGGAGAGATCCTTCTTCTTTCGTTTTTTCTACTTTCCCTTAGATGCTAGGGCAACATCTTCTCCTCCTGCTTGACTTTGATCCCCTTGCTGCTGCTACCCGTCTGATATCTTCTTGGCGAAGAGCAGCCCACATCTCATCCCAAGGTGGAAGTGTCCCTCTACCCAGTATACTTTGGACAAATACCTCCCAGTCTTCTGAGACAACATTCAAGGTTGTCCTCACCATCAATTCCTGATCCGGCGTGGCTTCTATAGCAGTCAACTGATCTTGGATCTCATTCAGTCCTCCGAGGAAGGTGTCAATTGGTTCTCCCTTCTTCATCTGATACAACCTCAACTGATTCTCTAGTAACATTCTTCTCTACATAGAAGTATGCTGGTACAATTTCTTGAGGGCCTCCCACATCTCATATGCTGTTTTCTTCTCGGCAATATGTGGTACTACATGGTCCTTGACCCCATCAAGGAAGATTCTCTTGGCCCTTGCCATTGCCTCCTCATACTTGTCGTTATCATTTGGTTCCACTGGGATAGCTATAATCTTCAAGGCAAAGTTCTTGACACGATTTCTGTCAAGTACGGATAAGATTCTGGCCTTCCAGACTGCAAAGTTCGACGCTCCATCCAGCCTGTCCTGGTCTCTTACTCCGTGTAGTGTCATGATGGTCTTCTACTTCCCTCCTGGAAGTTCTCGATCTGACTCCCTCTATTTCTTGATTTTCCTCCTGGAAATCCTTCTGTCGATGTCGAGATGCCCCTTACTTTGATCGTCTATGCAACCGCACCACTGATCCAGGTTTCTTGGCTAGAAACCCTCGGTAGCAACTCCCTCCTCTTGTCCTTCTGTCAGGTACTGTTCTGACTACAGTATCTCACCAGCTCCACTCTACAATGTTCCCACAACCTTCTAAACCCCAACAACCTGAAGGTGACAGCTCCTAGGCTCTGCGCAATCCCGACACCATCAACCCGCCCTCCTCAGCCAACTGCGTCAGCGCTCCTAGCTTCTGTGTGGCTCTGCGTGAGGCTCCCTTTCCCTTCCTTAGCCCCTGTGCTGCCTCTTCCTGGCTCACCCTTGATGACGCAGGCACTGCGTCACCCTTCCTTTGTTACTGCTCTGCTAGAAACAACTTTTGTCACCTCGGGATAGTTGTTTTCTGCTGCTATTGCTCTGCTCGGTTGATGTCCCTAGTCCTCCTGTGATCTGCGATCACGCTCTGATAGCATGTTGAAGTTTCTAAGTCTACCAGTTAGAAACCCTCCATGCACTTTATCTGATTTATTCCTACCTACTTGTTCCGTTACTTAACAAGTTATTTACAATGTAAATACTGAAAATAAACACTAGTGCAATCTCAACATATTACAGATCAACGACTGAAGGAAACAAAAACAATCACACCAAATGACACCGTTATTTTTGGACCAATGTCCCTTGAAAAACCGAATGTGGGAAAACCGGTGCAACTATCTGAGGGTTTTCTTATTAAGAAATATCATAGTACAATCTGGGTGCCAAATCCATCCTACCCAACAAAGAATTTCCTTGGCAGTAATACTTCTCAGTTTGAGACAAATTTCCCGACTGAAACCCAAATAAACCTTCCAACAGCTCCTCAACTCCAATATCCCCCAGAAACCCCAGTGTCTGTCTTTTTGGACTGCGTGAGCCTCTCCTTGCCTAGCATTGGCCTTGCGTCACCCTGAATGTGTCTGCGCCAGCCTCAAGAGGCCCTGTGTCAACCTTCTGGCCCTCTGCGTCAGTAACACTAGCCTCTCTGAAGCTCTGTGCAGCTCTCGGCTACCTCTGCGTGGCCCTGCATGAGCTCTGGCTGCTACTGCTTCACTCTCCCCGGCTACTGCGCTGCTCTTTTGGCACTATCTCTGCCTCTCTGTCTTTCTGTACCCAATGCCCCTCAGCTGCAACTCCAATCATCAATTCTATCTCTCTTAGCAAACCCCGCTCTAGAGAATAGAATGATTGATCACTCTGGTGTATTCTTCAAGTGACCCTCAAGCCTCCTCTTATACTTTTCTCGTTGACATATCAACGGCCGAAATTAAGTCCCTAATCAATGGCTAAGATTAGATCTGGCTTGATCCATGTCTTTTGGACCATTCTAACACAGTGTCATATTAATTCACATTAATACTTTAATTTCCCTAAGTTTAGACTTAGGGACTCCATTAAAAATATTAATTATTTTAATATCTCCTGAACTATTTAGAATCTGCACAAACCCTTTCTGGGTATTGGTGATCTCATGTGCCCCAACCTCTCCACCAAATTTCGTGGCTATAGCACATCTAATGCTACCCCAAATCAACATTTAGCTGGGTCAACAAAGTGTTGCAGGGCACATGAGATCTCCAACCGAAAATCTCAACCTACCTTCGGTGGACCACGAGTGCCATCCCTAGGAGGATTCTATACACTTCAGAGTGCTGTTCCAGGAGACATTGCAGGTGTTTTGATGAATTTCTGGGGCAGACTTATGCAGGAGCAAAATTTGCCCTAGTTGGAGGAGCTGTTATAAGTCAAAGCCTTTTCCGGGTTTTTGAAGGGAGTTGTTGCCTACATTTTGCAGGTGGATTAGAGTGATTGCAGGGCTTGCTTCTGTGGTAAATCAGCAGAGCTATCACTTGTTGTTTAGGGCCTGCGTGGGCCTGCGCAGAGGATAAATTGGGCAAATTCGTGGGAGCTTGGGGCTGTGGTTTGGAGCTGGGGAGGAGCAGGAATTTTCAGGGTTAATTGAAAGGAGTTTTTGCTGGAATTTTACAGTGGATTGAGGGCCATTTGCAGCTATTATTCAGCAATGCGCACAACTGGTGTCACTGGGCAATTCACACTTCTTGGTGGGTTTTCTGATGGCTAGTCGAGTGTCCAAATCCTTTCTGGGTTTGGTGGAGCAGCATGAGAAAAGGTACCAGCGGAAGTTTCAACCCTTTTGGAGCAGTATTGAGGTATGTACAGACAATTTCGTCCTGCAGCAACACCCAGATTTGCAAGGGCAACCCAGAATAATCACTACTTGCATAATAGTGCATGTAGATATGGGTAGACATTGATCCTTATGAGGAAAGCGACATTAAATGAAAAGGGAAAAACGAGGATACTTCAATCATTTCCATTGATATACCTCCAATAAATGAAAGCATATGCCGAGTATCTACTGGTAATATATGCAAAAGAAGGCACAGCTTATGTCCAGATCTGAGTTACCAAGTTAGTAAACAGATTATGAATTCATGTATCTTCATGTATAACAAGTTGTACATCCATTACATGATAAAAGTGCTGTTATTGTTATGCTAGTTTAATATTGAGGAACTTGGTTTTTTGAAGCTGAACTGTAGACAGAAACAATGTTAAATAACAATGTTAACTTTGGCTTTGAATCATAACAGGAACAATATCGTGGGGAATTAATATCTTGGGTTAAGAAAAGGCTTTTCTGAGTTGCTAATATGTGTGTTTGTATAATAATCATAGGCATTTCTGGATTTGTATTGGCATTGTCTAATTTAAGCGAAAAAGGTGCCACCTATAAAGGCAAAGGCGTGTCCTTGTCCTGCAGTATGTATTGATATACTAACTCCTGAAGTATGTTGAACTTTGTTTTCTTTGTCATGTGATGTAAACTGATCTAGTCCTATCTATGCTTATATCATATGTATAATGTTTATGAGAATAAAATGTTCTGGCTGCTCTTGCACAGTGTCTTATATGGGAGTGGCCTTAACACTTCCAATTTTTTGTATTAACACTTTTTTCCTGTGCACTTTGATTGACCTAGTTTTGGTCATTTGATGGACTTAATAAATTTATCTTATCTCATCTCATCTACTTTATGCTGAGTATTGTAATCTGCTTCTACAGAAACAGAAGTTGCAAAATTCGTCTCCACCAGAATTTCACTTGCCAAAAAGATTTTGGCAATATCTAGTGGAACATCAGGTCTTGTTGATTGTCTCCTTATGATTTAAAATTTGTGTAAAATGAGATGCCAACTAGATCATCTAATTCCTGCAAAACAGGCAAAAGCAATGTGACAAATATTTCTACTCGGCATTTCGTCAAATTGCTTTGTTAATTGTTACTTTAATTCTTAAGAAATGCAAGAAAATTTCCCTTTTGGAACATGTTCTCAATCCAGGCATTTCACCCACATGTCGGAAAATGGCATTGCAGGGATTGGACAGGAATACTTTATGGGCATCTGTATCTCACCACAGTTTGCAATTGCTTGCCTCCAGTATAAAGTATTTCTCTTTTGATCTTTCGGGAAAGGTGTGTTGCTGACATAACTTATGACTTTCCATTTATCTTTTGTATTGCAACATAAAAACCAGTTCACTGTATGACTATGAAAAACTGGATTTAAGGTAATTGTTTATATAAGTAATGTCATATGTTTCAAACTGCTGGGTATGTCATCTTTTTTGTAGTCAATGTGATTACAGTACAGCAAAATCAGCATTCTAGTAATATACTTCATTTGTGACAGGGTGAATTCAAGGATGAGTTTGTCACTGCTGGAGGAGTCCCACTTTCTGAGGTTATTGGGATTTCATATTTTGAAGCTGTTAGATGAACTGTTACCTTGTGAAACTAGAGAGATATTTGACAGTGTTTGTTAAATGTTGCTGAAACAATTACAGTTCACTAACATCATCTGTACATTTTTAATCCTTTCAACAAACACTCGGTGCCTTTCATTATTGAATTACTCATGTTATTTTGAACATGCAGATCAATCTAAATACCATGGAAAGTAGGACATGCCCTAATCTCTTCTTTGCTGGAGAGGTAGTCCTTGCTGTTACCTTTTAGTAATTTCCCTTTCTTAGCCATATCTTTCCATTTTATAATCTTATTATTCAAGCTTTGTTTAAGTGAAGATTGATCAATAAGGTCTGTCTATTTGACCTTATTCATGCTATGGCAATCTAAACAATATATAACTTGCAAAATTGATTGAAGGTGATAAATGTTGATGGAATCACTGGCGGCTTTAATTTCCAGGTAGCATTGATTTCTGTCCTTTGGGTTTAACATTGTTATATTGAAATTTTAACTGTAATTTGCCACTATGGTATAAATATGAACTCATTGAATGCCGAAATAGCTATGAACATTGAACATCATTATCGGAGTGATGCCGATGTTTATGTCATATACTCAAACAAGCCTAAATAGTGTTGCCAAATTTTCATATTTGATATTCCATAATCATGCCTAATATTGACAACCTTATAGCTAAATTTCAAAGGCCCATTTAAAAGATATCTTTACAGTTTTGAAAGATCTATTTTAGGGCAATTGCTAATCAGCTAAGGATGTACTGGGACTAGAATGCAGTGTAGGTAAAGGATATCCCCTCAACTTAGTAAAATTGGAGGCTCATTATGAGACGAGCTTTTAGAAATTCTTTGCTAGTTGAATGTGATAGGATTCAAAGTTTCATGCATTGTGACTGGACAATCGAGGTTTGGTCTTGCAATAGTTCATTGATATGAAATTAGAAGTAATTTTTACCAAAGAAAGAGGAAATGTGTGGATTTGTACATGAACCAAATGAAATGAGTAGGTTGATAACAACACAAAAATATTTCAGGATATGTTAGGATGAAGACGAACTGGTCCTTTATTCTGACAAGGATCAGAGCTTGGTACAAAGGGAAATTGCTAATTATTGCAATTCTGTATGGAACTCCTAAGGATATGTCTATAATAAGGATGTTGCTAATTTTGTACTAATTTGATTCCTACAAAAGTTGTTCGTTTGATAATCACTGGCTTAATCTCCTCATGGAAAGACTCCTACAAATAAGGAGATTGAGACCACCATCAATTGTGTGAGCTTGGATAGTATAATGATAACATGAACACATAAACGAAACCACGATTGGATTCATAATAAGAAAGCAAAAGCTTGCTCATAAATTGTTACAAGCTAGTTCCAGTCAATCCTCTTTATGAATATGAGATTAGACCAAAAAAACACACTAAAGTGAAATAAAGCATAAAATAACCTAATGTCCAAATGACATTATTAATGCTTATGTCTAATATGATATATCTAGTTGACCATTATAATTTGATATTTACTTTGACACCCTCAATAGTCAATTTACTAACTACACCAAGCTTATCTTGGAATTCTACATATTTTTCAAGAGCCAAAGATTGGTGAAAATGTCTGCAATATGGTACTTTGTGGGGCAGTACTACAGCTCAATATATCCATCTTGTACAACTTGTCTAATGAAGTGGCAATGTATTTGAAAATGTTTGGTATGTTTGTGGAAGACTGGATCCTTGGCTAGTTTGAGCAACCCTTGATTGTCAAAGAGTAGGGATGTCAACTCTATCTATTGCATCTTTGTTTGAAAGAATCTTCCTAAGCCAGACTACTTCACATGCTCCTTTCACTGCTCCTCAATATTTTGCTTTGGTCAATGAAAAGACTATTGCACATTGTTTCTTGCTGGTCCATGTGACTACAGCCATGCCAAGGAAAAAAATATATGTAGATGTTGATTTATATCATCCACACAACCTACCCAAATTTAATTTATAAGCCCACATAGCCTAGGATCTTTGCTTCTGCTGTACAAAATGCCAATGTCAATTGTCCCTTTCACATATCTCAATGCTCGCTTTGTTGCAATCCAATGCTCTACCTTCAACATTGTCATAAATCTAGAAATGGAGTGCACAACATAACTCAAATTAGGCCTAGTGGCTATAAGATATATCAAGCTCCCCACTAGCTGCCTATAGATCTGTTACCCACTAGCCTATGCATAACTCCCCAGGTGATATTTTTCCTCATTTTGATCCAGCTTGCCATGCAACAACCCCACTTTGATCCATAGATAGCCACTCTTAGTTGCCTCTCAATCACTCTTCGATTTGTGATTTCTTTCATCTAGTCAATTCACCTTATGAAGATGGGTCTTCAAATATGAGATATGCTAACCATTTATTTATTTAGGTGCTTTCATTTAATGCTTAAAGGAATTCTGGTGTGAATTTGTAATATCCCTAACAGGAAATAACAATGATAAGAAAGGAAAGTACCAACATGCAACACAAAATTTTAACCCATGCATAAACAACAATATACAACACTAGAAACTGCTCCAAGCTGAGCCATTTTATTCAATATTAAGTGAATAAGATGGAGTACAAATATGTGGAAATATGTGAACCTGGGCTTGTCACAACAAGCAACGCCAAAAACCCAGGTGGAGATGAATCTCCCAAATGCTGAAAATGGCTCTGCTACAAGGACTATGCCCAACCAAAAATAATAGTTGCAACTACTGGGAATGAACTGCTGATTTAGCCCTAGAAACTGCTCAAAAAATTCAGCGAAATTAGCCACAGCCTGTACACCTCAAACCCACAATAACCCAACAAGGAATTGGCCTACTTCCAGCTGGTCCGGGAAGCCCCAAAAATGAGCACTCCTCTTTGTGCTTGGTGTACACACAATTGAAGGAAGAATGCTGCTCTCAAGCCCCAAACTCCTCCGAAAATCTCTTTAAAAGCTCTTCTGCAAATTCCTCTGGCAATACCTCAAAATCCCAACAAGTATCTCTCCCCAAATCCCACAGCTTTGCACCATGCGTAAGCCCAGCCAGTGACCCTCTCCGCACTGCCAGAAAGTAATAGAAAACCCCCTCCAAACTCCCTTCACTTTAGACCTGCAAAACACCCAAAAACTTTGGCAAATACCAAGGCAACACACTTTGAAAAGCCTAGAAACCAATATGCCCTGTAGCTATTTATCCCAAGAATGCATGCTACTTCTTCTACGCCCAGTCTGCTCCAATTGATGGTCGAATACACCTGTAAATCTCCTCGGAACAACTTTGAAATGTAGCAATAGACTCCCCTAGGGTGGCATTGGAATTTAACCAAAGAAAGAGGTGAGATTAATGTTGCACGAAGCGGCCCCCCCAGTTCCAAGCCCGGAAGAGCGTCCCGTGCGGAAACGCCTAGGAAGCTTCGCTGAAAGCGCGCTTCCGATTTTTTTTGCCGCTTTCTGGACTTTTCGGAAGCGTGGCTCAGAAGCGCGCTTTGTACGGCGCTTCGAGTGTCGGAAGTGTGGCGCTTCGGAGGAGGAAGCGTACACTTCCGGAAAAGCGTTAGAAAATCTTTTTTTTTTCAATTTCTTTTTTAATTTTAGGTGAGTTTGCTTGTTGGGGGTGGGTCCACCTTGGGTTAGGGTGACGAATGAAGGCAAAAAAAATATAAATATAGCAAATGCTCCCTCATGGTAATGTTAAATTCTTAAAGTAAAAGTGACATTCTCCTTTATTTTTCATTTTCATTCTTTTACTTAAATTTTTAACATTACCATGAAATGACTCAGGATGTTTGAGAGTGGTTCTAGCCTCATTGGACTTCATATGGAGAAAATAGAATTTCATATCCTATTCAAAATTCAGCAGACTTAATAGTTTTCAGGAATTCAGGATCAATGGGATTGTGGCATTTCATTAGATTATATCAAGTATGAAGGTATGCAATTAGCATTTAATCAAGAGCACCGAGCCCTATATGTACCCTAGTGTTGGTGGTGTTAATTGTTGAACTCCTTTGTTATGCGGCACGCCCTTAGCAAAAAATTACCTTTCAATCAAGTCAAAATCATCGATCAAGCATGTTAAGCTTTTTCTACCATATTTTAAGTCTTGAATTAGGTAGT